>NW_004624829.1:3410658-3562145 GCF_000247695.1 Heterocephalus glaber | reverse complement strand
GAGATTATGTAAAGGTGCAAATTTCCAATGATGAATGTCATTATATTGTATACCTAAAATGTACCAATAAAATAAAAATTTTTTTTAAAAAAAGAACTTGTCAGTTCAATTTTTATGAGCTGGGATAGATGAGGATGCAGAAGACAGCGATTATAGGCAACTGGAAAATTCTGAATGTAATGTTATCTATATGTAAATAATGTCACTCTGCCAATGTTAAATTTCTTCAATGTGATGTAGTATTATAGTTATATAAGAGAATATCCCTCATTTAAGAGATGCATGTTGAAGATATTATAGAGGAAAATATAGTGTCTCTAGGTTATTATCAAATAGAGGAGACAGGAGAAGAGGGTAGGGAGGAAGAGAAGAAGAAGGATAACATGGAGGAGAGTGGCTGGGAGAAAAGGAAGGGAAAGAAGGAAGGAAGGAAGGAAGGAAGGAAGGAAGGAAGGAAGGAGAGAAAGAAGGAAGGCTGTCAGGCAAGCAGTTTAGCAAAATGTCAACAAGTGGTGAATGTAGCCATGGGGTGTTCATTACACTGTACTATTCTTTCATCCTCTTTGTAGATTTATAATTTTAAAAAGCACTAAATTGGAGAGAAAAGAAAACAAAACAAAATGGCATGAGAAAAATATGTATCTTAAGAAAAAAGAAAAGAAAGAGTAAAGGTACTTGAGCATTAAGTATGTCAAAGCACTGATGGTCAACAACTAGAGGAATGAACAGGAGAGGAAGAAGGAGCAAGCAAGGATCCCCATCACTCCCTCCCCCACAGATACAGAACATACAGATTAATCTTTGAGTGATGAAGAGCTTTAGAAAGCATCTTATCTGATGTCAGCATCTCATTGAAGAGGAAAATATGAGAGATTCCAGCTCACAATGATTTCCTCTATATCCCACAGTGCCAGTAAAGCCCACTTAATGGAAATTATAACTGAGGAAAGAGCCAATAATGAGTAGAATAACAATGGACTCTCTAAACTTTGAGAAAGTTCTTTAGGGAACAGTTAAGGTGAAGGAAACAATGTCATTCGTTGTTTTTCCATGAAGGTTCCAAATTGAAATGTAGGACTTAAAATTGAGAGTGAAAGGGAAGAGTATCAATATGGGCTGGCAGTGGCCAGAGAGAGTCTCCAAAGCAGTTGTGAATGGTTTAATTGTTAGATTTTTAAACAACCAAAGTAAATAGATGTTTACCAAGAATAATACCAAGACTTACAGGAATATTTGGTTTGTAATCTAGCATTTTTCAGGTTAAAAATAAAGAACAAATACTTTTAATAAGAACAGTCTCCATTAGAGAAATTTTTTGTCATAGCTTAAGTACCAAACTTCAAAGCCAAAAAGGTACAGTCTTTTCTGGCTCCTTAGCACTCAGATAAATTGAATCAAGACATTTCTCAGCAGTCTCAAGGGAAGAAATTAAACAAAATATATTAGTGTTCTCAAAGTGCTCCAAGGGAGCAAAGAGGCAATAGACTATTAACTGAAAACCCATCAGCATAAAATTTTAAGTGTAGAATGAAGTTTAGGAGAATGAAATTGCAAAGTTTAATTTCTGTTACGTGGAAAACTTCCAATTATCTAAGTCAGAGTAGCATATTAGAAGCGACTTGAACTTTGAAATCTGTCAGATCTGGCTCCAATTCAGGTTCAACCACCAACTAGTGTGTAACTTTGGACAGTTCTTTATTTTAAGTTTCAGTTTCCTCATCTATGAAATAAGACTAGAGATTCCTCCCAAAATGTTGGTGAGAAATAATGGCTGTAGTAGGAACTCAATAAATGATAGTTTATTATTAGTGTTCTCTCACCTGTTATATCACCAAAGAAGTAAAATAACAACAGTAACAATAATAATACAAAATCAATGCTACTTCTCTAAAAGGGAGGTGGATAGCCCACAAGAAAATGACAACATTCACTTTATATATAGGCTACTGTTTCTCAAAGCTGTCATGATATTTCAGAGCCAGTGTACTATGGTGGGGCTGAATGACCAAGCAGGAAAAATATTCCTTAATACTAGACAGACCACTAGAAACAGCAATACAATTCTCACCTTGGCTCTACCACTTCCTAACTGTGTTCTTGCACAAATTATTTTGCCTCTCAAAGCCTCAGTTTCCTTTTCTGCAGAGAATGACCCTCCCTAAGGCTGTAAAGATGAAATGTATGTGAAAGAGGTTGGCTAACTATACAAGTACTCTGCAAATGAAAGGAGGTAGCATAAAACTTTGTAATGGTTGAGAGCTAAAATACTTTTTAGTCAGAATTCCATGGGCTCAACCCCCAACTCTGGCAGTTGAAAAGTTGTACAAGAATAAGCTGCTTCAACTATATAAACAGAAATAATACTTTACTCAGGTTTATTACAAAGAGTAATTAAAATTATGTAGAAAATGTTGAGTACTCTCTCTGATAGTAATCAGGAAATAATAGCTATTATTTTATATTAAGAGCTTTCAAAATATTCATAGCCCTTGACACAGTAATTCCATATAAAAATCACCTGATTTGGGGAACAATGCAAACTAAGGAAACAGTTTTGCATAAAGAAATTCTTTGAAGTGTTATTTGTATTTGTTTTTTTTTCTTTTAAAAAAAGGATCTAATACTAGAAGAATATTTAAGTATGTTATGGCCTATCCATTAAACGAAATAGTTAGCAATGGCTAAAATGATGCTTACAAAGCATTTATAACAATGTAAGAAATGTTTACATAATACCATAAAGCAGCAAATGAGACTACAATAAACCAATATTCAGGATGATAAGAATCTACAGTAATTATACCAAAGGTGGGGGGTGGGACACCTGGAAGTTGTTGTCTCTAGGAAGTAGAATGATGAGTAAATATTATTTATTTCCCGCTGGTTTTCTATATTTTCCAAAATTTCTCAATGAGAAAAAAAAACTTTATAAGTAAAATGTTCATCTATGGATAAATGTAAATACACACCACTATGTCAGCTTTCAGCAAGAATACAGTTAGAAAGTAGTAGAGCCAAGGCGAAAATTCAATTGCTGTTTCTAGTGGTCTGTCTAGTATTAAGGAATTTTTTTCCTGCTTGGCCATTCAGCCCCACCATAGTACACTGGCTCTGAAATATCATGGCAGCTTTGATTTACATATTCAACAAGAGATAATAGAAGACAAAAAGAATTATAAAGAAATACTCTGGACAAGTATATGTTAACAAATTAGATAATTTAGATGATATGGATAAATTCTTAGAAGGATACAAACTACCAAAAATGACTCAAGAGAAAAGGAAAAACCTGAATAGAGTTATAACAAGAAATAGGATAAGTAATCAAAAAACTACCCACAAGGAAAATCCCCATGCCTAGAAGGGTCCAATGATGAATTCTACCAAACATTTAAAGAATTCATACCAGTTCTTCCCAAACTCTCCTCAAACATGGAGGAGAAGGGAATATTCTTCAACTCATTTTATGAAGTCAGTACTACCCTGATATCAAAACCAAAGACATCTTAAGAAAACTGTAGACCAGTGATGACAAGCCTTTTAGAGACGAGTGCCCAAACTGCAACTGCAAACCTACTTATTTATCACAAAGAGGCAACATAGCAATTAAACCTGAATACTGAGGTTTTAATTTAGAAAAAACAACTCATACAATTCGTGACATCATCTCAGAGAAGGCTCTGCATGTTCACTGTGGCACGCGTCCCATAGATTCACCATTATGGCTATAGAGGACTCTACATCCTAAACACTCTTGTTTTACCTTGAGCCTGAATAAACTTTGAACCAAGGTGTGGGCTTGAAACTGGGGTAATTATCTACAACCTAGATAACAAAGGAAGGGAGTTTAAGAGGAAATTATTCATATAATTGTCCCAGCTTGTTTTTATTTTAATTTCCTGGTAGAGCCTATGTCCCTTAAACATTCAAGTGAGTCTCAACTAGATTCTAGTAGCCATGAAAAAGCACCTTCATAGAAAAGACTCTAATTATATTGGGGGGGGGAATTATCTATTCAGAAATGATACACTTTTTTGGAAACAGATGATCTAGCAATCCCCAAATCCTCCCTACAATACTTTTAAAACATGAAGCAAATCTCATGAAGCTCTTTGTTGAACAGATATATTAAAAATGTAATCATTGAGTTATAAAAGCTAATAAAATTTAATGATGCTACTAAATGTCACAAAGGCATGGATATAGCTATTTATAAAAATGTTGAATAAACACATATAAATTATAGTGTCTTCTTTGTTCCCTGTCACTGTGTTATAAATTGGGATTTTATATTGGCATATTTTCAACTGAAATTAAATCAAACATAAGAAACCTCTTAGATAATACTTTATAGTGCATAATAAAGTCAAATCTTCCTCAGGTAGTTCCCCCAGTATTTCACCTTCAGTTCAAGTGATGATGCCTTGTACAAAATCACACAGGGCAGCTCGAGAAACATGGGAGTAAATGAGAAAGGGGGAGAACATGAGTGGGGTCACTCACTCTTTTTCATTCATAAACACAGGCGCATTCCTGGCACTCACCTTTCTCAGATTTCTTGTTGTTCAATGAAGAATTCCCACAGCCCATGGCTTCTTAATCATATTATGTTCAAGAATTCAACTGCTGATTCCAAGAAGTGTGACGTCTCCCCCCTTTGTGCTGAGGAGCCACTCTTAGCTGATCCCCTTCAATTATAGATTCTGAAAAGGAAAGCAGAGAAGGGAGGGAAAGCAACAGTTAACAACATGATAGCTAAGGGGCTGCCCAGCAGGATACATTTTATGCTTCTTGGGAATTGCTGTTCATTATGTGATATGGAAAATGATCAGACATAATCTGATCCTGCTTTATTTTCCAAACCACAGCAGCAGCCACTGAGCAGTTATAGATTGTTTTTCTGCTGCACATAAATTATACTTTCCTCATGTCTAAGTCAGGTCAAGTTCTGCATAAAATTAAGCATTAATAATGGAAAGAAAAATTGAAATGTAGGCGTTATAATTTTCTAATTGAAATACAGAGAATAGAAGATGGAGGAGACATAATTTAATTGTTTTGGCTTTAAACTCAAAGTAATTAAATCTATCTAGGCTTTTAAAAACACAAATTGGCAGTTTTCTGTGAGACAAAAACAACATATTTAAACAACTATCCCACAATTCAAATCAAAGTGAGTTTTTTGACAATATTTCTCACAATCAGTTGAGGCTTGTTTTTAAAAAAGTTGGCACAAGACCTTCCCCTAAATTTAGAAATCATAATCTATGAGTGTCATTTTTAAACTAGCTCCCCAGGCCTTGCTGAGGCTCCTCCAAACTCTCCTCTTGTGCTCACAAGGTCCCCTCATGAAGCTGCTGAATTGGCACTTCCATAATCACTTCATGGGTTTCTCAACAAATTCCTCTCTGTTATATACTATCCCTTCAGTCTGGGGCGTGCTGTTTCCTTTACTTCATGATGTTCTAAATAAGCCTAATTGACCTACTATATTTTCATTTCTTGATAGGAACACGGAGAGTGACTAACTCTGGACTCTACCTGACATGTCTATTTTTCCATTACCACTACACAAAAAGCTTCAAAATTTCAACCAAGAAAGGGAAACCAAAATGAGCAACAGGGCTAAGGACAGAGCTCAGTGGTAGAGCACATGCTTAGCGTGCCTGACATACTCAGTTCCATTCTCAACATCAAACAAAAAATAAAATATTTGAACTATGGGAAGATTTTTTAAACAATAATAATCTTAATAGATTTTCTGATCAGAGGTAGCCCTGCTTCTTTGTAGTGAATTATTTCTCCTAAATTTGGGGTTATTTCCAAATTTGATAGACATTTCTTTCTTATCTATAAATGGATAAAAAAAATGTTAACAAGGTCAAATCCAAAGGCAGAACAAGCCTCGTGGCATCAGATTCCAGATCACACTTCATGGTCACACATATCATTCACACTCTCTGAGCACATTTGTTCAAGAGGAAGAAGGAGAAAGAAGGAAGAGAAGAAATGATGGAGGGAGGGAAGGAAGAAAGAAAACAGAGAGGAAAGGAAGGAAGAAAAAGAAGGAAGGAATGGGTTTGGCGTGACTTTTAATTTTTAAAAATTATAGACATTTAAAGGTGAGAAAGACCTTTAAAATTACCTAGTTTTTACACAAAGTGCAAGGAAGTTAAACAACTTGCCTAATATCATATAGACCTATAGTTGTCAAACTACTGCATATTAGAATCATAAAGGGAGCTTTTAAAATTCCCAGTGCCCAGCCTGCACCTCATTAGGTCAATTTCTAGGGGGTTAAAAAATACTGATTCCAAGATCCCATCTCTAGAGATTCGGATGTAATTGGTATTGAGTGGCAATTGAGTATCAGATAATTCTTATATGCAGTAAAGTTTGACAATCTCTAATAGAGACAATGTTTTACTGAATCCATGATGCTGCCTAACAGTCATTTTCCTAGAAATGCTCTGACTCTATGTATTTGAAGATTAATTTTTCTAGAGTCAAGCTTATAAGTCTGTGGCATCTAGTATCCAGTATTTTCTTAGATTTGAAATTGGGACACTACTAACCCATTTTTACACTCAATAATTTCTCAAAGGTCATCTGCAGTGCCTATGAGAGCATATATATGGGTTCTTTCATTGCCCTTTGAAGTAATTCATTGAGATCTAGTTACATTCTCCAAATGCGTAGGATGTCCAGCTCTCCATCTTGGGAAGGGGGCCAGTGTCTAAAATACATACTCCCAGACTTTACTGATAATACTCATTTCCAAAAAAAGGAGGGCCTGAAAATCTGTATTTAAAATACAGACTTGGGATGAGGATGTAGCTCAGTGTTAGAGCATTTGCCAAGCATACACAGGGTCCTAGGTTCAATCCCAACACTTCAAAATAAATGAATGAATAATAGATAGATAGATAGATAGATAGATAGATAGATAGATAGATAGAGTACATGCTTCAGTAGACCTTGATATAGGCGGTCCCCATAACCCAGTTTGAGAAGCACTGATCCCACCCTGTCCCTGTATCTATATCTCCCTTGGGCTCTGTTAGGGTTTAGATCTAAAGTGTCCCCCAAAAGTCTCATATGTTCAGAGATGAATCTTTTGGAAGGTGCTTTGATCATGAGGGCACTAATCTATGAAATGATCCATTGGTGAGTCTTTCATAGCGAAATGTGATGTTAAGAGGCAGGGCCTGGTTAGAGGTAACTATCTGGGGGCATGACCTGGAAAGGTATATTCTTGTCCTTAGCTCCTCCTCCTAATTCTTCTTCTTTCCCCCTCCTTTCCTGGCTGCCATGAGGTGAGCAGCTTTCCTTTGCCATGCCCTTCCACCATGCCATATCTGTCTTGGAGCCAGAATACCATGAACTGAACCCACTAAAAGTGTGAGCCAAAATAAGTCTCTCCTCATTTAAACTGTGAGTGTCAGGTATTTTGTACTGAAGACAAGAAAAAGACCAACACAGAACAATTGTATGAAGAAAAGTGAGGTCTTTGATGTGATCGTACCTGACCATGTGATTCAAAAGCTTTTGGAACTGGTTTGTGGGATGAGAGTGGAAAGGTTGGGAGATGCAGGCTAGAGAAGCCTTTAGAATGCTGTAAGCAGAGCCTGAAGGATGATTCTTGTCAGAGGTCAGAAGACTGGAATGCTGATACCAGGAATCCAAATAGTAAAGACCAAGCTCAAGAGGTTTCAGTTGGGAATAAGGGCCCCATTATCAATTGGACTAGAAGCCATGTGTGTTACACTCTGGCAAAAAAAAATTGTTTACATTTTCCCTATGTTGTCCTGAGACTTTACAAGAGACTGAAATTAAGGATGGTGGACTAATTGATTGGACAGAGAAAATTTCAAGGAAGCCCAATGTTTGGGTTGTGGTATGTGTCTTTCTGGCTGCTTTTAGCCAGATCTATATAGTGAGAATCAGAAGCAAAAAGCAGAGCCAAAAAGATGTGAAAATTTTGCAACTTGACCAGAAAGGAAGCACATGAAAAGTTGGGGCCAAGGAGAGTATAGTTGCTGAAAAGAATAGAGCCATTAAAAAGAAACCAAGTATTTTGCATTATGACAATAGGAAAGATGCCTTGAAGGCATCTTAGGAAAAGGCCAGACTCACCTATTACAACCTCAAGGTGTAAAAGGGTAAACTCCTTTGAAGAGAGGCCCAGGATACACTGTTCATTCATGACAACCTGAGAAACTGTTCCTTGAATTCAGCCATCAAGGCACTCAGAGGCCTCTTCAGCCATGGTCCAAGGGGTCCCGGCTCCTACTCAAGCTGGCAGCTGATCTTGGCATCACCCACATGGTAATGGTTTTTCAAGCATGCAGAATAAAGAGTTATGGGGTCATGAAGCCTTCCACTAAGATTTCAAAGCAACGTGCCCCTGAGAGAGCAACACAAGAAACTGTGAGAGTGAAATTGAAAGTGCAGTAGAAACCCCAGAAATTTGGAGATGCTACGGATGCTAGGAATGTGGAGTGCAGAATGTCAGCAGAGGAAAGCTGCAGAGGAAAGCTAGCCCAAGAGAGAAGCTATGTGAGAAGCAAACAGCAAGGCCAGAGAGGTAGAGCTGCCCAAACCAAACCTTTTGGAGTACAAATCTCACTACAACTTGCCCCGAGTGCTGGACATGGAACTACAAGACTTAATGTTTTCCCTGTCAGTTTTCAGATTTTTTTTTATCTGATTCCTTTTCATCCCCCCTATTCCTCACATTTGGAATGAGAATCTTTAACCTGTGTCAACATATATTGGAAATATGTAACTTCTCTTTTTTTAAAATTTTTACAAGGACTCACAGGAAAGAGCTTTCCTGAGTGTCAGAGAAGACTTTACTTGGACTTTTCAGCAATACTGGAGCGTCATAGGACATGTCTAAGTAAATGTAAAAGAATTGAAGTTACCCCCTGTATATTATCAGACCATAGTGGATTAAATTGGAGATCAATGACATAAGAAACCAAGGGCCTCGGATTTAGCTCAGTGGTTCCACCGCATGCCTTGAAACCACAAGGACCAGAGTTCAATCCCTGGCAAATAAATAAATAAATAAATAAATAAATAAACAAACACCATCAATAACATAAGAAATCGCAAAACTCCAACAAACACATGGAAACTGAATAACACCCTCTTGAACAACCAATGGGTCACAGAAGTAATTAAAGAAGAAATTAAACAGTTTCTACAAATAAATGAAAATGTCAGTACAACATACAGGAATCTACAGGACAGTAAAACCATGACCTGAAATAAGCCTCTCTGCCTTTAAGTTGCATCTGTCAGGTATTTTGTCCTAGCAATGGGGAAGTTACTAATACAGGCTCTATCCTCATACTGTTTTTTTCTGAAGTATAAGAGTTAGGCATTGAATAAGTAACAAACACTGACTAGATAAGAAGTGATGAATTTTGTCTTACTTACTTTTCTCATTGCTGAGACAAAATACCCAATGCCCAAAGTTAAAGGAGGAAAGGTTTATTTAGCTCAGTTTGTAGAGGTTTCACTCCATAATTGGCTGGCTCCAAGGCAGGGTGGAATCACAGAGGAGAAACAGTTCATAGTGGGCAAAAGGTAGCAAAGCAACAAGGGACAAGGCAAGCCTCTTTCTGTCCCTTATATTGTATCCAGGCTACACGGATGAGGGCAGTGCCAAATCAATCAGTGGACTGATTTAGTAATCACCCACCCTTAATCCTAGCACCCTTAATCCTAGCACTGCACCATGAATCAATCACCCACTCTAGATTCAGCCACCTCTGAAAAAGCCCCACCTATTACTGAATGAGGCTTTGGGGAGACATCTAGACACAAGCCATAACATTCTGCCCCTGGCCCCACAAAGACTCATGCACATCTCTTTATGCAAAAGGGATTTAGTCCATCTCTAAGAGTTGCCAAAGTCCTGACAGTTTCAGCATTGCTGAAAAGTCCAAGTCCAAAGTCTCCTCTGAAATTTAAGACAAACTCTTAACTGCATGCCCCTGTACAAATGAAAAGGAAGTTAAACACTTCCAACATTTAATGGCACAAGATAGACATTTCCATTCCAAAAGGTACAAACAGTGAGATACAAAGGAATGGGACCAAAGCAAGGCTAAAATCCAGCAGGACAAATATTAAGTCCTGCAGTTCCACATCCAGCATCCGAAGCAACCTGTAGCAAGATGTGAACTCAAAGGGCTTGGGTGGCTCTGCTCCAACAGCACTTCGAGTGGTAGTAGCTCCCATGGCTTCTTTCTTGGGCCAACTCTGCTCCCTCCTTGCAATTTTCCTCAGATGATCCATATTCCTGGCTTCTTTAAACTTCTGGAGTCTCCACTGCACCTTCAGCTTCACATTCACAGCTTCACACGCTGCCTTCTCAGGGACACACTGCCTGGCCTCCCAGGCCTTCTTCTGAAATCTGGGTGGACGCCTTACTGAACCTACAACTCTTGCATTCTGCCTCCACTTAAAACCAGCACCACGTAGATGATGCCAAGGTCTGCCACCAGCCAGGCTTCCTTCTCTTTTGGCTGTAGGGGTCGAGTGCCTATGAACCAAATTCCAAGAAACAACTTCCCTAGGCCACCACCATTCTGAAACATGGTGCTCTAGAACATGGTGCTCTAGGACTCTCTTCTCAAAGCAAAGTGTTTCACTTTTGCAATTTTGAGGCTGCAAAGAGTGGAGTTTGGCTGCTTCCTGTGATGCCCTCAGGCCATCTTTTCTATTCTCCTGTTCCATCTTAGCAATCAAGATTTCCTCTGCTCTATCTTTGCAGTCCACAGTTTTACTGGAGCTTCCTTTCTGGCCAAACTCAAAATGTTTTAAATCATTCTTCTGGGCTCTTTCCTCTTGATTCTCAACATAGTTCTACCGAAAAGCCCCCAGCAGCAGCCATGCCACAACCTCAACATTAGACTGCCTTGAAATTTCTTCTGCAAGACTAATTAGTCCATCACATTTAATCTTAGTCTCAGGCAAAGTCTCTGGACACAAGCAAAATGCAGACAAACTTTCTGCCAAGGTATAACACACATTGTCTGGAATCCAACAGCCAATTCAGTCCTTCTTTCCAGGAGAAACCTCCAGAGCCTGGTCTTTACTGGCAGGATTTCTATCAGCCTTCTGATCTTCTGAGCTCTGACCAGAAGTACAGCCTAAGGCATTCTAGCTCTACTCTTTCAGCCAGCATCTCTGAACCTTTCCACACTCTTTCCACAAGCCAGTTCCAAAGGATCCCGAACCACATGGTCAGGTACAGTCACAGGAACAATCCCACTTCTTTGGTACCAAATTCTGTCTTACTTACTTTTCTCATTGCTGAGACAAAAAACCTGACACCCAAAGTTAAGGGAGAAAAGGTTTATTTCAGCTCACAGTTTGTAGAGGTTTCAGTCCATAACAGCTGGCTCCAAGGCAGGGTGGAATCACAGAGGAGAAACAGTTCATGGTGGGCAGAATGTATCAAAGCAACAAGGAACAAGGCAAGCCTCTTTCTGTCCCTCATATTGTATGCAGGCTACCAGAATTAGGGCAGTACCAAACCAATCAGTGGACTGATTTAGTAATCACCCACCCTTAATCCTAGCACCCTTAATCCTAGCATTGCACCATGAACCAATCACACACTCTAGATTCAGGCACCTCTGAAAAAGCCCCGCTTATGACTGCATGAGGCTTTGAGGTAACAACTAGACACAAGCCATAACATATTTTAATCTTGATTTTCTTTTTCCAGAAAAATAAAAGCAATGTCTCTCCAAAGGAATTTTGTTCTCAGCCACCACTCAATTAATTCATTACATAGCAAACAAAATTCCATATACAAAATTCACTAGGAAGGTTGAGGATATAGCTCAGTGGTAGAGCACTTGCCTAATTTGTACAACGTCCTGAGTTCCATTCCAAGCAATGGGGGGGGGGGGGACTAGGAACTAAGAAAACATCAAACTTGAGTATATTTCTGTTAGACTGTTAGCTCTATGTGTAACTTTGTTTTTAAAACCCTTGAATCTCTGGCACCTACACAATGTCTTTCACATAGCATTTTTTGATAAATGCTGAATGGATGAATGAATAAAGGAATGAATATTTCTAAGCCAGAGTCCTTTAAAAAATTAATTGCTAAAAGTCATTAGTGTATCATTTTGTGCAGAGATATGTGCTATTTGATTATATAAAAGCTTTTATTAAAGTAGAAAATAGGTAATGATTAAATGGCTTTTTAAAAATCATGATGGAAAGAAATGATAATAGTTTTAGAATTCAAAGGTTGACTATTAGAAAAATAATTGGCCATTAGAATTTTATATTATTAATTACTATGTTATTTCTAAACTGTTTTTCCCTCACAGACAACAGGTTAGAAAAAGAGAGAAAAAGAAAAAGAATCAGTTCTTTTTAGTTCTTCCTAAAACATGAGCTGGTTAAGGCGAAGTGCCACTTATCACACCTACATGCTGCCCAACTCAGACCTGAGCAGAGGGGGAAGTAGGTTTGTCAACAGTCTCTGTGGTATGTTTGAGGATGCCTCTGACTGACTAAAAAGATGATTTGGAGATTTTCCACTACTTGGAAAAATGTAAGCTTCTTCCATTCCCACCCTCTGTCAGCATCAGGAGGGCTAACATAGCATCAGACCTACTAACAAATTCTTTCAAGCAGCGAATACCTAGGGCCTAAGGAGGTTCTCAGGCTCAAGAGGTGGGGGGCTTCTGCATGGATCTCAAAGGGTCCCGGATGTCCTCGTCACACACATGAACCACTATGATGGCTCTTAGCAAAAAACAAACAGACAAACAAACAAAAACTTCTTGTAACTTGCCCAGGGTTGCTGTTCTTTCCGATATACAAGGATGGCTTTAAAGCATAAATATGAAATAGTGACTCATCATTGGCACTCACATACAATCTGCAAAAGGAAGGGCTTCCACTAAAAGGTTTTTACTGTGCATGTATGGGGTAGGGGGGACTGGAGGGTAGAACTGTTTGATGTTCTTCAGTCCTTTTTATCCTAACCACTTTCATTTCCAAAGCTGAAAACACAAGGAAAGAACAAAAGATAATCCTTGGTGCCAGCCTAACTTCCACTGCTGGAGCACTCTCCAAGTGCTAGCGCAGCTTCCCCAAGTTGTTTTTATTCATTCTTAGCATTATTTGGTTTATCCTACTCCCACACCTTGACTCAGCCACCTTGACCGTGAGTAGTTAATTCTTCTGCCCTGGACTGCAGACACTAACACATAGTAAAGACACCTTGTCAGATTCACCTTCTGCCCTCTTTTTGATATTCCTTGAAATAAGGGTTTTACAGCCTGATGTCTGTAGCCTAAATAGAACTAAGGGGCATAGGGTAGGATGTGGGACTCTGGAAAGCTGGACTAGAGAGGGCACTTCTACCACCCTTCTTTCTACAGAACACCGCAGCATTTGCTTGTGCCTGGGGTCTTAAATGAATAAAAAGAGTCTTATAAATGAATAAGACTGAACTGGTGATTCTTCCCGGGTCTCATCAGATGAAAAGATAGGAAAGGGGAGGAAACTTCACCAAGCACTGGAAGATGTCTGTTGGTACACCAGACATGACTGTAATAAGGAGTAACTTAGTCTGGTGTCAAGTTTTCCAATGCATGAGTGTCTATGTGGCTTATGATTCCAAGAATAAAGAAAAAAAGGCTTCCACTATCTGAGAAATTTGGAAGGGGTAAGATTAAACAGGTTTCTTTACTGCTGAACTTCTCAGAGATTTCAACAGATCAGTGTGCATTGTGAATCTCTAAAACAGAGCTGACCACTGTTTCTCAGAGAGCCCAGGAAAAGATTCTTTTGAGGTAAAGTATCTTGAGAACAATTGTCATTTCTAACTGCCTAATCCCAGCCCAAGAGAGCCTTCAGTTTAGAAGAATAGACATGCCAGAGTTTGAATTCTCAGCTTGTGGTTAATTTCTCTGCACCTCAGTTTCTTCCTAAGAAAACAAGAATAGTAGTGCATACCATGCTGAATGTACAGAGGACTTGGTGCAGAGTTCAGTGGTGGGTAAAACTGGCTTGAACAAAGAGTGATCTTCTTAATGGATGAGTTAGGAAAGGCCATACATCGGTGGACACCCACACTGTCTTTGCACAAGTATCTTTCTTCAGAACCCCTTCCTTGTGGCCTCCCAGAGACTACACCCATTGGAAGTCTGTAAGTTCTGGGATAATTGAAGATTCACAAGGAGCTATGCTTCTCCCTCCTCCCAGAGCTCCAAGATCTGAAAGAATGCTAAACCAGTAATAGCAATAACACCTAAAACCCTACTGTCTGTTAAGGGACTACTATGCACCCAGCACAGTAGGTGCTTTATATTTCTATTATTCCAGTAAATCTTTGCAGCAAACTTTCAAGGTAGTATCATCATCTCCACATTATAAATGAAGAAACTGAGGTGCAGAGATGAAATAGCACACTCTCTGGTACAGCTGATGAGTGACAGAACTGAAGACTTGCTCTGTTTAATTTTTAAAGAACAAAAATGCTCACTAAAAGGTTGTGGTCCTCTAAGATTACAAGTAGCCAAAGGAGCTAAAGGAAGATTTCTAAATATGAAGTTGTATGGTGGAGTTTGGGAACTACCCCATGAAGGACCTCCTGCCCAGCAGGGTTTCTCAAAGTATCCTATCCTTCATTTCCTTAGCTCTCACCCAAGTGAGAGTTTTTCTAAATACCAACTTAATTTGAAATAGGCTACAGCCCTTCAGATTGCAAAGTCACCTGTATGCCTTTTGTTCAATGATGATAACTGACTTACAATCAGCATCTCTAAGAAAAAAATCATTCTGAGAAATTGCTAAGCAATAAATATACTCCAAGGAGTTCACATTCTCACTTCTGTTGCTGCGTAAGCTACGCTTCTAATGTAGGGCCCAGCTTGCCCAGAGTGCCTAAGAACAAACAAACACATTATCTGTGTCTTCTGCTTGCCAAATGCAGAGCTATTCCTCATTCCAGATGTTTTAGGAAAAACAAAGATGAGAAAAAGCCCCTATGAGGGAAGGTGGAGGTCTGCAAGAAAAGAGGTATAATTTCAGCTCTCTCTGAAGCACCCCTAGTGGCCTCTCTCTCTCTCTCACACACACACACACACACACACACACACACACACACACCTACCTCACATCTCTCCAGGGAGAGATCCTGTTTAAATAAATACACACAGAGAAAGAATCAACTGGAACAGTACCTGGCTGCTTTGTCTTTGTGTCTGCTTTGCCTTCCTGCCAGAGCCACAGACCTCAGAGAGGGACTGAGCTGGCCTATGAGCTGCAGCTCTCTGACCCAACCTTCCTCTCTGTTCCTGGCCTGAAGATAAAGAGATATGCTCAAGTAATGGGCTGCAGTCTTAGCAGTCACATGACTGCTTCCAAGGGGACCACACTCTGTTGAGGCAGGACCAGGCTGTTGTTTGTAGAAATCATCCACATCAGTACAAAGTAGAAAAGAGAAGTTCAGTAAATGAAGGGGAGAAAAGCAGTCCTTAGGGTTAACAGAAGATGAGTTTTAGAAAATATTTTGGTAACCTAGGTATAATTAAGGGAAGTAGGAAAGCAAAACATTCTTAGGACTAGTTAAGACATGGATTTAAAGGAGCAGCCACAGGGCATAGTGCTGAAAATTAATTTATGTGACTTTGTACTCGCCTAGCCAGTCAACAAGCTTCTTGTTGGAGAACCTACCTGTGAAAGGAATATTCACCTCCTTTCATCAGCAGAAAGGAAAAATAAAATTGACTTGAGTTTCAGAAGGAAGAGGAGGGATACACATGTGAAAAGTCAAAGTGCCAATGCCAGTAATGGATGCCAAGGGCCACCATTTGGCTATTTTTCGACACAATCCAGGGGTGGTCTTGTTCCCAGAGTCTCACGCTGGTGATGGCCACACCACCGACAATTTTCCTCCCCAAACTCTTCCCAGCTGGTTACATGGCATGTGTGTTTTCAAGCTTTCTATCTGTAGGCTTCACCAGCCAGAATTTACAGGACTCTAGCATAACCATTTCATAACCCCACCCAAGCTGCTCTTCAGCCCTATCCCTCTCTGCAACTGAGAGCCATAGGAGAGCTGGCAAAATGGTTACCTAGTTTGCTATTTAATCAAATGAAGTCCCTTTAAAAATAACTGGAAGGAAGCTTTGGGCTTCTGTACTTTATTAGCATATTAAATATTACCAGAGGGCCTCATTATGAAACAATACAGCCACACAGGTTTCCATGGCAGACATCAAGACAAGGATCTGATCAAGCTGCCACACACATTGTAAACGATAGCATAATTAGGCTTCCCCTAAAATAGTGGACACTGTGGCTCTGTGGCTGGCTTTCCCAGACACATACCTGTTTAATTCACAGTGATTAAATACTGGCTATGTTGAGATACAATTGTTCAAATGTCACCTCCTCTGTGTGAAGTCTTTCCTGAATCACCAAAGGGGAATTAGTCAGTCTGTATCCTGGCTCTCAAAGGCATGTGTGTGTCCAATTATAGAGCCCAAAGAGTGCTGTAATTTGCCTTTTTACATGCCAAATCCTAAAAGGGAAGACCCATTCCACTCCTCTTGGCACCCCCAGCATTGGATGCATAAGAGGTACTCACCAAATATTTGCTTAATTGGAGAAAGAAAGGAAAGGAAGGAAAGAACTCAATATCTACGTGGCTATTTTAGTGGCAGCCTCTGGATAATGAATTATATTGGCTGTATCCCTGATATAACTTAAAACTTGTAATTTGCCTTAAGTGAACTTCACCTTTTGTATTGTACAAAGAACACTGAGATGTTACTTTGAGCACCACAAGGAGTCCTATAGCCAGCCTCCATTTGCTAAACAAACAAACACTGATATATGTGAACAAAGCATAATAATGATAGTAACATGTATGGAGCACTTATCATGTTCTCATAGTTATTAATTTTACATGTGTTAATCTTATCTAATCCACACATCATCCTATGAGGCATATACTGTACCTTTACCAGCCCTACTTAGACATTAGGAACTACAACCCAATGGCAAATGAAGGGTAGAACTGGGCTCTGAACCTTGGCACTTTGACATTAGGACCCCTTCTTATAATTATACTATATTGCCTGGATCAGTACCTTGTATGTTTGCAAAACTCAGATTTTAGTCTTTCTCAGATGTTCTCTGGCTTTCCTGGACTTGAGCAGGAATGTGTTCTCCTAGTCTAAAAAAATTTAAAAAGAATAAGCAAAACAGTGCTAAACTCACTCACTAACAGATTTGTTCCCCTAACAGTCAAAGGGGTCAATTTATCTCTCACTGAGCACGTCCTCATATGAAAACAGCCAATAGGAAAGGTGAGAGATCAGTTTCCCTCTGGAAAAGGCCACAGCACAGCAATACCAAATCATCCTTTACTAAGATGCTTTGTGCTCTTCCAGTCCATTCAACGAGTGTTCACTGAGCTACGCTGAGGGGACACAGTAAAAAAAATACATGACTGGGTGAAGCAAAAACACACAGGTAAATAAGAAATGGCAATAAAATTGCATATTAAAATCGTTCACCCCTATTGGATTATAAGCTCTAGGCACCTATAACAATTCCAGGCATATAAGCAGTATCTAGACTGGTTTTTTTTTGTTTTTTTTTTGATACCAGGGATCGAACTCGGGTCCTTGCACTTGCGAGGCAGGCACCGGAACCACTGAGCTAAATTTCCGGCCCATAAGCAGTATCTATTACATGAATAAATGAAGGTAATATGATATGATAGACTTTCTAGTGTCCACCTGAAGGACATGACACAGACAGAGAGAAAGACCTTTATCCCAGAAATAGGGATGACACAAGGCTTTCTCGAAGAAGTGCGGTACAAACCTGATGACTGAGCAGACAGCCAGAAGAAAAGAGGATGAGAGAAGAGGATGTTCTCATAAGCATGTAAGTCTACCTACTTAACAAGAATGTGAAATAGGAGAGAGGAACTAAAAATCAGAATGATCTGCATTCCTCATAATGCCGCAATTAGCCTTAGAGCAGGTAGAGTGCCTGTCAGAATGGAAAACTGGCTGCCTCTCCACCTCTGCTGCCTGAATCTACCCTTTCTTCACTGCCTCTTTTTCCTTTCTCACTTCCTCACTCCCCAGTGGCTTGCCTTCACCCTCCAAATCAATTTCTTGTCAAATGCTTGCCTCAGCCTCTGCTACTGAGGAAACCCAAACCAGGACACTTGGTTAGTCTGTGGTAGTAACAAACTCTGCGAAGACAGAGGAAGAGAAAAGGCTATCTCACAAGGGAGAGAGAGCATTGCAGACAAAGCTCTCCTTTTCACAAGCTTCCTGGAACCAGCCGAGCCTAAGTACTTCTAATAGGAAGCTCCTGTTATTGATCATTTCACCCTGGGGAGTATTCTAGAATCTCAGGACACCAGCTGGATTGGGGCGTAGACTGCGAAAACAGCAATTTGCACAGATCTTCTTGGTGGGGGGTATTTAAGGGATATGTTTGCTTGGGTCCCCCGGTATCTCAATGCCCAATAGCAACAAAGCAGGGAAGCTCAGACAGGATTGGCTTTCCAGCTCCGGTAACTCTCAGCTGGCCTTCTGGTGCTAGAGTCAGTGGTAACCAATCATATCCAACCACTTCCTAATTCTTAGTAGTCTCCAGAACTGGGGTGCTTGCTCCTCTAGCAGATGTACAGAAATCTGTTGGACAGCAGAAACCCAATATGAATTTAGTAGTTGTAGCTGTAAATAAATAAATATGCCTGTGTCAAGGGTCTATTCTCAAAAAAGTTTAACTGCAAGGGGCTCATGATCCAAAAAATCCAAAGAAAGTGTTGGGTATAACTCAGTAGTAGAATGTTTGCCTAGTATGCATAAAGCCCTAGATTCCATCCCCAGCACCACACACACACACACACACACACACACACACACACACACACAAACACACACACAGTTTCCCTGATGGTTTCAGTGTGAGTGAGATGGGCTAAGGACATCTACCCACTTAACCCCATGTTTCCCATGGAATGAAGCTATAAAACTGTGCAGAATCCATGAAGCAGCCACTTGAGGCCTGTAGCAAACAGACTCTAAGATACAGTCTCCTATGGTGATTCCCACTTCCTGGTCAATTCACACCTTGTATGACCCGCACCCCTTGAGTGTGGGCTGGACCTAATGACTTGCTTGTAATCAATAGAATATGGCAATGATGAATAGACTATAAGGGATTGTAACGTCCTGTCTTGTTAGTAGACACTATTGCCTTCACAGCTTGCAGACTTTCAATGAAGTAAGCTGCCATATTGGAGGGCTCACCAGCAAAGGTCAAGGAGAATCTCTGTCCAAAAACCAGCAAAGAGCTACTTAAGGTATTCAGTCAAACACATTGTGATGGACGGAATGGTGTCAATAACCACACAGTCTTAGAAGTGGATCCCTCCTCTGTCAAGCCTGCAGATCACTGCTGCTCAGCCAACTCTTTGACTGCAGCAGCTCATGATTTTTTTCTTTTCTTTTTTTTTTTTTTTGGTACCTAGGATAAAACTCGGGTCCTTGTGCTTGCGCAGCAGGCGGCGGCACCACTGAGCTAAGTCCCCAGCTCTGAGCTCCTGATCTTGAAAGGTAGGGGCTGGGTAAGCCATGCCTGAGTTGCTGCCCAACTGTACAAACTATGAGATCGTAGGTATGCGCTGTTTGAGGCTGTTAATTTTGTTCATTGCTACGTAGCAATAAATAAGTAACACAAGGATCTGAAAAGTTAATAATGTAGAAGGTAGATTAAAGAAGCACCGAAATTTGAAGTGCCACTGACCTGGCAGTGAATTTACCTTCTCTTCCCCTTCAGTTCCTTCAGACTGAATTCAAGGAAGCAAAAATTCAAATCAAAAGCACAATGCGATACCGCTATTCAACTATTAAGTATGGTGAAATTTATTTTAAACACTAAAGCAAGCCAGGCATAGTGGCACATGTTTGTAATCCCAACACTTGAAAGGCTGAGGCAGGAAGATTGCAAATTCAAGTCCCATCTAGGCAAATTAGGGTGGGGGCTGGAGATGTAGTTCAATTTGAATACCCAACCTTCAATTCCTAGTACTTAAAAAACTAAAATAAACAAAATACTAAAACAAAACCTAGTGCTGATGGACTAGAAAACAACTAGAACTCTAATACCCTGATAGTAGGGATGCAAAGTGATACAACCACTTTAAAGACGAATTTGGTACTTTCTTATAAAATTGCACATGTACTTACCATATGACAGCAACTTTACTCTGGGGTAGTTACTCTCAAGAAATGCAATTCTCTATTCACACAAAAATCTGTATATAGGTTCATATGGTAAATACAGAAAACAGCCCAAAGGTCTTTCAGTGGGTGAATGGATACAATAAATTGGGATATCCATACAATGGAATACTACTTAGCAATAAAAAGGAATGAATTGTTGATACATACAACCTGGATGAATTTCAAAGGCATTATATTGAGTGAAAGAAGCCATGGTTACCAGTAATGGTGAACCTTTTAGAGCTTTTAATGACAACAAACAGCCGGCTACAGCATGTGTGCCATAGGTTCGCCACCATTAGTAAATATTTATATGACATTACAAAAAAGATAAAACTACAGTCATAAAGAACTGATTGGTGGCTGTCAGAGGTTTGTGGGTAGAGGAGGAGGAGTACTACAAATGGCTGACAGGAGGAAATTTTGGGGATGGTGTTCTGTTATCCTGATTATGGTGGTATTTACACTAATCAGTTAGAATTCACAGAACAGTACTATAATAAAAGTCAATTGTATGCTAATTTAAAAATATATTTTAAAATTTTTTTCATAGAGCTGGCTGTGGTTTAGTGCCTTTGGGTCTGTAGATATTAGTTCCTGTAGGCTGACCTTGACTGCCAAGGTCCTTTCTAAATCATAATCAGAAGCAGCCTCCTCTGCTGTAAACTCAAGGGCACTCAGGAAAACACTTCTCCTTCCCTCTGACTTCTCTTAGTCTTCTGTCCATGGGGAAAACTCAAAACACAGAGATCCCAATCAGAAGGTACAGCCCATCCATTCTTTACCCAAAAGATACTTGTTAAGTATGTTCCACCTTGGAGGCAGGGAGACCTTGGTGAATAAAATAGGATGATTCCCCTACCAGCTTCCCAGTGTGCTAAAGAACACAAGCATGCACACACACATAATCTCAAGAGAAGGGGCATAGGCACAGAGGTATGCCCACATACTACTAGAGTCCAGAAAGAAATTAGTTCTGCCTGGGAAAGCCAAGCAATCTTTCAGAGAGCATAAAAGGTGAGGAAAGGCATTTTAGGGAACATGGGAACATTTTATATTTGAGTAATGTTTGCTGAGATTGGGAGACAGAGGCTGTACTGAGTAGATGTTGGAGACATTAACAGGAAGGGATGTGCCAACTGTGAACATCAGTGCTTAATGCCTAATGCGTTGAGGCAGATAATCGAAATGAATAAAGCAGTCTGGGTAGCAACTATGGGAGATGCAGAGAGTTTTTGTCTAAATGAGGCAGCTGCTACTTACTGGTAACTCTATCTCAGGCTTCCATCCAGAGATTTTGGCCCAGTGTTGCCTGGCGCAATTTTTCAAGAGAAGCTAAACATACCTTCTTGTATGATCTTCCTATCTTACAATGTTTGCACAAGTATATTTCAGCAAATTTAATATGTCATCGGTTACAGGATACATCACTACTTTATGTACCAGCAAGAAAGAAAACCACCGCCAATCAAACTGGGACATTCTGTTAATTTTAAAACACATTTCCCATTGGAGATACTAACACCTGAAAAAATGTACATCTTAGAATGAAAATACAGTCATTCTCATTTTCTCAAAATGCTGTATATACTGCATAGCTTGAGTTTGAGGCTGCCAGACTGCCAACTCTGTTTAAGTCAAGGGGAACCTGAGGGTAATCTGATTAGATTCAAACTGCAGGAAGATTGCTGTGGAGGTCAGCTGGTAGTGAACTGGGGAAAAGCCAGTCATAGGAAGACCAATAGTGCGGCTCCTGCAATTATCCTGGAGAGAGACAGTAAGGGCTGAGAGGATGAAGAGGAGGGAGGGACTAAATGTAAGAGTTTTGTGTAACAAACCCTACAAGTCTCAGAGTGGGTATAGAAGGTGAGGGAGATAAAAGGATCAAGAAGGATTCCAAGGTTTCTAGTTTGGGAGAAAAGAGGGATATGTCATTTATTCACCAATACTTACTAAGTATCTACCATGTGCCAGGCACTCTGCTAGGTGTCAGGGGTTCGAGGACAGCCAGGACAGACATAGTCCCTGCCTTTTTGTCATTTACAGTCTAGGAGGTGATGCCATTTATTGCAGTAGGGTATTAAAGTATATAAGAGTCCCACACAAAGAGGGACAAGCATGTTCACAGTGGAGAAAAATAAATTCAGTTCTGGGTATGCTAAATTTGAGTGCCTATGATACATCACTTGTTGACATGCCTCATAGCTGTAGAAGCCTGGGTTTTGAGCCCAGGAAATAAATCAGATCTGGCGAGTCAGATTAAGGCAGTCATCAGGTTACCAATAATAGCTGAAGTGATTAGAGAAGATAAAACCGCCAGGGAGAGCTGGTAGGTTAAGAAGGCTACAGGGGCAGAAGCAGAACACTTGGGAGCAGAGACATTAAAGAGAATAAGTGGAAGGTACAAAGGAGGAGACTAACAAGAAGCAATCTGGAAAGCAAGAAGCAGAGAAAAGGGAATATCTGTAAACCAAAGGAGGCTCAAATTACCATGTAATCCACATCTATCTTTACCTATAATTCTACATAGAATTTATCTTGGCAATGCACAATTCAGACTTTCAGAGGCTATGGGTGTTTTGCATGAGCTCCAAATAGGCTTATCAGAAGTGCTCCTTATTTAGAGAACTGTGATATTTTTAAAGTATTGCCACAATCTGTTACTTTATCTTATAAGCGTTTACGTTTTGCATGTATCTCAGTTTGACATCCAACATATAACTAAATAGCAGAGCAATGGTAATTTATTTCTTCCTAGTTTCCTTCTTCAGGACCTATAGTCTGCCATTCCATGACAAAGATAGACAAAAAACATACTGCATGTTGATTAGAAACCTTCTCATATCAAGGCACTTGGCACTGCGCAAAACTGATGTAGGCACATCACAAAGTTCTTGGCCCAGAGCCCTGTAACAGGTAAACCTGTGATGTGGTAAAATACTCTAGTCCAGCTAGGTGTGGTGGTGCACACCTGTAATCCCAGCTACTTGGGAGGCTGACACAGGAGGATCACAAGTTCAAGGCCAGCTTGGGCAATTTAGCAAGACCTGTCTCACATTTTATTAAGAAAAGGAGTGGGAGGGTACACTGAGGATGTAGCTCATCACTCCCTGGGTTCAAGCCTCGGTTCAGAAAAAAAAAGATATTGATTATAGTCCTGTGATAGGGAACCTTTTAGAGCTTTCAATGGTACAAACAGCCCGCAGCAGCACACATGCTGTTGGTTCACCACCACTGCTCTAATCCTTCAAACTTGTTCAGAAAGTGTGTCAGAGGTCTCAGTTTTATAGTGGAGAAAAATCAGGCCTAGAAAAGTTGGGTAGCCTGTCCATAGTCACAACCTTGTGACTTAGTGATCAGTACTCTTTCCATTACATCCAAGTGATCCAATTCTTCTCTGTAAATCTAGTTATATTAAAGTATGATCAACCTCACAAATAAAACATAAAGTCCACAGGAGCTGGGCCAAACAACAAACAGAGAAAATAAATTAACATTTAACTTTCACTCGTGGTAGCTATGGGTAGCCTGCCTACCCATAGCTCACTAGCTGCATTTGGTCTGTGAAGTGTTCCTTACCTTTCTTTCTAGGTCTTGTCAGGTCCACAGAGAAAACAGAGAAAACAGAGAAAACAGACTCCTAGAGCTCTACTTGGCTGGTTGCTGGATAGTTCAGCCTGATCTGAAGGCTCAGAACGTCATCCATAGTAGAGCTTATAGGTATTACTTAAAGAGGTTTCCTCATCTGGAACCTTTCAGAGGCACATTCTAGAATGATTCTTTATAGGTTGCCTTGGTAACCCTGAGGCGTGGGTTGCAAATATGATAGTAGCTACCACTGGAATGTGGGCAACATACCCTGGATGAGAGAACCACTTCATGCTTCTTGAAAGGCAGATTCCAGGTTTCTCAAGCTTTCTTTTGGCCACCATAGCCTCCCTGTCAGCAATGTTTGTATTCATAAACATGGAAAATAAAGAATAGTTTGTTTCTTAGAAGGATGTCACAACTATTAGCTCGAACATGACCAGGGAAAGACCCATGGCTTTCTTTACAAAACCTTTCTACTACCGCCTTAGATGACTAAGGGCTTAGAGTGCAGCCCTACCCTGAGCTACAACCCCACAGCTTCCTTCGGGACTTTTGACATCAAACTGCATTCTGTGGTGTTCTTGTGATGTTTATGGTCTGCACTCAAGTAGTATTGCCAAAACAAAAGAATGCTGTCATACATACATAAAGCAAGGCCATAAGCTAAAGATTTCAAATATTCGGAAAGAATGAGAAAAAATAACAATTATAAGCAAACTGAGCTATTAGTAGTGCAGTGAAGCTTCAGTAATTTACCCCAGTAAGGAAGACCATCATTCTTACTCAGTAAAAAGTCTGATTTATGAAAAGAGAGACAAATTAACCTGATGTAACTAATGTCAAGAAATTTCTATATATTCAATGACTCCCTTCAACAGGTTAATAAGCGCTGTTTATAATTAACACATTAATTTTCTGATTGAAGCTCTGGGTTGAATATTATGTGAGATAAAAATTACTTACACCTTTAAGTCTCTGCTACCTGCTACTGAACACATTCCTACTGACGTGCCACATTCCTGCTGGTGTGGCTACATGAAAAGAATACTATGAAAATAAGTTGGCGAGAGAGCCAGAATCTCTGGATTGTTTCTGCTGAAAAGGTTATGAGGTTAATACAGAGCCTAGAGCAAAATGTTGTCATCAAAAATAATTTAAAATGACGTCCTTTGTGCATGGAAAAGTAGGAAGACTTTAAAAAGGGAGCCAGAAGTAAGTTCTTATAATTCCAATAAGATATCAGCTCTCCCACTTACAACTGGTGACCTTCAGCAACTTATATAACTCCTCCAGGCCTCAGTTTCCTCATTTTAAAAATGGGGATAATAATATTTAAAGAGAAGGATTTAAAAAAAATGTCTTCACAGACTTTAAAGTGCTAACCAAATATTAGCTAGCATTACTTGGAGAGGCCTACATTTCCCAAATACGTACGCATCTTAGATAAGTGTGCTCTGGCCTATGGGTCAGGGTGTTCGGTTCTAGAGTCAGCTTGCTTGAGTGCAGATTCTAGCTCCGATACTTAACAGCTGTGTGCACAATTTACATAACCTCCCCATGCCTACCTCTTCATCTATAAAACCAGCATAGTAATAGTAACAACTACATTGGGTTGATGTAAGGAATGTGATAGCCAACCCCACTCCATTTTGAGCCTCGATGCCAGTTTGTACCCATGCTTGGACAAAGTGCTTGTGCTGGGACAAGGCACCCAAAACCCACATCCTGCTTGGCAGAAAACTTGCTGCAGTTGCAGGATGTTTTGTAGCTGGCCTAGTGTGTGTGAAACTTCCTTGTGCCCCCCACTAACCTGGCATGGTTCTGCCTCTGTAAGATTCTGCTTGCTCTCCCCTGAGTCCTCCCCAACTGAAAGCATGATTTAAAAGGAGAAATCAAACTGCTTCCCATTGCTGAGAGAACTTTCTAGGCACTAGCCCACCTCGGCCACCGGCTATAATAAATGGGCTCAAATCTGACACAGAGTGTGGCACATCTCTATTGTTCTCACTCGCTGGCCCATAACAGGAACAAATGAGTTAACATACACTGTGGCAGGGCCAGGGATTTAGCTCAGTGATTCCACTGCCTGTCTCACAAGCGCCAGGTCCCAAGTTCGACCCCTGGTACCAAAAAAACAAAAACATACACTGTGGCAGATACTGACAGCAGCCTAACCAATATCCAACCTTCTTTGCTTACCAATAAAACCCAAATTTTGTTCTAGGAGGTAATGTGTTCAGCCCACGAGAAATGAAAACATTATTTACCACACACTAATAAACTAAAAAAATAAAAAGTTAAAAAAAAACAAACTTCATTCGCTAGACTTTCTTGCAGTGAAGGGTGGTCATCTGACACAGTGCCGAAATCTACTGACTGATGCTTCCAGGAAAGCATCAATCTTTTTCCTGATAAAAAGGAAAAATCTCAGTAGGAGCCTTTTCCTCTTTGCCCTTCCCCCATTCTGCCTAGAACCAGGACACAATGCCAGGAGGAGGAGCAGCCATCATTTTGTGAGCATTAGGAAGAAAGCCTTATGCTGAGAATAATAATACAGGAAGATGGAAGGGCAAGCCTGAGACATGGATGACACGTGAAGCTGCTTATTTCCTGGCTTCATACCATATAGGATTAAAAAATTTAAAAAAAAGAACCCTTCTGCCTTAAGCACCTGCTTTTTCATTATTATACACAGCCAAACACATGCTCTAACGAGTATACTTAAGAAGTGGTTTGAACGGTGCCTGGCTCATAGTGTTAGCTGGGTACTGGGGGGCTGTGCTCTTCCCAGGGGTCCTTTCCAGGCTCTTGCTGTCCTGAATAAAAAACTGGACAGGAAATGAAGTCGTGAGGTTTTACATGTATTAAAGGTACTTTATTAAAGGGATTAAAGGTAGGGAAAGAAACATGCTCTGCACAGTGCAGAGCTGGCCAGTATAAAGGCTTCAGTGGCCGTGAGCATAATGGCTGCCATCCCTTACATCCCTGGTTCCGGCAGCAGCTCTAGGCCATCCTATCAAAAGCCCGCTCGATCTTGTACCAGAAGAATTGAAGATAGCACTCCCTGATGGGTACCAGGTATAGGGTTTGGGCACAGGTGTCCCGGATCTCTGTTACTGACAGGTCACCGTCACTTGCCTGGATGGCTGGCCACCCCCTAATCTCCCGTCTCAATGGTATTCAGTAAGTGTTAACAGTTGTTAGGGCAGCATTCTGTTTGCGGACCAGGTGGCTAGCAGATATTCTCTTAACCTCCCTCTAATAGAACTTTAACTTTCCTGTTCAAAATCAACCCTCTCCTGATTCTCAGGCATGTGTTTTGCATGATAATGGTATCATCCCTCACTTTTAAGGGTGAGCCCTGCTTGACCTAAACTAAATCACATAACCCACCTCCCAAACAACGTGATTATTCAGGAATGGACACATAACTCAGGCCTAGGATAGTTAGCACTTTCTTTTCTCCTTGGCCAAGAGCCTTCAGGGTGAAGGCAAGCAATATGTGTGAACCTCAGGGCTCACGGAAAGGGCACTGGGCTAAGATTCACCTTCCTCAAGTGTGGTGTTCTGAGCAAGGTTGTCAGCATGAGGAGAGCTCGTCTAGAGGGTGAACTTGACACAGGGAGAAGGGAAGACCAAGAGAAGGTCAGAAAAATGGAGCTGGGTTTTGTTCAAATTTTTCTTTGGGAATTTTCAAACTAACTCAGTTTGGGTGGGGTCTTCTGTCACTTGCAACCACAAGATTCCTTCTGCTACTATTTGATGAAAAAATATATGCACAATTTTAACATATAGCTTGTACACCTAGAGGGGAACTTTTCAAACTCCAGTGCATCTATTTAATGAAATCTATAGGCAAGCACAATATAAATTCACATCCAAATCACCTTTCCAAAAGAAAAAAACAGTAATAAAAATCACAACCAAAAAATTTGCAATTATGTAAATTCATTCAGATTTCTCTTCCAAAAGAAAAAGCCAGTTGAAAGTATTTTTTGTTTGTTGTAAACATGTCTGGGAGAATTTCATTAAGAATAGATGTATATCTGGGTTTTAGGATGAACATTGGGCCCTGAGGAAGATGCTAAAAACCTATGACTAATATTGAAATAATATTCACACAGTTGTCATGGCAGCCTGCTCATTCTGCACAAAATAGAACCCACTGCATTTTAACAGGATTTAGCTAAGGAACTGCTACTCTGCAGCCAGTCTCTGAATTAAAGAACCTACTAATTGGTTTTGGTTTTATTATTGTATATAGCTTTCAGACTATAATTGTATCAAAAAGATCCCACATACTTAAAATCACTAACAGAAGTACACAGGTGATTTTGGTTTAATACCTGCACCACTCTTGAAATCTGCCCATCAGACTATGGAGAATAGCTTAGAGGTGGGTCTGGTTGTGTGCACAGCTAAATCCATACAGAAATCTGAGTAAGACAGCGAGTGTTGTGGAAGTGGAGGGCATAGCTCATTTCAGTGGCCACTATCACATGCTGCCTTTTCAGTGGGGTGCTACTGAAGTGGGGAGTAGCCAACTGTTCTGTACTTAGTCACATAGTTCCCAGGAAAATGACTTTAGAAATTAGGGGTACTTCAAGACAGGTTAGTAAGCGGGGGTAACAATGTATTTTGAGCTGATCTGTTTCTCCCTAGAGTGGCTGTCTCTATAAAATCTAATCTTGCTGAATGTGATTGTGGGTGATTTTGAAGATTACAGGTAGCTGGTCTTGAGAGAAATACCACACAGAGGCCTTCTTCACTATTAGACAGGCTTTTGCATATCAATCACCCTACCCCCACTCCCATCTGCCTTCTCTTTTGAGTTTCTTTAAGAGAGAGGAAACAGGGCCCTGATTAAAATCCAATATCATCCTACATTAGGAAAACAACATCAACCCATTTTCTTCCATTAGCATCCTAGAACAAATCGGTCCTTTGTACTAACTAACGTTACTCAAGCTTCTTGAAATGGAGGCAGGTCATGTCCTTAAAAATAAAAAACCTCTCACACTGGCCGACACTGTGGTTCTTAGACATACTGCAAGCATGCACTGGGACACACAGCAATCCTTCAGGAGTTGAGGGCAGATTAAAGACATTATCAAAATGATATAGGAAACACCTAGAGGTGAGAAGTGTGGAAATTTCAATCAGTAGTGTTTGTATTTTCTCTCATGTAACTGAAACTCTCACTAACCAGTGGCATTAAAAAGTAGGGATTTTATTTTTCACATATAACAAGTACTTGAAAGTACTAAATTCAGGTACCTTCCTTCTTCCAGACAAACCACATGGTTTTCTTCTTCATAGCTGTCGACTTAGATTCACAAGTTGGCTGATCTACCTCCAGTACCACACGCACATTCCAGGCAGAAAGTGAAGGCCTATGGTCAAGATGGGAACATTCCAATTAAGTCTATTTCCTTTCAAAGAACTAGTTTTGGAAGCCTACCTATTCACATACCTCTTATTTGCCAGAACTGTGTCATACAACCTCTCCTATCTGTAAGGGACTGGGAGATCAAGCTGAATACACTGCAAAATCAAACAAAACCAGGCAGTGTAGTGCAGAGGACAAACACAGCCTATGAAGCCAAGTGCCCTGGATTTAAAACTCAGCTCCATCGTTTACTAGCTGTGTGACTTACGTTATCTAATCATTCTATGCCTCAATTTTCTTACCTGTAAAATAAGCATAATAACAGTAACTTTCCTCTTAAAATTTGTTATGGTTTATATCTAAAATGTTCCCCAAAGCCTCATGTACTTATAGGTGGGGCTTTTGACAGGTGAAGCCTGGTTGGAGGAGGTGGGTTACTGGGGCATGGCCTAGAAAGATCTGTCTCTCTGCCCCCTCCTTTGATCTATCTCTCAGCTTCCTGCTGCACCATGCCATGAGCTCTTTCTCTTTCTCTGCCAGGCCCCTCTGCCATGCCACCTGTCCTTGGAGCTAGCTGACTATGGACTGAAACCTCTATGAACTGTGAGCTGAGCCAAAATAAACCTTTCCTCCTCAGAGTTGTGGGTGTCAGGTATTGTGTCCCAGCGATGAGAAAGTAAGAGAGGGTTCTTATGGAATTAAATGAGTTACTATGAGTAAAGAGCTCAGAATACATAGCAAGCACTACACAAGTGTTTGTTTTCCTTATTTTCTTTATGGAGGAAAATAATGGATATTGGAAACACAACTAGCAATAACTGCCACAGATATGCTGCCCATCCTAATAATTGCAACTATCCTGGTTACTGTGTCACATGTAAGCAAATTCTCTGCTATATTTGAGACCTGCTGGTAACTCAAAGCCTTATCCTACCAGAAGTGGCCATTCCCATGACCATCAGCTTCATCCCCATTTGCTGGGAACTGAGAACAAAAATTTTCACATGCATAAGCAGGGCACTGCTATCAGCCACTGTGCTGATGCTCATCCATTTTACACACAGATGGTTACAAGTCTTTCTGTTCCAAGTGTCAGTAAAGCCATTCCAGCTGGCCTAAGTAGAACTGGGAATGTAGTCTTCAAATAACTGAAAGGTCAGCCAGATGTGGTGATGTATGCCTATAATCCCACCTTCTTGGGAGAATGAGGCAGGGGGATTGCAAGTTCAAGACCAGCCTGGGCAACTTAGTGAGAGCCTGTCTCAAAATAAAATTTTTTTAAAATCTCACTGGTAGAGACCTAGAATAGCAAAAGAAATTTTAGGCAACAGAGATAGGGCTGGGTGTATTATAATCCCCAACTTGAAACTATACTACAAAGCTACTGTGATAAAAACAGCATGGTACTGGCAAAGAAACAGACCTGAGGATCAGTGGAATAGATTAGAAGATACAGAAACGACTACAGATATGCTCAGCCACCTCATCTTTGACAAAGGAGCCAACCATCCTCATTGGAGGAAAGATAGCCTAGATAATAAATGGTGTTGGAAAAACTGGATTTCAACCTGCCAAAGATTAAAACTAGACCCATACCTATCACCATGCACTAAATTAAGATCAAAGTGGATTAAAGATTTAAATATTAAGACAGAAGCACTAAATTTGCTGGAAGACAAGTTAGGTAGAACTCTTGAAGACATTGGTATAGGTAAAGACTTTTTTTATAGTAAATATTTAATTGGTTCCATCAGCAACTCCATGTTTTCCTGGTAGGGAGGCAAAATCAAGCTACCGAGGGGTTGGGACCGGGGTTCACTGAGGAGGTCCCCAGAGTCACTGATCCTGTCCCACAGATCTCATGGCTCTGGAAAATGAGGGTTAGGATGACAGAATGTCAGGTGGAGAAGAAGAAGTGCAGGGTGATGGAAATACTGGCCTTGGCCTGTAGTGTTGCCTGTAGGAAGAAGGGAGCTGGCAGGAGAAAGGCCAGAACTACATATTCTAGTTTCAAACTCATTACGTAAGGGGAAATCAGCCTCTCTTCATTTGTCTAGTATCTAGACCACCCAAGGGGTCCTCTGTCACTTCTGTTCTATCTCCCAATTCGGTATTCCAAATTCTGCAGTTCAAACTCAAGTTCTGAATTCTATGTGCTAGCTTCTGCGTTTCTGTTCCATGTGTCTCCTGCTCCCAAATTCTCCCTATCCCAATCCTTTTCTTTAGCTTCACTGGGTAGAATTCTGGATCTCTTGACAGCTGAGGGTTCATGGCAGTTCCAAGCTTTTTCTGAGCAAGAGGAACCTGGCTCAGACTTGCTTGTCCACCAAGTGGGTGATCCAGTGGAGACCAGGGAATTCTTGAGGGCCATGCCTGGTCTGACTTCCTCCTTTCCCACCCCACCTCTAACCACTGGTTATCCTACCTTCTGTGCAACTAAGCTAAACCAAGGATTTCCATGAAGATATCTGGGGACAGGAGGCCTTGAGATGAGTAATCTTAGGGGCGAAATGTGACAAGACCTAAAAGTTTGCTATTCTTCATTCAGAGAACTTAGAAACTACTTCCAGCAGAGGGAACGAGGTGGACAGGGAAGGCAGGGAGTTCTGGACAGAACTATAACCCCTCAGAACCTTGTCATCTTTGAGCTGAACTCTCTCTACCTGTCGGAGTCCTCTCAGAGCCCAGAGAAAACCAAGACAGCAGGACCAGAAGTTCCTCTGCCCCAGGCTGCCCTGAGAGAGAAGGGGAAAGAGGTGGAGGTAACAGCAGCATCTCTGAAGAGGCGAAATCTTCAAGGGGATCATGATCCTGAGTCTCCATGTGTCGCACCAAGGGGACTGTATAGTAGACATTTTCATCCCAGCCCCTCTTCCTCCAGCCAGCATTTCGAGCCTCCTCCCGAGACTGCAGGTCTCTGTAGGCCCAGAGATGATGTACAACGTAGAGCTCTCCTATCTGCGAGAAGAAGCCACCCACAGCTTCCTGGTTCTCCTGCCGGTACTTGATGGCCCGAGCCCAGTTGTTGCCCCCCTCGATCATGGTTCCTGGCTTGAGTTTGTATGTCCTCAGCTCATAGATGCTGGGATCTGCTCTAGGCTGTGGCTCATTCCAGAAGCTGAATTCCAGGAGCAACTGGTTTCTCCTGGACAGCAGCATACAGCTCCGCTCCTTTTGGAATTCCAGGTACTCCTTGTTGATTTTGAGCTTGTTCATGCAGTCCATGAGGGCTGGGTAGCCGCCTGAGAAGCGCCACAGATGCACTGCCTGGTCCTGCCCCATACCACGTGTTCCAGTTGCCCATGAGCGAGCAGGGATAATCCTCATCCAGGTGGAGCTTTGGCAACACAGCTTCCGTCACACTGTTGTAGGCATCCAGACACTCGGGCTTCACATTGTGAAACTGGATCTTATAGAGGCTGCCGGTCTTCTTCTTGGACAGCAGGGTAGAATGGGCATCCTTCCGGGGGTCTACGTTGTGGACAAACAGGGAGCAAAACCAGTTGCCTTCATTGTCCTTGGAATAGGAACGGGCAGCAGCCGCAGCCGCAGCCACGGCGACCCCCACGCTGGGTCCCGGGCTGCCCAGCAGCAGCTGCGTCGCCTCGGAGATGCTGCAAAGCCGCGGGGCCATGTTGGAGCGGCGCAGGTTGGAGGATATAGGAAAAGACTTTATGAACAAAACCTCAGTGGCACGGGAGCTAGCACAAAGAATCAGCAACTGGGATCTCATCTTATTAAAAAGCTTCTGCACTGCAAGAGAAACCACCAACAGAGCTAAGAGACGACCTACAATATGGGAAAAAATTTTCAGCAGCTGTACCTCAGACAAAGGACTACTATCTAGAATATATAAAGAATTGAAAAAAATCAGACCCCCCCAAATTCAAAGACCCAATTCAAAAATGGGCATCTGAAATGAACAGACATTTCTCAGACAAAGAAGTAAAAGCAGCAAATAAATATATGAAAAAATGTTCAACATCACTGGTCATTCGAGAGATGCAGATGAAAACAACACTGAGATTCCACCTCACCCCAGAAAGAATGGCTGCTATCAAGAAATCAGCCAATAACAAATGCTGGCGGGGGTGTGGGGAGAAAGGAACCCTTCTCCATTGTTGGTGGGAGTGTAGACTGGTGCAACCACTGTGGAAATAGGTATGGAGCTACCTCAAAGATTTAGGCTTAGAGGTCCCATTCCACCCAGCTATCCCCCTGCTGGGTATCTTCCCAAAAGAATTAAAAGAATCATACCACAGTGATATATGTGCACCCATGTTTATAGCAGCACAGTTCGTAATAGCAAAAGCTTGGAAACAGCCCAAGTGCCCATTAACTGGAAACTGGATAAAGAAGACGTGTTTTTTTTATAAAATGGACTACTACTCAGCCATAAAGAATGAGAAACTAGAGACATTTATAGCTAAATGGATGCATATTGAGGCCATACTCTTAAGTGAAATAAATAGGACACACATGTGTAGATACTGAATAGTTTCTCTAGTGTGAGAAACTGATAGTGTAATTAAGGATACACACGGGTGAAATTGCCTAATAACATATTTCTTGGATTGTGTTTCCATCGCATGTCATATGACTGTATCAAAATTTAAATTAGGGAGAAGCTTGGCTTATGTGGAGTCTGCTAGCTAACTGGAGTTTTTTTCCAGACCACTGTTTGTTCAGTGTTGGTGTTGGGGATCTTTCTGAAACAAATCACATCCTCTGGTGTCTTGTTGGTGCTTGAGAAGCTTTTTTAAGTTATATGGAAAAATGTTTAAGTGCTTTTCAGTTTTGTTTTGGTTGAGTTCTACTGTATTTGAATATTATTGCAGGTTTTTTCCCTTGCGTTGTTCTTCTTTGAATCGTTTTAATTTTTGTATGTGTGTGTTTGATAATAAAGTTATTTTAAAAATTAAAAAAAAAATCTCACTTATAGAGTGCTTGCCTAGTATGCAGAAGGTTGTGGGTTTGATCCCCAGTACTGAAAAACAAAAACAGAACAAAAAACACTAAAGGGAAGCGGGTACCCTTATGGCATGAGTTGTTCAAGGACTTTAATGACACCACTCAACTGTTCTGTTTCTCAGCTTAAATCCCTTGGTGTTCACTGCATTCCCAGGCCCCAAGCAGGTAGTGGGTGTTTTTCATGCTTTGCAGTTACCCACTAACCTCAGAACCTCTTCTCTAGGTTTTGCTAATTCCTCACCTGTGACTCCTATCACCCTCCCAAAGTAGAAACAAGAAATCTTCTTTCCCAGCCTCTCTTATAGCAAGAGTACAGGCATGTAAACCAAGCTCTGGCACAGCCTTCTGTTCATGAAGAAGTGAAGAGAGTACAGAAAGCCATCTTCTGACAAGGTTATTGGCAGAGGTGTTCGGTTTTCAGATGGCAGTAAAGATTGTGGAGTCCATCACTCATTCAAATTGCTGCATCTGTACTCAGAGAAGGCAGCAGTGGATGTCTGTGTTGGTGCAGTCCTTCACTGAGGTGTGGACGTTGTCATTCCTGGTTTTGGAGTCACCAAGACCTTCTCAGAGATCCTGGGAGATACCCAATATCCTTTAATAAACTTATTTTCTTCTTAAACTAGTGAGAGTGCTGAAGAAACTTACTGGATGTTATGCTAAACAACCCCAAGTTTCAGTAGCTTACAATAATACAAATTCACCCTTCATTTCCATTCCACAGTCAGTGCTGGTAGGCTGCAGTTCCGAACCATGTAGTCTTCCCTCTAAGACTCAGGTCAATCTGGCTCTGGGATATTGCTGGTCCCATAGCGAAAGGAAAAACAGAAGGTGTGAAACATAGTGACGCTTATGTTTTGGCTGGTAAGTGATACACATCACTTCTCTCCACACTCAAAAATGGCCAAAGCAAGTCAGTTGGCCAAGCTATCAGAGGAGCAGTGCTATGAAAATCCTACATGGGTAGGCCTGGAGGTGTAGCTCAGTGGTACAGCACATGCTTAGTAGGCATGAGGTTCTGGGTTTAATCCCTGCCACTTAAAAAAAGGAAAAGGAAAAACATCTTAACTTTGAACAGGAAGGTTCTGTTGTATACAACTAAGAGCCCTGTCTGAGACAACGCAATGGGAAGGTGGGAGCAGAAATTCCAGCCTCTGGATCAGGTCACATCTGAGTCCAGGACAAAGAAGAAAATGTTTCTTCTCAGAATTTCATGCAAAACCCCAGGATTAGCTCTGATTGGAACTGACTGGCCTGATCCAGACACCCCTATACTGACGAATTTATTCAAGATATATACTGAGCACTCAGTATGTGCTACCAACTATTTAGGCTCGGTGAACCAGTGAGACAAGCAAAACCAAATCCATGCCCTCATGGAGCTTTCAGTCTAGGACTAGTCAAGGATGGTGGGGATGTACAATCAACAAATGAGTAAACATCTAGATATTTAGTCAATGCAACCTGCTACAGAGAAAAATAAGCAGGAAAGGGGGACAACTGAGTTTAAGGTGAATGAAAAAGGCTAACAGGAATTTTCTATAGGGCAATCAGGAAAGGGCTCATTGAAAGAAGATATGTAGGTAAATATTTGCATAATATGATAGAACAAGCAACAGGCCCATCTAAGAGAATGAGTATGCAAGGCTGGGGAACAGCAGACACAAAAACCCTAAGGTGAGGCCTGGTATGCTGGAAGAACAGCAAACAGGCAAGAGTGGCTGGAATGGAACAAAACGAAAGGAAAAGTAATATGATATATAATCAGAGAGCTAATGAGTGGGGAGGCTACTAAATTTGGACTTTTATTCAGTTAAGGTGAGGAGCTGCTGAAGGGATTTTGAACAAAGAACTGACAAAATCTAACCCAGTTTTTTTGTTTTTGTCTTTTGTGGTACTAGAGATTGAACCCAGGGCCTTCACACTGAGCTATATCCCTAGCTCCCTTTTTTACTTTTTCTTTTGGGACAGGATCTCATTAAGTTGCCCGGGTTGGGCTTGAAGTTACAATCTTCTGCCTTAGCATCCCAGAGTGCTAGGACTGCAGGCATGCACCACCAGGCGCACCTTAACTCAGATTTTAAAAAGAGCACTCTGACTCCTAAGGTAATAGTCTGTAGGGAGAAAAGGGCAGAAGCTGCCAGGCCAGCCTATCAGGCTGTTGGCAAGGGTCCAGGTGGCTTTAATTGAGGTGGTAGCAGGGAGATGGTAGAAAGCCACTAGATTCTAAATAGATTTTGACAGTGGAGCCAATGGCTTTGCTAGTGAGATTACATTTGGGGTATAAGAAGAAAAGAATCAAGTAAGATTTTAAGTTTTAGGTGTAAATGAACAGAAAAATGAAGTTGCCATTACCTGAAATAAGGAAGCTTAAGGAACAGACTTAGGGGCTGGAGGGCAGGAGTTCAGATGCAGATATAAAGGGTTTGAGATACGTGTTAGACATCTTAATAGAGATGTTAAATATGCAGGTTTGGAGTTCAGGAGAAAAGTGTGGACCAGAGAGAGACATTTGGAATCATCTAGGTTAAGATGCTATTTAAAGCCATTAGATTGAATGAGGTCATAAGGGTGGTGAGAATGAACAGCGAAGTCCAAAGGCCAAGATTTGAGGAGTAGCCATACTTAAAGGGCAACAAGATGAGGATCCAGCAAAGGTGCTGGAAAAGGAGTAAGCAACAAGGTAGGAGACAAACATCATGAGAGGGTGGCATCCTAAAAGGCAAGAGAGAAAAGTGTTTAAAAAAGAGGGAGGGATCAATGGTTTGAAATGCTGCTAATTGGTCAAATAAAATTAAGAATTGCTCTGGGTCACAATGTGGAAGTCACCGGTGACCGAGACCTGAGGAATTTTGGTGGAGTGGTGGGAGCAAATACCAATGTGGTGAGTAGAACTAGAGAGCCCACCATAGACAAACCCAAGACTTTTGCTATCAAGAAGAGCAAATAGATGAAAGTAGAGGCAGGAATGAGATTGAGGTTACAGTGGTGCCTTGGTTCACGAACATAATTCTTTCCACGATTCTGAACTGAATTGGAAGAGAACCGCATCAAATTTCCCCATAAGGTCACCGTTGAACCTAACCATTAAATTTGATTGTACTGTTCCAAACAATGGGAGGAATTACTGTATGCCTATATGCTGATCAGAATGACTCGACACAGTGGGGGAAATAATGATGTAGAAGAAAGAAGAGGGAATTGCTAGAGTGATCCTTTAGGAGGCAGAAGCAGGTGGGACTGAGTGCACCAGTGCAGGGCTTGGGTCGAGATATGCATGGAGGATTGCTCCACTCGGACACTGCTGACACCTGGCGCCAGATAATTCTTTCTCATAGAGAGCTCTTCTGTGCACTGTAGGATGTTAACCAGCATCGCTGGCCTTTATCCACTACAAGCCAATAGCTCCCTGACTCCTAACCAATGTATCTCTAGACATTGCCAAATAGCCCCCACAAGTTTTGTCCCTCTCAGACATTGTGGGGTGTCACAACTAGGTGTTGGACGGGGTGCTACAGGTATTTACTGAGTAGAGGCCAGGCCTGCTGCAAAACATCCTACCATACACAGGACAGCCCCCGCAACAGGGTCACCTAGTCCCAATCCACGTGGCTGTGCTGGAGAAACCCTGATCTAGAGGAAGAAGGCTACAGACGCTGGCAAGAGTCCTTGTGAAAGTTTTTCTTCAGATAGCTTTCATTTTTTTCACCAAAATAGGAAGCAGGGTCATCCCTATAACTCAGGTTAGGGGAGGAGCCCCAGGAGGGTGAGGGAGATGTCTTAGTTACTTGCTATGTTGCTGGAACACAATACCCAACACGACACTCACAACTTAAAGGAGAAAAGGGTTGTTTTGTTTTTTGGTGTTTATGAGACAGGGTCTCATTATTATAGTCCAGGCTGGCCTTGAACTCTCTAGGCAGCCTAGGGTGGCTTCCAACTTGTGGTGATCCTCCTGCCTCAGCTTCCAGAGTGCTAGGATTACAGGCGTGCACCACCATGCCCAGCTTGAAAAGGTTTATTTTGGCTCACAGTTTATAGAGGTTTTAGTCCATAGTTGCCTGGCTCCAAGGCAGGACGGCATGGCAGAGGAGAAAGAGCTCAAAGCATGGCAGGCAGGAAGCAATGGACTAATCATTGATGAGTATCACACTCTCATGATCCAATCACCTTCCAAAAGCCTCACCAATGGGCACACAGGGCTTTGGGGGAACATCCACATAAAAACTATAACAGAAGAGAAGATACGAAACTGTTCTGTTGGAGAAGTGGACACGATTCTGGACTGCAGGGCTCACTTGAGGCAAGAAGTAATAAATTTGATGTGAAACCAGTTGGCCTGGATGTGTTTTTCTTGGGCCATGTTCAGAGACAGAGTAGGGAGAGAGCTGGATTTAACAGATTGTGGTTTTGCCAACTAGTACAAGGAAGCAACGAAGAAGCAAACCAGTGAGTGATGAAAATGACCACAGAATTCGAGCTGAGTAAGAAGACAGAGAGATAAAAGGGACTATAAAAACACAGGTGGCAAAAGGCAACAAATATCTATCCCAGTAGGGTAGTTTCAAGCTATTCTGAATTATGATGAGCTGTTGGCTGAAGGACAAAGCACAATAGTCTCTAAATGAAATCAGGTAAATTAGGCTTCCTGAAATCAATGTTTGGGGCTCTGGTCTCTTAGGTCAAGTTAAGCTAAAGACTGAGTAAGCAACACCAGACATCTGAGAAATCAGAGGGCCTGGAAAACTTGAAATGACTCGTATTAGTTTGTTTGCATATTTTTCTTATAGTTGCTCATATGCCTGTGGATGTGCCTAGGAGTGTCGAGTCTCACAAATATAACTGAACAGACTGAAGTACCAGGCAAAACTGTGGCCGCCTGAGGCATTACCCAACTCTCCATGGCTTCTCAATAGTCAGTCACCAACAGTTGTTTCTAGTAGACTCATGGTCCCTACCATCAAAGATTTTGTTTAAAAAGGTATTCATTTCCTCATTAGCATGCATACAAAATATGACAAGACACCAATGCCACTTTTAGAGGAACAATATGTAGCCTTTATGGACTTGGGCTTTGTACAATAAATTAGGTATCAGCAGGCTGAGTTTAAGCCCAGTTCTGCCACTCAACAGCGGGAGGGTAGTAGGCAAGGGATTCTAATTCTTCAGCTGAAAAATGGAGATAATGTGGTGGTTTATAATCCCAGCACTCGGGAGGCAAAGGCAGAAGGATCACAAGTTTAAGACCAGCCTGGGTTACATAGCAATTTCAAGGGCAAGACTAGCCTGGAGTACACAGTAAGACCCTATCTCAAAACAAAAACCACTTATCATGACTACTTCACGGGGCTATTGCCCAGGAATAATTAAACCACATTGTACTTTACTAATAATAAACATTGCGACTACACTTTCAGAGGGGCAGGGAATCTCCCAATCTGACTTCTGACTAAAGTCTCCCTTCTGGTCAAAACAGAGAAAAGGAACAAGAGCTTTTCGTAAAGGTGGAAATCTCTGTTGCATGCATTACAGAGGCACCAGTTTCTTTGCTTCACGGAGGATAAGTGTGGGAACTTGGCCAGAGCTTGCACTTGACGAACCACCCTTATAGCCAAGGGCAGATAGAAAACTGGAGGGACAGCAAAACACGGAGACACAAAGCAAAACACAACTGGTGGGTATAATTTTAGGGCCAGTTCTTGGCAGTTTTGCTTTGTACTGACAGGAGCTTGGAAACAGGTGGGATGTACTTACCACTGGGTTTCCCATGAGTTACTATGGCTCTCTGACTAGCAGTAAACACAGAGCTTTTATGAATTTGTCTTTTGCCACTCATGGTCATCTCATGGCTCTCAATCTAGCCAACAAGTGCTCAAAAGGCCTCTAGAAAAGTATCAACAAAAAGTCAGACTGGAAAGGGGCCCTGCGGTGAATATTACAAGAAGCTAACTGAGGACATAGGAAACAGTACTAGAAAACCCAAGCACTAACTGCAGGTTTGCCTCTACAAGTTCTGCAGAAATCATCACATGATGGCTAACTGCCTCCATCTTTCTACCTAGAAAACAGGGATAATATTTAGACCCAGAGGTGACAGCAGGGGTGTCTAGCCCAAACCTTGTATTTCACAGAGGAGGAGACTGGGACTTGGGAGGTGAACTGATGTCTCTCAAAAGTGCTCAAGAAAAAAACCCAGATTGTGACCCCCACTTTAGGGCTCGTTTCCTCCACCTGTTTCTTCCAGCTGCCTTCTTAGGGAGACAAGAGTTGGCTGAAGCTGGTACAATCAGTATCATTTCTCTATCATTCTGTCAACCTCAGAAGCCAGGGAAAAGGACAACTGTTGCCTACGGGTCAAGTCCACATGAGCTCTTAAAGATGACTCAGCCCCAAATAGTTTTTAAGGGTATTCAAGCTTGAGGGTGGCGACCAATCCTAGGATGGTGACAAAGATCCACCCAGAATCCCTAGTGAAGGCAAAATGACACTGCCAATGAAATACCAAGAAGAGAGATCATGTAGGAGCCCTTTGTGCTGGAGGGGCCCAGCGCCTTACCTCGGCCACAGTCCTGGAAGCACACCACCAGGCCCAGGGGCTGCACACACAGGCCCGTGCGAGGTTTAATACTCTGCTGTCACCGTTTGAAATTCTTAATAACTTAGGAACACATATCCCGGCATTTTCATTTCAACCCAGGGCCCCTCAAATTATGTGGCCAGTGCTGCTTCCCTCAGCAGCCACAAAAGAGATGGCCTGTGTACATCACCAGTGCACACCACCAGTGCCCCTACCCCTATACAAATGGGACCAAAAGAAAGGCCTGTGATTTTTAATCTGTCTATGGCTTGTGGAGGGGGAAGAACGCTGGGAGAAAGTCAGAGGAAGTGGGAAGTCTCTACCCTTGGCCCAGGGGCCTACTGGGTTTCCCTACCCCAGCAGGGCAGATGCCAGCATAAAAATGGCACCTTGGCCTGGGGTGGTGGCACAAGCCTGTCATCCCAGCACTGGAGAAGCTGGGGTAGGAGGAGCCCCACGAGTTCGAGGCCAGCCTGGGCTACATAGCAAGACTGTCTGAAAAAACCAAAAACAATAAAAAGGCTCCCCCAGCCCGAGCGGCCCGAATCATCAGTTCCAAGGGGCGCTGCCGTCCTCCCTGCTGTGCATTCAGTCTCCAGCGCTGGGGCTGTCTGCCCGAGAGAAAAAAGGGAAAGTAAGCAGCCAGAAAGAACTGTGCCCCCTCGGGGCGCACTTCTGCCCGCAGGCGCTTTGGCTAAAGAAAGTTTGGGGTCAGGTAGTTAGAGAGACTGCGCTCTCAGCCAGGAGGGTGACCAGGTCCCCGGCCCGACTCACGTACTGTAACAAGCGGCAGGAAGTCTGAGGCGCGGGGAGAGAGAAGCTCTAACCCTCCAAAGCCGGATCCCGTCGCGAACTCCAGGCCGCCAGGGAGAGGCGGGGTGGGGCGGGGCCACGGCCGAAGCGCGGGGATTGGCGGAGGCGCTAGTTCTGACGTAACACTTGAATAGACTACCAAGGAAGGTTTCCCGCGCAAAGGTTCCATAGTGTAGTGGTTATCACGTCTGCTTTACACGCAGAAAGTCCTGGGTTCGAGCCCCAGTGGAACCAGAGTTGGGGGTAGATATTTTTCACTTTTGCTATCGTGCTTTCTCCTTTTTAATTAAAAATATTTTTAGCATATTTTTATGTCAGAAGCGAAATGGCAGATATCTTCTATCCCTCAAAGTCACAGCTGCCATCGCTGGACCTTAGAGCCCAGGGTGGAGGCAGGGACAAGTCCTAGTCTCCGCGGGGCCCTACCCACCTTTCCTGCTGGTGCTCCTGGCGGCCTCTCCCTGGAGCCAAGGCCAGCCCCACAAAAGCCTGCAACTAATATGTGTCAATACTGCAGCACTTTGACTGCGGTTGAATTGTTCAAGGTTGATCATGATTAAAGGTTTAATATTTCATTAAACTCTAAAATACAGAGCACAAAACACATAGTCCTTTTCTTTTTAATATAGCAGTAGGGTTAGTGGACTAGACATTCACCTGTTTAATGAAGAATCCATACACTATAGACTAAGTGTCAGGCTTATCGACCTCTAATAAATGCTGATTGACCAAATGCTTCTCTAGTTCCTTTCTGTTCCTCTTTAAGGTTTTATTACAGTTTCGGTTGAGGGTGAGGGGGGCATTTTTCCTTTTTTAACTCTGGCCTTTTTCATCTTTGACAAGAAGAATGAGGGAAAGTTGTCTGGGACTCTGGGCCCAAGGTGTGGGCCAGGGATGGGATAGTGGTGGCAAAAAACTGCCAGGGGGAGGGGAAGTTTGATATTTTTCTCAGCTTTTTCCACTACCCTGGCTATAGTATATAAATCTGCATCTTTTTCTAAGCCAAGAGTATGGCACATGTTTTTCCCTATAATTAATAATCAACTTAATTCTTTTTCTAAACCATTTTAACCATTATGTGTACAGTTCAGTAAAGTATATTCACATTGTTGTGAAACAGATCTAAAGAACTTTATCTTGCAAAACTGAAACTCAATACCCATTGGTTAGCCATTCCCTTTTTCCTCCCATCAGCTTGACTCTTACTGGCTATGTGATAATGTTAGCTGAGTATGCCAAGCACTGTTCTAAGTGTGTGTTTTGGGGTTTTTGTGGTTGTTTTGTTTTTCGGTGCTGGGGTCCTGCATGCTACCCAAGGCTCTATTGCTGAGCTACATCCCCAGCTGCTCTGAGTATTTTATACATACAACATCATCACATTTAAAACTTAAAGTTACTCTATGAAGTAGGCATTTTTATCATTATCATGTCACAGATGACAGCCATTGGCAGCACTGGGATTTGCACCAAGTCTACCTTGGAAAGCTGTGCTCTGAACCCTCCCTGGCTACGCATGCTGCCTTCCTGATTTGCTTAACCAGCCCTAACCATGGATGTTTTGTCTCCAATTTTTTATTAAACAGTATCTCACAGTATCTTTGTGTTAATTGTCCCCTGCCTCCCACCACCAAATCTAGTATTTTCCATAGTGAATAGGATGGCACTGCCATACAGATAACAGAATGTTAGTGCCTCTTTGGCAAGAAATTACTCAAGGTTATCCTAGAAGGTAATGATGAAGAAAGGATTAAGACTGGAGTCTTCAGATTCTAGTTCCTATTTTCCCCCATCACTTCTCTTACATTTAAGTAGAATTAAACCAATATTGCCCTTGCTCAATCAACCTCAGTCACTCTTAGTGTCTTCTCAGAGACTTCCCTATTGAGGGAAGTAACTATATGGGTTAACTTGATGGGGCTCAGCTGAAGATCTAAGAACTAAATGGAATAAGATGCTTAATGAGGCCAGTGCTCAGGTTAATCCCCTGCCCTTGGGCAAGCTCCCCAGTTCAGTAAGGCAGAGCTGTGGCCAAGGACGAGGGAGAAATGCCTGGCAAGATAGAAGTCTTCTTGTTATTACTTCTCTTTGGCTATGAAGGTATGTGCTATTCAGCCATTGGCATCCACTACATACTTAATGACATAATTTAATAATATAGTTGATAAAATAGAAATAGAACTTGAATAATTAATAGTATTAGCAACTCATGTTAACATGTGTTTTTAACAATTGACAGTTGTCTTTGTGTGGATATTATTGTCATTGTCTTGGCTTTGGCTTTCTGCTTCTGTAAGCAGCCTTTTAAAGTTCAAAGGATGCTTAAAATCCAACAGAAAAGAAGGGTCTCCGACATTATATAAAATAATTATTCGCAACAACAACTAATGAGAAACACAAAGTAGTCTTTTGTGTGTGTGTGTGATTTTAGAGATTGAACCCAAGACTTCATACATCCTAGGAAAGTATTCTGCCACTGAGCCCATGCGTGAGGCATTCTTGAAAACATTTAGGAGTCAAAGTTAAAGTGCTTGAAGAATTTAATCTTCCAAAACAGGATACTACTGATAGTAGAGGAGGATACTATTAATAATTCTGCTGGGACAACAGGTTTAAGCCAGGACTGTCCCAGGCAGATTGGAACATAAGGCCATCCTACTTTAAATATGGATTAACATAACACACCGGGCACCACTGAAATCTAATCAAAAGTATAATCCAACTGAGAGTCAGGAAACCTCAAAGACTCAGTATACTCTATCATTTTGAAATTTCTAAATGTAGCCCTGGCAGGAGTGATGCGCTTACATAAGAAAACATTAAAGACAAATCCCTAAAATGTCAGCCAAATCAACATTTAAAGTCTCTCAATCTTAGAAATAATATGCTTTCGTGCCTCTCTCAATTCTCAAGTACCCATCAATTCAGAATTCCCTCTCGGATTCATTTGGACGTTAGAAATTCAATGTCTTCTTTGCGGTTCTTGTGTATTTGTGAACATTATAGGAAATAAACGAAGAGGGCAGGGAGGAGGAGGCCTCTCCAACCTACAAATGACCCGGTGGACAGACAAGAATTCCTGTTTGTATCATTCTCCTCTACACTCTCACTATATTTTACTGAGAGAAAACCTACTTTTGTTGTTTAGTCACATTTCTCAGTAGTTAGAAAGACTTGTGACAATATAATCCCAAGGTCTTTTTGCAAATTCCAAGATATATTTCTAAGCAGGGTTCATTTCAACCAATTTTCTATTATTGTTTTTCCTCCTTGCAATTGAGAGTCAGCAAGCAGCCTGTGCTAGTAACTTTTTTAGTGGGGAGGGTACTGAGGATCCAACCCAGGGCCTCACACATGCTCTACCACTAAGCTATATCTCCCTTGTTCTGTAATACTTAATGCTTTAAGATGCTTTGGGGATTTTGTTCCTTACTTTTTCCTTGCAAGAAGATCCAAGTAGAGTCATTCAAGGTTTAGAACCAAATACCTCTGGTTCACAGACACCCACAGTGCTGGCCCTTAGACTTCTCTTTCATGGCTGGCATTGGGGTGCATTTGTTTGCCCATTTGTTCAAGAACCTATGCCTGAGTATCTTTCATGGGGCAAAAATTTTGGAAGAACCTGACCCACGGGGCAGATCTTGGTTGCTTTGGCAGTGCTTAGTCATCCAGTCCTGGTCCATGACCTCCAAATGGGAAGAAGTCCTCTAAAAATTCACCAATGTGTTTTTAAGGTAGACCTGCCACTGGCTGGGAGTAGTGGCACACACCTGTAACTCCCGCACTCAGGAAGCTGAGGCTGTGAGTTCGAAGCCAGCCTGGGCTACATAGTGAGTTCAGGGTCAAACTGAACTACATAGCAAGACCTTGTCTCAAAAAGCAAAGCAAACAAACAGATAAATTAGACCTGCCTACTTAGTGAACATCATAATAAAAGACACGCTGTTGGCATAGAGGACAGCACTCTTTTCCTGTTCCTTGGCTTATCAGTCTTTGTGCATTCACTGAGGAGCTCCAGAAATGTACAGAAAGAACAGAGAGATCATCTGACCACGTGAAAGGGAATGTAGTTCTGTGGGAAGGCTAAGAGTACATAAATTCTCTTACCCATCCAACCTGGGCCCTTGCCCTCACAGCATGTGGGAGGAAACCAGCCAGCCAAAAATGGCTAGTGTGACTTAGTGACCTCCTGTGTGCTCTACCTTGAGCCACAGGGATTGTCCTGGGGGCAGGAAAAATACAGGACACAATCATTGCACTTAATCAGGGAATGATCCATTCCATCAACAACCGGGAACCTAAAGACAAAGCTTCTTTGTCTGATTGACTCTTTGCTGTTTCTGTTGTTCAGCAGCTGTGAGTCCTTATCACACTGAAGTAAGGTAAATGGATTGACTTGGCTTATTAGCTCAATCTTTCTCCTTTTATTTGGGAGCACACACATCAACACAGCACCACTAATGTCGTAAAACTGTCAAGCTTCTATTTGTCTTCGATTGCACATTTAAATGATATGCTAATTGTGACTTTAAAAACATCCAATCTCTTAAAATACTCGGTCCTGTTTATTACTTGTTATTATATGCCATTACTTGGTCATGTTTATTATATAAAAGCAACAACAAAAATCCATCTTGCAGGTAAATTGGTCCCTTTTGCAGGTGTGCCAAACATTGGGAATTACAGATTTTTGTAAAAAGCAGCTTTACTGAAATGTAATTTACATATAATTAAATTCACCAATTTAAAGAGTACAGTTTAATAGTTTTTAATATATTTACAGATACTTGATGCACACAATCTATTTTGGAACATTTTCATCACCCCAAACATTAAGCTCTCACGCCTACTCCATTTGGTTGATCCCCTCCCCGGCTCCTGGCAACCACAAATCTATTTTCTGTCTCTATAAATTTGCCTCTTCTGGACATGACACATTTAAATGGAATCATAGGACGTGTGGTCTTTTGTCTTTTGCTTAGCATTATGTCTTTGAGGTTCATCTGTGTTGAAGCACGAACAGATAACAGATTTACTCATGAATATGCCCATTGCCTAAAATAGTAGCGCTTTCACACCAGAAGCAATTTCCATCTTTCTCCTGCCCAAGAGGGACATTATTACAGCCTGCTGTGTTTCTCCTGTGTGTTATTCTTGTTTCTCAAGTAGACTGGAAGCCAGTTACAGACAGTTTTTATCATTCATAGTTTTATGCCTTTCTCCCTGGCTTCTTCTGGTCTCCATGGGAAGGAATGGCCTGTATTTGATGATATGTCTCTAATGCACACTTTTCCTCTTGGGCTTGCAAGGTTCATTTGGAGAAATAGTCATATCTTGAATTTTCCTGCTGTGGTTAACAAGGTTTTCCCCAGTAGAGTGGGCCCTTTGGACAAAAGAGCAGAATGAGCCCATATTGCAAAAACCTAAGATGGGTGAGTGGCAGGCATCTCACCATAACATGTGGAAGAATCAGAAAAAAATCTGAGCAGGCAGAAAAATATGCAACCACATGATCGAAACCTTTTACTGTTTTCCCTTTAAAGGCTAACTTTTTTCTTTCTTTTTATTTCAATGAGGTTATTTTCTGGTATAATATGTTGCAGTCAAAAACTACTTTTGCCTTTGTTCTCCAGTCTTTTGATGATTAAATCATTTTGGGGAACTGCAGCAGCCCCATTGTTGCTCCCCTCGTGACAGGTTTCCTGTAAAATGCTTGTTGTTCCTTCTTTCTTTGCTCATTTCCATAAGGATCTGGCACCTCAGAATCCCAAGCTGCCTACGCACAAATGCTTCCTGGGGAGAGGAGCCTGGGCAACATGCACGCACACACACACACACACACACACACACACACACACACACAGCCCAAAATCTGATGGAGTGTAGGAAATGGCTCAAAAAACAGGCTTCTTCTTGGCCCCTTCCTCTCCACAGGCAGATAGTGGCCAAGGGTCCCCTACCCCCTTCCCTTTTCCTTTTTGCCTTCTGCTTTGTTTCTGCAGAATGTGAAAACTGGCCTGGGCCACTAACAACATCACATGGAGGAAGGCATAAGTCCCTGAAGACCAAGTTACTGAGCCTCATTTGAACTCTGGGTTTGCTCAATTGTAGCTGAATAGACCCTAGATGGTAGCAGTCACAGCCTTGAGCCAAATTGATTTGGTTATTTGGTTACTAAAGCCACAATCGATGACTAACACCCCTCACCCCCACACACACAAAGAGAGTCTTGGCACAATTGGTGTTTGCCCAACTGATTGGGCCTTTGGGAAACTCCCTCTTGGCCACTACCAGCTCCTCTTGATGGTGGTGGGAGGAGCTGCCTGGATTACCAACCCCCAAGTCAACCTGATGCTAGGTGCTCATTTACTTTGTATTTCTTGAGGACAGCTGTAGGACTCGGGTTATGTGCTCATGGAGACATTAGCTCTGAAGAGCACAGGGCCTTTCTGGGCTTCCCACTGAGCTCCAGAAGTGTCTATCCAGCTGCTCACTCAGCCTTAACACTCGGGTGTCCCCTAGGCTTCTCAAACTTCCTGTGTCCCAAATGGAGCACCCTCCACCCAGATCCCTGTCCTCCCAGGAAATGTCTCCCCATCAGTAAACAGCAGCTCTATCACCCCAGTTGCTCAGCCCTCAATTGCCTCTTTTTTTCATACCCTACATGTTATCTGTCAGCAAATCCTGTGGGCACGATGTTCCAAGTACAGTCAGAAGCCAGTCACTTCTTGTCACCTCCACTGCCACCACCCAGGGCCAAGCCACCATAGTTCTGGCCTGGAGGACAACACTCACCTCATACCTGGCTCCACTCTTGTCGCAGCCAGTCTAGGCTATGATACTCATGGCACTAGAGGGAGGCTTTGAACTCATAGTCAGTCGTGTTCCTCCTCCAATACCTCACTCAGGGTAAATGCCAAAGTCCTCCTTCACCTGGGCCACAGGCCTGCATGAAACGCCCCTCTCTTCCTCCCCGACCCTGCTCATCTCCTAAAACTCTGTTCTCTGGCTCCAGTTCCAGTCTCCTCGCTCCTTCCAGAACATGCCAAGCATGTGACCACCTCAAGGGTCTTGCACTTGCTCTTCCCTCTCCAGAGCTTTGCCCACAGGCATCTTACTTCCTTTGGGTCTTTGCTCCCATATAGCTTTCCTGGGAAGGCTTCTGTGAGCCAAAAAGTACCAGTTCCTGTCCCCTACTTCCCTGCTTTATTTTTCTCCATATCTGTCATTGTTAATTTACATTCTATGTATTTTATTCATTCATTTGTTCATTAATTCATTCCCCTCTCCCTAACACATATGATGAAACAGGTGTTCCATGAGGGCAAGTAGTTTCCTGTCTCGTATCCATTTCTAGAATCACACAGGCGCTTAGATAAACCTGTGGAAAAGAAAAAGATAGGCACAAAGGCTAAAGCAAGAGGTGAGCTGGGGGTAGGAAAAGTCCTCTTCATAGAGAAGGGGAGGAGACCACAGAGAAGTCAGGTGGGGTGAAGAGGCTTGAGGCAAAGAAGCTCTGTGGATGAAAGTACAGAGGCATGGAACAGCCTGGCTGGTGCACGTGAGGTGGGGCAGGAAGTACCCAGTGCAAAAGATAACTTTGGAGAGATAGGCAGGGGATGGGTCACAGCCACCCTTGAAGCACACATTGTTATTAGGTGGGTCCTGGGATGAGAGAGTGGAGAGATACTAATAAATGTCAGAGGTGGAGCTTGGCCCTGGCAGTGGGGACTCACCAAGGGTGTGAGCAGAGAGTTCCATCATGTTGCACCCGTGCCCTGAGGATGGTTGTCCCTGGCAGCGAGAGTATCCAGGGGAGGGTGTGCCTAAAAGCAGGCAGTGGCAATGGGGTGGAGAGGAGAGAGAGCCCCTCCCTGGTACCCATTGAATTTGGAGGGTTTAGAACAAGCCCCACATCTCTGGATGGGGCTGTAGGAGGATGGTGGAGCTGGATAGCAGGACAAGAAGTCGAGGGCTACAGAATGGGAAAAAATCCTTGCCAGGCACTCCTCTGACAGAAGTCCAATATCTAGAATTTAGAAAGAACTCAAAAAAATCAGACACCTCCAAAACAAAAGACCCAATCAAAAAATGGGCAACTAAAATGAATAGACATTTTAGAAAAAGACGTACAAATGGCCAATAAATACATGAAAAAATGCTAAATATCTCAGGCCATCAGAGAGATGCAAATTTAAACAACATTGAGGTTTCATTTTACTCAAGACAGAATAGCTATCAAAAAACAAATAACAAGTGGACCGGGGATTTAGCTCAGTGGTTTCTCCACCTGCTGTGCAAGCGCAAGGACCCGAGTTCGATCCCCGGTACCAAAAAAAACCAAACAAAACAAATAACAAGTGAGTCTGTAGGGGGTGGGGGTAGGCACCCTTCTACATTGTTGGTAGGAATGTAAACTGGCACAACTACTATGGAAATCAGTATGGAGATTCTGCAAAAAAACTAAAATTAGAAATTCCACTCAACCCAGCTATTCCCTTTCTTGGTATTTTCCCAGAAGAGTTAAGGACATCATATTACAGTGATGTATGCATACTTATGTTTATAGCAGGAAAATTCATAATAGCTAAAGCTTGTAGACAGCCTGTATATCCATCAATAGATGAATGGATAAAAAGAAAAAGGTGGTATTTATACACAGTGGAGCACTACTGTGCCATAAAGAAGGATAAACTTGAGTCATTTGTAGGAAATGGATGCACCTTGAGACCATAAAGTTAAGTGAAATAAATCAGACGCACAAGCTTAGATATTGCATAACTTCTCTTACAGGAGAAGTTCAAAGTATAAATAATTTTAAAAACAAAATAAAAGAAGACAAGAGGAAACGGAGCTAGATCTTTTGCAAATGGGAAGGAGGCAAAAAGATGGAGGAAGGGGAGAGAACAAAAAGAATTAAGATGTGTTAAGTATATGTACCTACCCCCTAAGAAAAATGTAAACATCATGCACTAGCATGATGATTAGCAAGCATGTACCAATAAAAACATTTTAAAAAAAAGTAGAGGGCTGGATGCAGTGGTACACACATGTAACTCCTGCTACTCAGGAGGATCCAAGTTCAAGGCTAGCCTGAGCAATTTATTGAGACCCTGCCTCAACAGAAAGCATAAAAGGGACTGAAGATGCAGCTCAGTGGTACAGCACCCCTCAGTTTGATCTCCAGTATCAGAAAAAAAAAACAGGTAGAGAAAGGAAAACAGTCTGAGGAAGGAGATATGAGAGATATAAATTCAGCTTTAAAAACTTCTTATTGAAGTATAACACACACAGAGAAGAGTGCATAGAAGTGAGTTTTCACCACTGAGCACACCCATGGAACCTGCACCCAGGTCAAGTATAGAATATTATCAGCCCTGCAGTGACCTTCCTCCCTACCACTGCCTGACCAGCGAGAAACTAGTATCCTAGTATCCAGTGGCATGGTTTACTTTTGCTTGATTCTGTATTTTTAAAAATGGTTTCACATGGTGTATCTACTTCAGCATCTGACGTTCCACTCAACATTATGAACCACATCCATATTGTGGCAGGTAGTTACAGATTATTTTTTGTAGCAATATATTGTTCTATTACATGACTATACTGGATGTGTCTAGTGTGTGTGTGTGTGTGTGTGTGTGTGTGTGTGTGTGTGTGTTACTGGACATGGAGCCCAGGGCTTACACATATATGCTAGGCAAGCACTCTACCACTGAACTACATACACAGCCCTTTTTATATTTTATTTTATTTTATTTATTTTGCAGTACCAGGGATCAAACTCAGGACCTTGCACTTGCAAGGCAGGCGTGGCATCACTGAGCTAAATCTCTGGCCCTTTACTTTTCATTTTAAAACAGGGTCTCACTAAATTGCCTAACCTGGCCTTGAACTTGTAATCCTCCTGTTTCAGCCCTCTGAGTAGTTGGGATTACAGGCATGCATCACCATCTCAGCTCAACTCTACTCTTGATGTGCATGAGTGTTTCCAGTTTGGGAGAATTATAAAAAATGCTCCTATAAATAATTTTGTTTTTGCTTTTTGGAGAAGACATGTATGCATTTCTGGTGGGAAATTGGTTGAAGGGGAATTACTGGGTGTGCTGTTAGTCTCTCTCATCTTCCTTCAGCTTCTGCCACTCAGGCTAAACCTTCTGTTTCCTTTGAGAGCTCAGTTTTCTCCACCTACCCTATAAATGTTGCTAAATCCAGTTCAGACTCTTGCATCAGATGGATTACGGGATATTTCCTTGCAGATTTTTCTTGCTATCCAGAGCTGGCCCCAGCCAAGTGGTGACAAGGTCATGGAGCAGCCCCAACTCTGTTATGTTGCTGTTGAGTGTAAGGTGTTTTAATCAATTTGGGAAACTTTGGCAACATATATTTGCCCTGTAGCACAGTAATTTTATTATCCTTCCCATTCCCTCCCCTCCTTCCTCCTCCCCTGCTTTTCTTGGTCCCCTTCCTATTTGCAAAAGATCTATCTCTCTGTTTCCTAATGACTGTATGTTATTTTGCTTATTTCCAAGTTATTTATGCTATGGGTTTCTCATGTAAGAGAAGTTATATTTAAGCTTGTGTGTTTGATTTATTTCACTTAAAATTATGCTCTCAAGGTGCATCTATTTTCCTACAAATGACTCAAATTTATCCACTTTTGTTTTATTCATTCATCTGTTATTGGACACATATGCTGCTTCCAAGCTCTAGCTATTACTGTTACTTGATTCTGGTATGCTGGAGTCTCCTTTTAGAGGTGACTTGTAGGTCCTTTCTGGCCTGGACAAAGAATTGAACAAAACAAGCATAAACAGTGGAAAAGTTTCACATTTATTGAAGGTAGGAAAAAACAGAAGGGTAAGGGAAGAATGGACTCTGCAGAGTGAGTTTGGGCAAAGTAAAAAGGGAGGAAAAATAAAAATACACCTTACAGTGTAGGGTAGGCTACCATAAAGGGGTATGATAGTGAGCACTCAATCGTGACTGTTTCTTTTTCAAATTTCCCACACAATTTTGACACATCCTATCAAAAACCTGCTTAAGTTCTCATGAGAAGTTCACATGCAGGGCTCTGAGAATTGTTTTGCAGGTCACACCTCCTTTCCCAGCTAGTTTTAGCCACCCTATCTTCCTGCCTCATTTCCCCTTCAGAGACACATATCCCCATAATTCTTTATGGGTTGTTGAAGGAGTGGAGGTCCCTGTAGTCTTAAAGCTAATTCTGGTGGGAAGGGGCTGTAGACCCTACCTACTGGGAATTACATTGTCTCCAACTACTTTGGGGTGTTGTTGTTCACTGGCTGGGTTAAAGAGAAAAACTGTTAGGAGACAATGAGAAAAGAATTAGTGACTGTTGATCTGCCTATTTGATGGGAGAAAGAAACTTTACTATTAGCCCAAATATGAGGAGCAGGTCAGATTTCCATGCTTCCTGTGGAGGAGAACGTACGTCAGAGAAGGATGTCAGATAAATTTTCAAGAGCTTGAGAGGCATGGCCTTAGCAAAATTCCATTCACTTATCTGTAGCAGCCCTGGAGTCTTGCTTTTTGAAGAGAAACCTCAAGTCTTCCAGAGGCTCACAGGAATAGCTTTTTCCTTTTGGGCGGTCTTTTTCTTCAGACCCTTTAAGTGGCTTTATCCTAGAAAGATTAATCAAGTTATCTATCTCTGCCACCTTTACTGCAGTGGGTATGACAAGGGTAGCTGAAAAGGGGCCCTTCCATTTTGGTCTTAATTGTTCTGCCAGAGTCCCTTTGTTCCAAGTTTTTATGAGCACTTGGTCTCCAGGGTGGATACCAGAAGTTGGCAGGACTCTGTTATCTATTTGGATAGCCTGTTGTACTTAGCCTAGACTAGTAAGATATTGTAAGTCTCATGATCTCTGGGTTTACTACCATATCAGAGGATAGAAACACCCTCCCATATAACATCTCAAGTAGGCTCATATTTGGCCCAGTTTGGGGTGTATTTTGAACCCTCATGAGAGCTATTGGCAGTAATTAGAGCCAGGACTCAGATGTCTCTTGGCAAAGTTTTGTCAGAGACCATTTCAGGATCTGGTTTGCTCTCTCAATCTTTCCAGAAGACTGAGTTCTCCATGTAGAATGAAAATGGTACTTTATTCCTAAAACTTTTGCCACCCTCTGAGTTATTTGAGAGGTAAAAGAAGGCCCATTGTCACTCTGGAGGGACTGGAATAGTCCATTCCAGGGAATGACTACCTCCATAGCCTTTTCTGAATGGGTGAGAAAGCCCTCAATCCAGCCTATAAAGGTGTCATTTAGGACTAATATCTGTTTAAATCCCCTACATGGTGGCACATGATAAAGTCTAACTGCCAGTCTTCCCCAAGCTATGTCCCTCTCCTCTGTACAAGTTCTAACAAAGGAGGTGGTTTGGGCTTGCCCAGGTTACTGTAGAGCCAGTGTGGACAAGCTTTGCAGACCTGTTGGGTGATTCCCAGTATTGTGAAAATTTATGTGACCATTTCCAGTGTAGCATGTTTTCCCATATGGAAGGAATCATGAAGGGTTTTTATAGCCCTCCACTGTGTTCCTTGAGGAAGGACCAGTTTGTTTTCTAAATACCACCAGTGTTCCTTCTTAGTTCTCTCTTGTCCTAAGGTCCATTTATCTTCCTGAGGAGTATAGACTGGTTTTAATGGTTCCTCAGGAACCAGGAATAAGGCTGGAGTCTTAAGGGGCTGTAAGGTGTTCCTTTTTGCTTTTCCCAAGAAGACTATATACATATCTCAGGTGTCCCTTACAATGCATGACTGTGACCTGCTTGGGAAGATGGGCTGCCTCTAGGAGTTTAGAATTTCCTGTTTGTACTTTATTGATGATTGCTTATTAGTTAGCAAACCTCTTTCTTTCCAGATTTCTGCATGAACATGTAGCACCAGAAAGGCATATTTGGCATCTATAGGTATTTACTTTTTGCTTTTTCCTAATATCAATGTCTGAGCAAGAGCTATTAGCTCTGCCTTTTGAGCAGAGCTCCCTGGGGGGAAAGGTTTTACTTCAATGACCTGTTGTGCACTGATAACTGCATAACCTGCCTTTTGATGTCCTTCTTGCACAAGGCTACTTCCATCAGTGAACCATACCTCCTCAGAGCCTTGGAGAGGCAGGTCACTAATGTCCTGCCTGTTTTCATGGGTCTGGGAGGTCACTTGTTCACAGAGTGGCTAACATCTGGGCCTGTAGGCATCAAAGAGGCAGGATTAAGAGTGATGCAAGTTTTTATAATAACCTCAGGGGTGTCTTAGAGCATGGCCTGATACTTGGTAAGCTGTTCCCTTGTTAACCACAAGTAACCATTTGTCTCCAGAATAGCCCTGATCTGATGGGAAGTCCGGGCTTCTAGTCCTTGTCCTAAAGTTAATTTTGCAGCTTCCTCTGTTAGCATAGCTGTAGCTGCTACTGCTCTGCTACTGCTCTCAGGCAGAGTGGTCAACCAGCAGCTACCCCATCTAACTTTTTTGAAAAGTATGCCACCAGGCAGAGTTCTTGTCCTAGCCTTTGGGTCAAGACACCCAAGGCAATTCTCTCTTTTCTGAAATGTAGAGAAAGAAGGATTTTCTTAAGTCAGGTATTCTCAGTGCTGGAGCCTGAGTAAGGCATGCTTCATTTCTTTAAAGACATCATCAGTCACTTTTGTTCATTCTAGGGGCACAGACTCAGGGCCTTTGATAGTCTCATATAAAGGCTTTGCTGTTAGTCCAAAGTTGGGTAACCAGATCCAGCAGAATCTTGCAATTCCTAGGCAGGAATGAAGCTGCTGTTTGATGCCAGGAGGCTCAAGACCACAGATACCCTGGATCCAGTCCCTAGACAGCTGTTGTTCCCAAAGTGTAAGAATGTATCCCAAATATTGAATATTTTGGAGGGATATCTGAGCCTTCTCCTTGGAGACTTTATATCCCTTCCTAGCTAGAAAGTTGAGGGTTTGTATAGTATTATGGTTGGATAACCTCTGAGTTGAGCTGCAAACTAGAATATCATCTACATACTGTAGGATGTTTTTCTGTTTAAGCTCTAAGATCCGTAAGTCTAGTGCCTGAGCAAAAAGGTGAGGACTACCTCTAAACTTCTATGGGAGAATTATCCAAGTGTACTGTTGCTTTTCTCTTGAAATGGGATTTTCCCATTCAAAGGCAAACAGAGTCTGGGAATCTGAATGTAGGGGAATGGAAAAGAATGTGCCTTTAAGATTTAAGACTGAGAACCAATTAGTGTCCCCTGGAATTTGAGAGAAAATTGTATATGGATTTGTCACCAGAGGGTAGACTGCGATGGCAACCTCATTAATGAGGCAGAGGTCTTATACCATCCTATATTCTCCTGAGGGCTTTATTACAGGGAGAATAGGAATACTGCAAGGAGGCTCACAAGGCTGCAGAAGGCTGTATATGAGAAACCTGTCTATCAGAGGCTGGAGGCCTTTATGTGCCTCTTCTTTGATTAGATACTTCTTTCAGTTAGGAAATCAGCTAGGATCTTTTAGTTTTATAACTACTGGCATAGCTGAATTTGTCCTACCAGGTATTCCATTATACCATGCAGCAGGATCCACCTGATGGCTAATTAGGTCAGGGAGATCTGGTGTAGTCTCAACAGGTAAAATCTATCTTGGAATTTGAGAATTGCTCCCAATTTTGCTAGTGAATATCTTCCTAGCAAGGGAATAGGACACTATGAGACAATTAAAAACTTATGGTTAAACATTCGGCTTTCAAAGTGGCATGTCAGAGCAGGAGTAAAGAATCTCCAACTAGGGGTCCTCTCAACCCAACTATGGCTATAGACCCAGAGGAGGGTTTTCCAGAGAAGGAAGTCAAAACTGAATGCACTGCCCCTGTGTTGATAAGTAATTGAATTGGCTCACCCATAACGTCTAAGATTACCCAGGGTTCCTCACAGGAAATAGTTATATCTGTGGGCAAGGGCACTGTAGATACCCTTGGGCCTCCTCAGTTGTAAGAGCAGGAAATAAGGGTTTTGGCTGGCTTAGCCCCTCTTTGGGAGTGGGGACAGTCAACCCTCCAGTGCCATGAGTCAGGCACATTGGCTGTCTCACACTCAGAGCAGGGCCTAGTCAGTGGCTCGGTGCAGTCACATTGCCAGTGTCCAGACTTTCTTACACTTGAAACAGGAACTCTTCCCTCAGTTATTTTTGGGTTTTTCCTTAGACAAGTGGTGGCGAACCTATGGCACAAGTGCCAGAGTGGGCTGTTTGTTATTATTGAAAACTAAACGGTTTGACATCATTGCCTTAGACAATTTGGGTGAGTTTAAAGCATTGCCAATTGCACCAGCTATAATCTCAGCCTCTGAATCCCAATTGTTGAACACAGAAAAGGTAATTGGATCATGGGTGTCTGTGAACCCATCTGAAGTTTTTGCAATTTATACTAAATATCTGGGGCTGATTGACAAATGAAATGATGTCCCACCAGTGCCATTCCCTTCTTGGAAGATGGATCTATGTTAGTATATTTATGAAAGACTTCTACCAATTGGCTATGGAAGACAGTTGGATTTTCCTCTTTGCTCTGTATGACCCTGCTCATCTTATCATAATAAACAGATTTCTTAATACACATTTTCATCCCCATGGTAAGAGCAGCTATCATGTCAGACATTATTTTTAGTCCCTCACTAATATTATAGTCCCAGTTTGGTTCTGTTGAAGGGAGAATAGCCTCTCCAGGGTGGTTTTCTTCCCTTCATAAAGCATGTTGCTCATTTGCATGATCCTTAGCCTTTTATAGGATTCTTTGCTTTTCATCTGGTGTATAGCAAGTGACCAGGATGAATTGGATATCTCACCATGATAAGTCAAAAGCAAGAGTCAAAGTCCGAAACCCATCTGCAAACTTACTAGGGTCCTCTGATAGCCTAGCCATTCTTTCCATTACTGGATATCTGCAACTGAAAAGGGGACCTGAACTTGGGTAGTCCCCTCTGCTCCTGGGACTTCTCTAAGGAGGAGAACGAGTTGTGAATTAGAGGAGTAAGAAGCACCACTTCAGGTATGTCCTGTGGGGCTTAAAACTGTCTGTGTGCACCCAGTGGGACTTAAGTCTGTCTGAGGAGCATGATAAGGGGGCTGAGGAACACTGGCTTCTTCTGGGGCACTAGGATCCAGTGGAGTTCCTGAGTCACTTGATGGGAATGGGACTGATTTACTAGCCTGAGGATTATAAGGAGAAGGTCAAGGGGACCTCCCAGTATAACTGTCTTCATTAAACAGACTGGAGAGACCTATATCTCCCTAAGAGGCAGGTGGGGATCTCAAGGACAGGATCATCAAAGATATCTCTCTCTTCCTCAGGGGCCACTCTCCATACCATAGTTCTGGGCTTTTCCTGAGATAAAGGGTCACAAAAGCCTAAACATCAGGGATTTCACTTCATCTTCTATGTTTTAAGCAAAAACAGTTTAACTGAAAATAGTCTCATAATTTCAACTGCCATCCTGTACCCACCTCTTGCCATTTCCTAGCTCACATTGAACCTAAACTATATTACAATAGTAGATAAACTATTCCCTTTTTAAACTGACAGGGTCAAACTTTTCCCACTGATCAAGGATAAGGCCTATTGGTAAAGTCGTTGGAACCTGTGGGGCATGGTTCATGTGGTTTCCCATGGCTTGTCTTGGGGCCTAGAGAGAGAGGGACAACTAGGTCTTGGCTCCTTAAGATGTCATCCCGTGCAGAAGGAGACTGATTTGGGTCCACAAAGCATTCCAGCATCTTTCATAGAAGCATAGAAGAAAGCCCCACTGAAGGACTTCTGTCTCCATACTGGGGCCCACTAACTCCTTAGGGAGAAGGATGTTGAGCCACTTGATGGCTTTACTTAGCCTTTTGAAACTCCCATGAGATCAGGATGGAGTCCTTTCCCAGCCAGACTCCCTTCACCACATCGAGCCACTTGATGGCTCTACTTAAGCATGGTAGAGCCACTTGGGAAACAATGCCCCTCACATTTACTACAATAGTAAAACTTCTGATGCTTTAAGGCAGTAGAGATGGAAACCTCTTTTTAAAAAAAACTTAAAACATTTTCAGAGCAAGAATGGCTCTATTTTTGTATACTAACAGTCACTTGAGTTAAGCTTTACTGGCTGTTCTTTTGTTCTGCTCAGGCCATAAAGTATATGTCTAGATTACCTGAATTTTATTAGAAGAAACAAGTACGGAATCTAGACCAATTTAAAAGAAAAGAGGGAGGAAGCCCAGATGTTTAAAATAATGGTAAAAAAAAACCATGGTGGTGGCTGACCCCCCCCACAAAAAAAAAACCCAACAGCCAGTCGCATGACAAGATTGTAACCCTGAATAATATAGCACCCTGAGACAGAAATGGCCATCTAGGGGGAAAGCAGATGGGACTTTGAGGTCAAAAGGAGTAAACTGGGGTAGGCAGAGACTAAGTTAATTTTCCAAATGAGTAGCAAAATAGCATGGAGAACAGAAATGCAAGAACAAAAGGTATAATAACAAGATCTCTGGCTACTTAACTCATACCAGCAGAGTGACTGCAAATGAGAAAAAGAAAGAAAAAGGGAGGTAAACTTGAAGCGGGCCTAAAGGCCTCCCACAGCTGGAAGAAAAACACAGAGGCCATGAATTCTCCTCCCACCCCACATGGTGGGAAAAGCATGAAACAGTTCTAGCACCATGAGAAAAGTCTTCCAAATTCCTGGCATAGGGAAGAGAGAGAAAAAATGTGCCCAAAGGGCCTTACCTGTTCTGGCTGGCTAAGCCAAATATATGTTACTGGATTCTGGGGTGCTGGAGTCTCCTTTTAGAGGTGACTTATAGGTCCTTTCTGGCCTGGATAAAGAATTGAATGAAACAAGCATAAACGGTGGCAAAGTTTCATATGTATTAAAGGTAGGAAAAAACAGAAGGGTAAGGGAAGGATGGGCTCTGCAGAGCGAGTTTGGGCTGAGTAGAAAAGGAGGAAAAATAAAAAATAAAAATAAAAATACACCTTACAGTGTAGGGTAGGCTACCATGAAGGGGTACGATAGTGAGCACTTAATGGTGACTGTTTCTTTTTCAAATTTCCCACACTGGAGTCACATCCAGGTCATGCTATCAAAAACTTGCTTGAGTTCATGTGAGATGTTCACATGCAGGGTTGTGAGAATTGTTTTGCAGGTGTGTCATACCTCCTTTCCCAGCTAGTTTTAGCCACCTTATATTCCTGCTTCATTATGAGTTGTGCTGCTATAATCGCTGTAATATGATGTCTTTAACTCTTGAAAGATACCAAAAAAGGGAGTAGCTAGATCAACTGGAATTTCTAGTTTCAGTTCTTTGAGGAATCTCCATAATTTCCATAGTGGTTGCACTAGTTTACATTCCCAACAACAATGTAGAAGGGTTCATATCCTCACTACTCCACCTCACAGCCTCACCAGCATTTGTTACTGTTTGTTTTTTATGATACTCATTCTTTCTGGGCTAAGATGGAATCTCAAATGACAGCTTTTATGATTGTGATGAAAAAGATAAGTCCATTCCTTACTCTCAAACAATCTGAAAGCTTTTTGTAGGCATCAGGTTTACTTTTTAAATTGCAAAGTGGTTAAGAGAGGGACTTTTATTTCCCATTTTCTACACTCAGGATTTGTTTGAAACTTTTACAATAGGTATAGGTCACTGTATAGAGGAAAAGAAATAGCTGGGAAGGGTGGCACAGGCCTGAAATTCTAGGACTCAGGAGGCTGAGCCAGGAGATCACAGTGAGTTCGATGCCAGCTTGAACTAAATGGTGAGCCCCCATCTCAAAAAAAGAAAAGAAAAAGAAAAGAAAGAGAGAAAGAAATAATAGGATGTGCTTTGTTGAAAAAAAGGAATGGAGTTTTAGTGGTAAAGGGGAAGAAATTAATATCTTTTCCTCACCCATGTTAAGGTACATAGATGAGACCCTCTATAACAAAAGACAGATTAAAAAGAGAAAAGCATACATATTTACTAAGTTTGCATGGCATGGGGGTCTTCAGACTGAAAAGGTATCACTGGAGGTGTAGCTCAGGGGTAGAGCACTTGCCTAGCATGAGCAAGGCCCTGGGCTCCAGCCCCAGTAGCACGCCCCCCATGTAGGGAAATCCGTGTATTTATATGGTCATAGAGAAGTATAATTGGAGGAAAAGAGTGTGCTATAATGTAATAAACTGGGGGTGGGGCAAGGGCACATAGCAAGACCTGTTTCTTTTGATTCTTCTGTATGGCACTGCTTCCTTCTGGGTACAGGGCAGGGCATGTGTCACATGACAGTCTTTAGGGAAGAAGGTCAGAGAGTGATCATAGGTTTTATGGCCTGCTCCAGCAAAGAAGGGGTGAAGGGAATCCTAGTTTCTATGGCCCATTTTAGGGGAGAAAGGAGCAAGAGGACTTTCAGGTTCTGTTTCAGGAGAGAAGGGGCAGGAGATCAAGGAGACCGACCTGCTTCTGTGGTCTTCCAATTCCCTTTAGCTTAAATACTCAGTCTGCCAAGGGGACATATTCGGGAGTAGAGTTTCCTGAACCCATTTATTGCTTTAAGTCAGTGTTGTCCAATGGAACTTTCTGAGATGAAGGAAATATTCAGTATCTGTGCTGTCCAGTACAGTGGCCAGTAACCCTGTGGCTATTAAGCACTTGAAATGTGACTGATTCAGCTAGGTGTGATAGCACAGGCCTGTAAACCTAGCACTCTGGGAGGCTGAGGCAGGAGGATCACAATTTCAAGCCCAGTCTGGTCAATTTAGCAACTTAGTGAGACCCTGTCTCAAAATAAAAATTACAAAAGGGCTGGGGATGTAGTTCAGTGCAAATGCCCTAGGTTCAGTTCCTAGTACCACAAAAAAAAATGTAGCTGATTCAATTGAGGACTGAATTTTTAAATTTCATTACTGTAATTTTAATTTAAATGCTTAGTAGCTGGAATTAGTGGCTACTGCATTGGACAGCGCAACTTTAACCAGTTTATGCTAATATATGCAAACTCTTTTCCTATTAAATTGTGCATTCATTGTCTTCATTTGTACTCCTGTAACAATAATTGACATGTTAGTTTTATGCTAAATTTTGTACACTTTCAATTTTCCCACATTATTTATATGGCATTCATACTTTGATTGCAGTTTGATATTTCTTGTACATTACAGACAAACCTAAAAAAAGAATTTCTGCACAAAATCCTAATCCTAAATAATATAAAGGTGGACATTTAAGAAATGCAAATTGAAACAACACTGAGATTCTATCTCACTCCAGAAAGAATGGCTATTATCAAGAAATCAAATAATAACAAATGCTGGCAAGGCTGTGGGGGAAAAGGAACCCTTCTCCATTGTTGGTGAGAGTGTAAATTGATACAACCACTATGGAAATCAGTATGGAGATTCCTCAAAAAATTAAAGCTAGAGGTTCCATTTGACCCAGGTATTCCCCTTCTAAGTATCTCCCCCAAAGAGTTAAAGTTATCATACCACAGTGATACACACATACTCATGTTTATAGCAGCACAATTCATAATAGCTAAATTATGGAACAGCTTGTATGTCCATCAACAAATGTATGGGTAAAGAAAATGTGGTATTTACACACAATGGAGTACTCTCTGCCATAAAGGATAAACTTGAGTCATTTTTAGGGAATGGATGCACCTTGACACCATAATGCTAAATGAATAAATCAGACACACAAACTTAAATATAGCATAGAATCTCTTATATGATAAATCCAAAGTATAAATAAGGAGCAACATGGAGGATAGGTATTAGGAAGTAGGAAGAACTTGTTCAAAAGAGAAGAGGAACAAGAGATGGGAGGGGGGGGAGAGGGAAAGAAAGGAAAAGAGATTTAAAGGGAAAAAAGGAATTGAAAAAACTGGAAATAGAGCTTTTATAAATGGGAAGGGGAAGAAGGGTTGAGGGGAGAGGAGGGGAAGGGGATCCCCCCAAAAAGAATGAAGATGTGTTATATACACACATATCCCCCATGCTGAATGTGATCACTATGTACTGCAAACATGGGCTAATAAGAAAGTAATCTAAAGGCTACTCAGCGAGGTAACTGGGAATCAACTCCTAAGTAGGGGTTAGGTAGACAGAGGAGGAGATGAGGAGGAGGAGGAAGAGGAAGAGTTAACAAAGAAAAAGCTCACACTATTACTGTTAAATGGGAAAGAAAAACAGAAAAGGATACATTTGTTAGAGAGTAGCTTCTCAAATATGTTAAAAATACACAGAAAATGACTGCAAGGGGCCAGGGATTCATTCAGCTCAGTGGTTCTGCCGCCTGCCTCACAGGAGCAGGGTCCTGAGTTCAATCCCCGGTACCAAAAAAAAAAGAAAGAAAGAAAGAAAATGACTGCAGGACTGGGTGAGGGTGTAGCTCAGTGATAAAGCAGGTTCTTAACATGAATGAGGCTCTAGGTTCCATCCCTAGCATGAAAGAAGGAAAGAAGGAAAGGAAGGGAAAGAAAAGAAAAAGAAAGGAAAAGGAAAAAGAAAAGGTAAGATGATTAGGAAGATTTATACTAAAATGTTAAGTGTTATCTTCGGTGGTGATAAATCTTGGTGCTCTCCCCGCCCAGTTTTGCTATGTTAATGTATTTTCTAACTCTCTATATCGAAGCTGGGCATGGTGGTGTACACCTGTAATCCCAGTACTCTGGGATACTGAGGCAGGAGGATCGAAAGTTAGAGCCCAGCCGGGGAGACCTAGCGAGGCTCTGCCTCAAAATAAAAAATAAAACTAAAAAGGGCTGGGGATGCAGCTCAGTACAAAGGTCTGGACTCAATCCCCAGTGCCACAGAAACAAACCAGCAAAATGCCGTATTGAACAAAAATGATAATCAGCAACACATCTTTTCTGTTTCTTTTACTGTCCCTAATTTCTCAGCCTCTGGGGATGTTTATCTGGCCGAGGTATCCTTAGCTTGACTTCTTTCAGCAGGAGCTTCGTTAGCTTTCCTGTGATGATTTTCATTTCACTTTTCTATGTAATGAATGATTTTGTTGAATTTCTCTTTCTTTTCTGAATTTGATTTTTCCTCTCTTGTTCTTCTCCTCAGCCACTCTGGGATTATCATCTACGGAGGTATGCTGCAGTAAGAAGGCTGGAATTTACACAGAGGCCACTTTTGCAGATTTTCTTAGCCAAAACTAATGTGTAGATAGGACTTTCACTTCCTTATTTTCCTGTGGTGCTGGGAATGGAACCCAGTGTCTTGCCCTTGCTGAGCATGAGCTCTGCCAATGAGCTACACCCCCAGCCTGGACTTGTTTTTTTCCAGTATGGAGGACTGAACCTAAAACCTTCAGACCAAGCTATATGCCCAGCCCCCTTTGTTTTTTATCTTGAGATTGTGTCTCACTAAATTGCCCAGACTGAGTCTGAACTTGTGATCTCCTGACTCAGCCTCCCCTAAATGCATTTTTAAAGATATATATGTATATGTATATATCTCCATCCTCCAGCAGTATCAATAGCACATTTGTTTCTGGGCAAGCTCCAAGATTAGTAGTTTGTTTTATGATGCTGGGGATCGAACCCAAGGCCTTGAGCATGCTAGGCAGGTGCTCTAACACTGACTCACATCCCTAGCAAGAATGCTATTTTAACGTGAGATTAAAAGTAAATCAAATCTTAAATGAGATGATACAATTTTGGATCCAGTGCCCTTTAATACTGGATCCCCTGATAGGAACCTCCAGGATATGTGAAGAGTCCAACTCTGAATTGGGGTTTGCTAAGCCCAAAGAGAGGGCCAACACTGCCTTCTACGTGGGTGTATCTGCGAGATGATCAGCTGGTCACCCATGGTGGCAGATGTTGGCTTATTTTGAATAAAAAAAGAGTGGCAACTGTGTGTGTTCAGGCTCAAGTACCAAGTCTGCCATTGGAACACAGCACCCACAGACGATATATAAGGATCAAGTGTGACTTTTGAAACAAATTTTCCAGGCCTGCTGACCATGCCTGCCTTTGGCAGTGACTTTTCTGACTTCTGCCCCTCTGGCTGCCTGCAGGATGAGGGCGAGGACCCCTGGTACCACAAAGCATGCAAGTGCGATTGCCAAGGAGGAGCTAATGCCCTGTGGTCTGCAGGCGCCACCTCCTTAGACTGCATACCAGGTGAGTGTCCCTTCTTCTTGAGCACCTGATGGGCATGGCCTTGGGAGCACCTTATTGCGCCTCCATTTTACCTGGCTGAATTAAACCCTGAACGCTCCGCTCTGGGGTCTCTCCAGTTGGCCCCTAATCTTTAACTCTCACATTGGCCACTGTCAGGCCTGGCTGAGAAAGTCAGACGGGACCCACCTTTCAGTGAAATTGATTAATGGAACTGACTGAAAAGAAATGAACGGTAGGCAGCATGGAATTTTGAGAAGAATATGGGCTTTGGGGCCAGAATGGCCAGAGCTGAAATCCTGGCTGTGTCGCTTGTGAACCACAGACCTGCCATGTGGTCCTTTCCTTGTCCAATGGAGAGGATGGCACTGTACCTGGGTACTCACTGCTCGCCACACAACCCTGTGCTTCCCCAAATTTTTTGGCCCCTCGAAGCCAGGTGGCAGCACAAAAGCAGTGGCATCAAGGGCCTGGTGCTCAGCTCTCAGGCTCTCCTTCTCCCTGTTATGGAGGCACCTGTTGAGATGGCGGCTTCTCCTTCAGCCTGGTCCCTGGGTGATTAAGCAGAGCATAACTCGCTGCACTCACAATAGAGAAGTCACTTGGGTGAAGAATATGCCTCCGTTGTGTGAAGACTTGGAAATTCCTGTTTCAATTTGGTCTGCAGCTAACATAGTCTATCCTGACTAATCTGAATGCCTTCCTCTGAGACATGGGCCTGCACATTTGTCTGTAAAGGACCAAAACAGTAAACCTTTGTGGCTTTGGGAACTCTGTCCCAACTACTCAATTCTGCCATTGTAGTTTGCTAGCAGCCACAAACGATGTGTAAATGCACAAGCATGGCTGTGTTCCCATAAAACTTCATAAAACAGGGTGAGCTCAATTTGGTCCAAGGGTCACAGTTTGCTGACCCCTGTTCTAAGGGTTGTTCTGAGAAATAAGAATACTATGAGGTATCATAGCATCTTGTGTTGGACCTGGCATAGTGAAACCTTTCATAAAAGGTAGTTCCTTTTTCCTGCTGCCCCTAGGGGCTCACACTCTGAGGAAGAAGTGAGCACATTTTAGGGGTTATCATTTACTTTCCAGAGTTGTCTCATAGTCACTCAGCAAGAGACAGGGTTGGTGTCTGTGTGAGCCTCTCTTCATTATTTCTTTAAGTTTGCATTAAAATAGCAGATTGGGGAGTAGGAGGTCTAGGATACCACAGCTTCTGCTACCTCCCTTATTTCCTGTTTGCTAAAGGGGTAGGAAGTCCTTTCCCACACAGTCTGTTCTCTGGGGAACAGTGGGGCCCGATGGTGGTAGTGAGAAAATCAGAAAGGGCCATTTAGTTCCAGGGCCTTTTCCTGGGGACTCATATTGAGCTCCATGACATGAGTTCAGGAAGCCAGTGTTGGTGTGATCTGTACAGTCAATATCGAAGACCCCCTCCCTTGAAAATCCACCCAGAAATCAATCCAACCCTCTTTCATTGTGTGCCTACAGTATTATGCGCCAGGCACTGCTAAGAAGACTGAAATGAAGGCCTTGTCTCCACCTGGAGAGGTCCACCATTTAGTGGAAATAAGTGTTCTTTTCACTAGAAACACAGGACCTACTGCAATCCCACTCCAAGGAAATTCTAAGAAGGTATCAGAAAGTGACGATTCATGTAGATTGGCTTCATTGACCCAATCAACTGTGAAGCTGAGAAGGGCCTAGTGTTAGAGCAATACGAAGGTGACACTGGTCCCCCGAGCTGTACCCTTGAAGTTTGAAAATCAGAAAATATTTTAGCTTAAGTGTTCTCTTTTTAACAACACAGATATTTTCAGGCAGGAAAAAAAAAAAAACACCACCTTGGTCTTAAATGGTCAATTCATTGTTTTAATTGGTTCTTCCATGAATGAGATGATGCAGAGCAGCCATGTTGGCCACAAGCTTCCAGAAGTCACTTGCCAGTCAGGCCTCAATGCCTCTGATTCTTATTGCCATTCTGAGAATGCTTTTGGCATTTGAACATCCTGGGATCGGCTTCTGCCACCCTACTCTGAGGTAAGAGAGCAGACCCTAGAAAGCACAGAAAGACAGGCTGTCGCTCAGAATCACCAAGGCAACCCACAGGTGCAGGCTGCTCACTAATGCCGGGGGAACCCACACACAGAGCTCACTTTGCCTTATATGTGTAAGGCCCATGGTTCAATCCTCAGCACTACCAAAAAAAGAGAAAACAAAAAATAATAAGCTATCCAGTGGTTCACTAACATTTTACTTTTATTCTAGATTTTATATTCTACTATATTCAAGTGTATAATCTGTTCTATAAATATTTATTCTATACATTTTATTATTCATTTATTATTCTACTATATAGGTCATATATATTCAAGTCTAAAACACATGCATAATAATATTCATAGCAGTCTGGAATCTCCTGTCAAGAATGTTCCCAAACTCTCTCTGTTTCTTTGTTTTTTATGAGACAAAGTCTCACTATGTAGTTCAGACTGGACTTGAATTTACTACATAACCCAGGCTAGCCTCAAACTTGTGGCAATTCTCCTGCTTCAGTTTCCCTAGTGCTGGTTTTCCAGGCATGTACCACCATGTCCACCTTGTTTTTCTTTTCCTTTCTTTTCTTTTTTTTTGAGAGAGGGTCTCAGGCTGGCCTTGAACTCACTTTGTAGCCTAGGCTGGCCTCAAACTCATGGCAATCCTCCTGCCTCAGCCTCCCAAGTCCTGGGATTATAGGCATGGGCCACCATGCCCAGAACCACGCCCACCTTCTTTTTGTGCTTTTTTTTTTTGGTACCAGGGATGAAACTCGGGTCCTTGTGCTTGCACAGCAGTCAGCGAAACCACTGAGCTAAATCCCCTTTTTGTGCTTCTTTAGGTTAACATTTTATTGTGGCTGTGCTAGGGATTGTACCCAGGGCCTTGCCTATGCCAAGCAAGTGCTATACTACTAAGCCACATCCCACATTCTTTATAAGTATGTCTGGTCAGCATGCCTACAGACCCTGAAAGTATGGGCTGAATATAAAACTAATAAGTAGACATAGCCTGGATTACCAACACATTACAAATGCACTGTTATCAACCTAATTATCAAGAGTCACTTGGGCCACAAAAGATGCAGGTTTTTCCTTAAGAGCCAAACAGTTCAATAGCTACAACAACAAAGTTCCATAGGGCAGAAAACCTGAGAAGGTCAAGTGTTTCTGTGTGCCTGACTAAGGTCTCCTTAACGTAATGCCTTTGGCAACATTATTTAGATGCTGCTTCCTAGCTTATATTCAATTTATAGTTGCTTTTTTATTAGGTCAGAGGGGGTTCTCAGAGCTGCAGTCAATTTCTAATTCCTCCCTGAGTTTTCTGCTTCCTCTTTCTGCCATTTTTCTCTATGGGTCCCCAGTGGTCACCCAAGATGGGGTGATGGTATCTGCTTACCCTTTCAATTATTCATCCTACCTGTTGAGTGCCCAGTGTGCGGGTGTTTTGCCCAGGTCAGAGGATAGAATGGTGAGCAAGACAGACAAGGGGAGCTGACAAACCAATGAGGAGTTATTGTGACAGGTGTATAGGTGCTGGGGAGGCATCATCTGGAGCCCCCTGCCCAGCTCAGGGTGGGCCAGGGAAGTGGATAGGGATCTGAGAAGGGAGAGGTGGCTAGGTGAAGGGGGCAGGGAGGGGGCAGAAAACAGCCTCAGGGGAAAGCCTCCAGGTCCTGGGCAGACAGGAAAGAAGAGCTAAGGATCTGAAAGGAGGAAGACAGGAATCCGGAAACACTACAGTCATTTAACTGGTGTGTAGCAGTTTATTTCATGGCACACAGAGTGCAAGAAATGTCACCTTTTCTATTTTTCCAAGTTCAAATCCAGTTTCATAGTGGCCTGTGAGGAGTCTTTAAAGGTTCTTCCTCTTCACTTTGGACTACACGAAAGTCTACAAGTTTGCAAGGGCTGCCTGGCGTGGGGCCTGGTCTCAGGCTGGGTGGCAGGATCCTGGCCTGGCCCACGACTCCACTGGCAGACAGACACCTCATTGGTTTTCTGAAGGTACCCAGAGCTCAGGGTTCCCAGACTCAGTCCTTCAGGAAAAACATGTCCCTAAGAACTCAGACCCTCACTACACCCCTGCTACGTCCTCCTCTGGGATAACTGCCTAGTTCCTGTTCAGGGTTAGATTGTCCAGGTGCCTAAGTCTGAGAGATGCTATCAACAAAGGCGTGGTACGGGTCGGTGTGTGGGGGGGTGATGAGGGCAGAAAAGAGTACAGGGGTGCTGATTCCTCCCTGGTGTCTTCACTAGGAAAACATGCAGACTTAAGGAGGTGTCAATATAGCCTCACAAACCCACTCCATTGTACCAATATTACCAGCTGCTTGTTGGCCACGCATTGCATTCTACACACTCTACAGTCTCCAAACATTACTTCACTTACTCTTATAGCAACCATAGGAAGGCAGTATTATTGTCGTGTTCCTCCCAGAGGAGAAACGGAGCCACAGGAGGTTAAGCTCTGAACTTATGCTGGCTCTAAGCAATCCTGCTTGACCTTCACTGTCTGTCCCAATCACCTGCAGCTTTGTCCTGTTGCCTGGGGCCCCACCCCAGACCAATTGCACGGGGCTGGGGACACAGCAGCATTTTTACAGTTCTCCAGGTGATTCTGCGGTACAGTCCAGCCAAGCCCCACTGATCTGGAGTCTCTGCTTTGTGTCCTGGAGATGTCAATGCCTGAGACCTGGAGCATTGGACAATGGACGATGGGTTGGACAATGAAGAGCTCAGCTTTGGAAATCTGTGACACCATGCTTCTCTGGGTCATTCAGGTGGAAATATTCACCCGGAAATATGCCGGGGTGGGGGGTGGCAATGGGACAGGGCTTGGGGCCTGGGAATCAGGCATAAGCTCCCAGAGGCCAGCCAAAGCCACAGGGATAATGGATTCATGTGTGGACAAATAGGTCTTAGATCACAAAGTGAACAATAGAATCTCAGCCGCTGGGGAAGCCCTTTCAGGCCTCCAAGGCCACAGCCACTGGCCGGGGACCCCTGTGAGTCTGTTGCTCACTCCTAACCATTACATGGGCTAATTGGGAAAAACATGGCAAGAAACTTGTGAGAGAAAAACACAGAAAGAACAAAATGGCACAAATAAGGTGACTGGGAAAGGTAGCAAGTCATTCTTTTCTGCCTTCTCCCTCACAGCTGGTGACCCTGGGTAAAAAAAGAAAAAAAAAAAGCAGAGAGAGATTGGTTCATCAAACGCTGGAGGTGAAGGGGCCTTAGAGACATCCACAGTTAGAATTTTGTTTTTTTGTGAGGTGCCTGGGATCAAACCCAGGTCCTTGCATGTGCTACACAAGTGCTCTACCACTGAGCCCAGATAGAATTTTAAAGTAAAAACAAAGCAATACAAAACAAAAAACTCCAAAACACGGAGGTTAAGTGACAGGCAAGGGCCCAGCTGAAACCCTGCTTTCTGCCACTGAGGCCCTGTCCCTCCAAGTTAGGGGTCAGAAGTCCCCAAGCCCATAGGCACTTGGCCCTCTGAATCTGCCAGTTCACAAAATGGCTTCCCTGGCAGGGCAAGGTTTTCAAAGTTTAAAAATGCCATGCTCCGAGGGAGGAATCCTAGAAACTGCATTCTTAACAAGTCCCCCTGATGATTCGGCCACATAGGCATGATTGAGTGGCCTGCAAAAGCATGCTCTTCTCGGGCTGGGGATTTGGCTCAGTGGCATTGTGCCTGCCTTGCAAGCACAAGGTCCTGAGTTCAATCCCTGGTTTAAAAAAAAAAAAAGCATGCTCTTCTCTCTCTCAGGAGTTGACATTATCTTAATAGACTCCCAAAGTCTCGGGGACTTGATAAACTGCAAATGCTGTCCCCTCCCCACCCAGCCCCACTGAGCTGCACATACTGGTGTGAGTCCAGCCTATTCCGTGGGCAGGGCGGAAAGGAAATTGAGTCCTCCTGGCCAGACACTGAAGCTGTGTTGCTGTGTTCTGTTGCTGGGGGCAGGGTAGGGCCTCGAGGCAGACATCTAAGAACCTCAGGATGCTCAAGCCTTTCTTGCTGTTGTTTTTTTGAGATAGGGTCTTGCCATGTAATATAGGCTAGCCTTCAACTTACTATGTAGCCCAGGCTGGCTTTGAACTCAAAGCAATCCTCCTGCCTCAGCCTCCCGAGTGTTGAAATTACAGGCCTGTGCCATCACACCCCACTCATCCCATTCACTTTTACTGACTTTTGACAAATTGTGCTCTAGAAAGACTTCAGCACTCCGTGTTATTGTTACAGGTGTTGATGGCCCAATAAATATACTTCTTCAGCCTGGGATTTAGCTTAGTGGCTCCACTGGCTGCTTCCCAAGCACAAGGTTCCGAGTTCGATCCTGTGTACCAAATAAATAAATATACTTCTTCAGCCTGAACTTGAATTTACATATGGAGAACATAATTGATTTGGCTTTTTTGGAGTTTATCATCCACAATCAGAAAACTAGGCAGATACATTTGTATAAGTTTATCTTTTGTGTTCCATAGAAATTCAGTAAAGACTGGGTTTGGTTGCAGGTAAGAAAATCCCCACACAGTGGCTAACTGAATTTGTTTTTTGTTGACTCACATGGTAAAAAGACTACAGGGTAGGGAGTTGCTTAAGGGTATCAAGGCTGAAGGCGCTGGGGTTCTTCTGGCCTTAACCTCATGGTGTAAGATAGCTGCGGTTGAACCTCATATCAGGTCTAGCAATAGGAGAAAGGGGTGAGCAAAATCCAACCAGAAAGCCCCAGCAGGTACCCTCCTTACATCTCTTTCACCAGAAACTGTGTCATGTGGTCACTTCTAACTGCAAGGCAGGCTGGGAAAGACTGCATTTTTAGTTGGCAACATTGCCGTCCCCCCCACCCCCCAAATTAGGGCTTTTTAGTCAAAAAGAAGGGGAGAAGCTGGGCTTGGTGGCACACGCCTGTAATCGCAGCACTCACAGAGGCTGAGGCATGAGAGTTACAAGTTCAAGCCCAGCCTGGGGAGTTAAGCAACTTAGCAAGACCCTGTCTCAAAAAATAAAGGGCTGAGGGTATCGCTCAGCATGAAGGCCCTGGTTTCAATCCCCAGTACAAAAAGAAAAAAGGCTGGAGGTGGAGGCTGGGGAGTGAATGTTTGGTTGGCAATTGACATTCTCTGATCAGGTAACCCAAGACTGTTTTTGTTTTCCACAGTACTAGGGATTAAACCCAGGGCCTCACGCATGCTAAGCAAATACTCTACCATAGTGCTATATCCCCAACTCTTTTCCAAAATTTTGAGACAGTCTTGCTAAACTGCCCAAGCTAGCCTCAAACCTGTGATCCTCCTGCTTCAACTTTCTGAGTAGGTGGGATTGTAGACAGGTGCCATCTCCCACAACCTGCAGTGTTTTTATTTTACTTATTTTCTGTGCTACTTATTTTCTGTGATACTGGGGATTGAACTCAGGGCCTTTGCACTGAGCTCCCCCCATCTTTAAAATTTTGAGACAAGGTCTCACTAAATTGCTCAGGCTGGGCTTCAACTTGCAATCCTCCTCCCTCAGCCTCTCAGAGTCCTGGAATTATATGCGTACCCACTATGCCCACCTGTGGCACTGTTTTTAAAGTGTGGACACACAAAGAAGACGAAACAGCAGACAATTAGTGTACAAGAGCCACCTTTGTCTTCTCGTTTGGCAAAAGCTGTCTTTTTCAGCTGTTCCTTATTTAACAGTTACTGGCACATTTCATCTGTTTTTAATTTTTTTTAAAGACTGGTGAGAAAACTGCAATTTACAAGTGGGAAGTCAGTCTCAATATATAATTGCCTTTCTTGCTGCTCACTATTGTTTTGTTCCTATAATTGGCATCATCTCCTGCCCAAGAAAAATTAGAGGCCCTGATGTCATCTTGCAGCATGGCTAAACCTGCACTAACGAGGGAATTAAAGACGCCTGGCATGTAAATATGTCATTTCGCTGTGCACCCCTTGGTGTTCAGGTCTCTCTGCTGGTGGAGGTGAAGTATTTCTCAAATTCACCTCCCCAGGTTGCCAGAGAACCACTACCCTCTGCTTTTATGAATGCTGAGTCTCTAAGGCAATCCCTTTCCTTCGTACTTCACTCTCTTCCCGCATGAACAGTAGTCAGACCCAGTTCTACCCCTGCTGACAAGTAAAACATTTTCCATCTCCAAGGTGCCAATGACTTTGTTATTTTCAGGGGGAGAGGGGTTGAGACAGGGTCTCACTACATAGTTGAGACTGGCCTTGAACTCACTATGTAGCCCTGGCTGGCCTCAAACTCATGGGAACCCTTCTGCCTCGGCCTCCAAAGTGTTGCCATTACAGGTGTGCACCACCACGACTGGCTCTGCATTGTGATTTCAATCATCTCCTGCTTGTACCAAGATGGCAGAGTCTTGCTGAGTTGCCCAGGTTGGGCTCGAACTTGCAAACCTCCTGCCTCAGCCTCCCAGAGTGCCAGGACTACAGGTGTGTGTCACTACGTGCAATTAGAGCTATGGATGTTTGAATGTGCATTGTTTTCCTTTCCCAGAATGCCCATATCACAAGCCCCTGGGTTTCGAGTCAGGGGAAGTCACACCAGAGCAGATCACCTGCTCTAACCCAGAGCAGTACGTGGGCTGGTATTCCTCATGGACTGCAAACAAGGCCCGGCTCAACAGCCAAGGTTTTGGGTAAGTAGGGCAGGTGGCCTGGGTGTTTTCTTTCTTTCTTTAAGTGCTTAAAAAAATAGGTCCCTAATAAATGAGTGCCATAGAATGCATTTATTTACTCAACAAATGCGTTTTGCATCCCAAGGACTATGCGTACAGCAGTGGGGAAAATGGATAAGGTCTCCGCCTTCAGGAGGCAGTGTTTCGAGGGGGAGACGTCACGCCAGAGATTGCTCAGTAATGTGCAGAGGGGTGTGGGGGAGATGAAGGAAGAAAGACTGCATTATGCTTTGGGAGCATCACAGAAGGCTTTCTAAGGGAAAGATATTTAACCTGAGGCTTGCACATGGCCAGGCGAGGGAGGGGAAGGTGCATGGGCTATAGCAGGTACACAGGCCAAGCTGGAAGGGTATCTTCTGGCACTGGCAGCCCCTCCGAAGCCAGTACCTGCTGGCTTTTTGCAGGCACTCACAGGGAAGGTAACTTGGTGTTTTGGGTAGGTGCGCCTGGCTCTCCAAGTTCCAGGACAGCAGCCAGTGGTTACAGATAGATCTGAAGGAGGTCAAGGTGATTTCAGGGATTCTCACCCAGGGGCGCTGTGACACTGATGAGTGGATGACCAAGTACAGTGTGCAGTACAGGACTGATGAGCACCTGAACTGGATTTACTACAAGGATCAGACGGGAAACAACCGGGTAAGTGAGGCTCATACCCACTTATCTCTGTGGTCTTGTCATTGCCCTGTCAGAGCACTGAGCCCACAGCATTGTGGGTCATCTGTGCCTCTTTCCCGATATCCGGTCTGCTCTCTTTCCTGGCTGTAGCCTCTGTGCCCAGTAGTTTGTAAGTGGATTTTGCTCTTTTGTGCAAAAAAATGTATATATTTTTCTGCCTTCTCATACCAGTGGATACTGTAGTTGCTTGAAGATTCAATACCGGCCATTTGGACTGTTCCAAACTCACTGGATCATTGAAAATACTTTTTTTCATGGATTTGGCTTGATCTGTTACTGATGTGGGTAGTTGTCCATTTGTATAGATATGCCCTCTCCTCACTATTAAGAAAATTTTTGACAACCTAGCAAGTTAGCCACTTAATTACATAAATGATTATTAAAAGAATTCTACCAGTGCAAACAAAGACACTTTACCATTTGGGCAACTCTATATCCTATCAATCTTTGAGGACTGAGACCAAAATCTTCTTCACCAGGAACACACTTGACTCTTGACTATATATATATATATATATATATATGTAATGAATAAAAATAAATTTAAACCTCAGTGGCAGTTTGGAAATGTTAGCCATTCTTTTGCCTAAGAGGAATTCCCCAGGCCAATTCTGACATTTGATTAGGTTAAGTACATGCATATGGCTGAAAAGTAAAGCTTTGTGGTTTCTGATGACAATTTGCACAGCAAACTGGGTTTGCTCATGGGTTGAGGTTTCAAGGATTTTGAACACAATGGAAAAAACCATCTTGATCCTTGGACATTTAATTTCATTTTTGGTCTTATCAGTTGGCTCTCCAAAAGATATCAGAATACTTTCTCAAGCCCCGTGCTTCTGAAGGCCTTGACATTTCGTTGCAAGAGGTAGGCCACTCCACTTTAGCACTTACGCAATCTGGTGGGGCCTGCTCTATCATACCCTCTTCATGTGATTCCTACTTGAACAGGCCCAAGGACAAACGCATTGCTCCAGAGAAGAAAGGCAAGATCATGGCAAACAAAGGCCGTCCTGTTTTGCGCACTGATAAGGTCAAATGTAATAGAAGTTTTTCAGGAGAAAATCACAGAAGGAAATGTAATGTTCTTGTGTTGTGCAGGAGAATACAGTGACTCTGGAAAGAGTACAAAGAATGATTTCTTCAGAAATACTGATAAACATCCACTGAAAGTTTTTGTTACTTCCTGAAAAAACAAAACTCGAAGCAAACCTTTTTTCCCCCTCTACCCTGGCAGTGCCCTCCTCCTTCCAGAATTTTCCCTCTTTTTTTGTCCTCTATTTTTTGTCTGTTTTAAAAAATATTTTCTAAAAGATAATTGTCATTTGTATCAAAGTAAGTACAGACATTTAAGCTTTGCCTCACAACTTCAGGGCTGGGCATAAGTTTTTACTTGAGCCCATTTTGGATACCTTTGGAACATGGGAACATTCTTCTTGTGTGATATGGGCTTTTTCAAACTTTCTTGTCAAAATGAAGAGGATAAAAGCACAAAATTGGTGGTAAGGATTGAGGCATTTTCTATCAGTACCACTGATTAGGACTTTCTGTGATAATAGAAATATTCATATCTGTGCCGCCCAATATGGCACTACTGGTCCGTGTAGCTACCAACCACTTGTGATGTGGCTAATGTTGTCTGGGAGCATAGCTCAGTGTAGAGGACTTTTTTGGGTTTTTTTTCTTTTGTTGGTGTACTGGGGATTGAGTTGCTAAATTGCCCAGACTGGGTTTGAATATGTGATCCTCCTGCTTCAACCTTCTAGGGTACTGGGATTATACGTGTGCACCACTGTGTCCAGCTATAATTTTAACTCACATAAATTTAAATAGATATATGGGACTAATGGGCTACCATATTGGATGGTCCAGTTCCAAATGTCCCATATATTCACAAATGCCTTCAGCATGTAGCTGCACTCAAAGTCAGATTTTAGGGGGCTACCGGCAAAATCTCTGTATTTTAATCACTAAGATTTTCCATAGTTAAAAGTTGGGGCTAGCGCCAGACAGGAGTCACCTCTTCTTTTCCCACCGGATGTGTTGGTGACTAGGTTTTTCCCCTCTCTTTAGGTCTTCTATGGAAACTCAGATCGAAGCTCCACAGTCCAGAACCTTCTTCGGCCCCCCATCATTTCGCGCTTCATCCGGCTGATCCCGCTAGGCTGGCACATCCGAATTGCCATCCGGATGGAGCTGCTGGAGTGTGTCAGCAAGTGTACCTGACACCTGCCCTGGCTTGGCCCTGCCAGGGGGTGGGGGATCTGGTGCACCACTATGATCGGCAGAGCTGTATGTAACAAGCACTTTTAAATGCAGAGCTGTGTAGGGAATATTTCATCTTTTAAAAAAGAAGACAGAGTTTCCAATTTCAATGAAAAAGAAAAAGGAACTTTTTCCTTACTCAGAGCCAAAGAAAATAAGAAAAAAGAAAATATCCCCCAAACGATTTTAAAAAAATAAAAGCCTAAGTATCAGGGGTAATTGGCTGCTACTCTCGTCTCTTTTTGTCTCAGTAACACTGTGAAAGGTACAGTCCCAGGGGAACACAAAGAAGCCCTGATGATTTGCTTTCCCACATTCAAAACAGGAACATCCAGTAGTCTCTTGACTGCCAGAGGAGAGTAGGCTTGAAGTGTTTTCATGAAATCGTGGCCAAAGAGGTCTGCAGAGAGGTCACTAGGCAGCGAAAGGTCTTGAGGGTGACTGGATGGCAGGCACGAAGGAGATGGATGGGAGCATGTGGCCTGTTCCACAATAGTCCTGGTCTCCTGAGAGCCTGTACATGATAAGTGACCAAACATCCAGGGTAGGAGAACCTCCCCTGCTCAGTTTCCACCTTGAAAGGGGGCCTGGGATTTTGGATACATGAACACAGGGCTTGGGGAAGGTCCAGAGCTCCCGTTACAAACAGCTCCATTGTGCAACCCATCTAGGCAGACTGCCCAAGTCTGTGGTCACCATTAGGTAGCTGTACGGGGCAGGCTGCTCCAGTAAGTAGTATTTAAGAACTTCAAGTGACAAGAAGACAGAAGGATTTCCTTACCTAGGGCTACTACCTTTTGACAAACTGAATACATGTGGGAAAGAGCTGGCTCAGGAGCCACACTGGCGACTTGGAGGCGGCCCATGAACCGACTACATGCTTCGTAGGAAGTGGTCAGGACTCCTATCACAAAAAGGACTTCTCCCCGGAGGGTTCTCACCCTCCAAGCTCTGCCTGTGGCATGCAGACACGCCTCCTGCCAATGCATGAAACCTCTTTGGGAAGGAATGGTCTGAGCCTGCCCTTCTCTTGCTGGCAGAGCTTATCTGGCAAGGAGCTTTCGAGTACAGCCAGTCTCACTCGTCATCTGTAGGCTGAGTTTGGGGCCCTTTCCTGGGAGAAGCTGTGAACATGGAGGAAGGAGGCAGGGTCTGAGAAGGGTGGGACCTTCCAGAGTCTGTCCTGGCCCTGGACACAGCACAGCTTTTGCTAGCAACTCTTTTCTCTTGAGTTACTTTCCATTTTCAAATGCTGAGGTGAGTCAATGATGCCACACTAACACAACCCTGGACATCACAATTAAGTCCTCTGTGAATGGGGAGTCTCCTAAAAGCCCCAACTCTTTTGCCTAGTGTTTTGGGGCTCTGAACAGCTTTATATTCAACCCAACATCTTTCTAATCCCCATGCCATATACTTGACCCTGGATGAATGCTTTTTCCTACTCTGTCTTCTTTCACATAGAAGCATACGATTTCAGAGGAATAGGGTAAAACATTCCTGGCCTTAGGACACATGGACAAATACATTTTGGACAGAATGCCTGGATACACCCTTATTTGGAAAATGGAGTCAACTTTTCTCATGGCATGGATTGTCAGAAAAAATGGCAGTCACCTAAGAGACTTGCACAACAGTCGCCATCAAACTTGGAAGCCAAATGAGTATAATATTTCAGGGGGAAAAAAGGGAAGAACAAATGAGGCAGGAATGGAGTTTCTTCAAATGATTGTTTACATTGGAAATTATTGTTTTGTAATATATTTATTGAGATAAAGTGTACTAAAGTATAGTACTATATATCATAGTTCTGCAACCATGGTTGCAAGCAACTTTAGACTAATTTCAAGACCCCAGAGAAGCTTAGTACCCATTAGCCAGCACCCATCCTAGTTAGAAAAAACTACAATCCATTTTCTGCTTCTACATAGATTTCCCTTTTCTGAGCATTTTCCAGTATAAATGTAATCATAAGGTATGTGGCCATTTGTGGACTGGCTTCTTGCATTTAGTGTAATGTTTTGAAAGTACATCCATGTTGCAATATGCATCAATACTTCATTCCCTTTTATTGCTGAATATCAATCCATTGTATGGATAGACCACATTTTTATTTATCCATTCATCCCTTGATAGACATTTGAGTTGTTTCCACTTCTTGGCTATCATGAATAATGCTGTGTGAATACTTGGACATAAGTTTTTTGGTTTTTTTTGTTTTTTGGTACTGGGGATCAAACTCTGGTCCTTGTGCTTTCGAGGCAGGCAGCAGAACCACTGAGCTAAATCCCCAGCCCCGCTTGGACATAAGTTTTTAATGTGCACACATTTTCATTTATCTTGGGCATATCCCTGGTAAGTCACATGGTGAGTTCATGTTTAACCTGTCGAGGAACTACTTTCCCAAGCTGCACCATTTTCGGTTTCCATCAATCATACATGAGTCGTCCAATTTCTCCACAGCCCCATCAATGCTTATTGTCTTTCAGTATAGCCATCCCAGTAAATGTGGTATTTTATTGTAGTTTTGATTTGCATTTCCCTAATGACTAATGATGTTAAGCAACTTTTCCTGTGCTTAACTGCCCATTTGGACATCTTTGGAGAAAGGTCTATCTAGATCCTAGATAAAATTCTCTTATCAGGTATGTGACTTGAAATTGTTTTTCCAACCTGGGATATTTTTTGTTTTGTTTTTCACTCTCTTGACGGAATCTTTTGAGGCACAAGTTTTTAAATTTTAATGAAGTCCAATTCATTTTTCTCTGCTTGTTCTTTATCTGAGGAATCACTGCCAAATCCAAAGACACGGAGATTTATTCATATATTTTCTTCTAAAAGTTGTATAGTTCTACCTCTTACATTTAGACCTTTGATCCATTTTGAGTGAATATTTTTGTGTGGTATGAAGTTAGAGGTGAGAGGCAATTTCATTCTTTTGCATGTGGACATCCAGTTGTCCCGGCACCATTTCTTGAAAAAACAACTTTTTCCTACATTGAATGATCTTGGCACCCTTGTCATGAAAATCAATTGACCATAAATGTGAGGGTTCACTTCAGATTTCACAATTATATCAACTGACCATCTTCACTACTGGATCTTTGTAGTAAGTTTTGAAATTGGGATGTGTGAGTGCTCAGACTTTGTTCTTCAAGACTGTATTGACTACTGTGGGTTCCTTGAATTTCCATATGAACTTTAATTTCTACAAAGAATCCAGCTGGTGTTTCATATTGAAACTGCTCAATAGTTCAGAATTTAATAAACAATGAAATACTGAGATCTGTAAAACATTTATCTGCGGTAATTTGCTTATAGACAGCATACTATTTACTTCATTAAACTCATGATAGGATGTTTAAAAATAAAACTATTATTGAGGGAAATCTGAAGCCTAAGCAAATCTTGTTAAACACATGAACTATGTGTGTGGTATCATTTCTTTTATGGAGGAAAAGTTCTATTAAAAATACATAATGCAGCAAAAACTCACCTTATTTTAACATGTTTACTTTTATTTTTAGAAATGCTAGAGTGTGGTCTACACTTGGAGATTTTTTTTAAACTAAGGTAAAATATACACAACATTTTGCAGATTTTTAAATTAAACAAAATGTTATGAACAGAGCAGTAGCATTAAGTGTTGCCAGTATTAAGAAAAAAATCTGAGCTGAATCTGGTACTCGGTGTGGGAGGAGGTCACTTGGACAAAGCAAAGGTATTTCAAAATAGAGGTACTTCTATGAGTGCATTCTTGGAGCCAAGAAGACCGCACCCCTAAAGTGAGCTTTTGAACAAATGCTGATAGAAGCCTACTTCTTTGCCCACTTCAGGTGTGACGGCTGAGGCCCACTGACAAACAGCTTATGAGGGCTGTTGCTTCCCCTGCAACCCCAAAAGTAGCTCCAAGCTGGGCCTTTTTTGACCATGACTACCTTACAGGGCTGATGGGAAGATCACATAGGATACATGTATTGAAAGTGTTCAGCAGCCACCCACTGAGCTAACTGCATGTAAAATCCAGTGACAGTCTTTCTCAACTTCATGGAGCTGCCAACTGGGGCACAAATAATAGCAATGATGTTATAACAGCTAATATTTATAGGGACGCTATCCAGAACTCAGCAGCAACTCCTTAGATGCTCATGACAACCCCATGAGGTAGGTACTATGATTGTTTCCATTTAAAGGTGAGGAAACTGAGGCACAGGGAAGCTAAGTGACACATGATTTAAGGACTCCACTCAAGCAATCTGACTCTAGATCCTGGGCTTTTAACCTCTTCATCAGAGTCCTTGGACCTTTGAAATATATTCTATTTTTTTTTTTTTTTTTTTTTTGGTACTGGGGATCGAACTCAGGTCCTTGCGCCTGTGAGGCAGGTGGCGGAACCAGAGCTAAATCCCCAGTCCTGAAATATTCTATTCTTAAACCAAATCAATTACCACATGCTGGGAGATGAGGTGGAAAGTGGTACATGAGTTGGTGGGAGCTTTCAGAAAAGAATATGTTATATATTGTGAGGGCTCACTATTGCCTCCTTCAGTTAATGTACCTAATCACCGATGTAGACAGCGTTTACTAAATGTGTTACCCCTTTCCTTCAGTTAACTATACATTATTTCTCCTTTGGGCAAGTACTTTTATATGCTCTGTATTGGAAACTTCTTGAAAAAACGGACTTTGTTGAATGACTCCGATTTATTACAGGAAAAACTTGTCTGAATGTGGCCACCATCACATTCCATATCAGTTCTATACATGGAGGTGCAGTGGCTGCACTGGTATGCGTATGGGCATTATTGTGAACATACTCAGCTTCAAGTCATACCTGTGCTACTTCCAAAGTGGGTGACCTTGGGCAAGTTACTGTAAAGTATGGAAACCTCTTTCCTCGTCTACAAAATGGGGATAATAATAGTATCTACCTCATTGGGTGCTTGTTTAAAGTAAACATAATAAGAAAACACTTGGCATTGTGTCTGCCCATAAAAGTGCTATGAACATTAAAAAACTATAAACCCCAGATACAGCAGTTACCTCCGTTCATAAACTTAATTCTTTCCACAATTCTGGTCAAAAACTGAATTGGACTAGAACCAAATCAAATCCAATGGCTAGGTTCAATGTTGCCCTTATGGGGAAATTTGATTCAGTTCTCATCCAATTTTTGTGGCCAGAATTGTGGAAAGTATTAACTTTATGAACTGAGGTACCACTTTACTTGACTGAGTCTTAATAAAAGTATATCTGAAATCACAGGTCAGTTTTCATGCCACTTATGAAGACACTTAGTGAAGAATTAGTTGACATAGGGCAAGGCACTGTTTAAGCTCCTGCTCTTTGTTTAAAAGAAAATTGGAGAATATTTTATATATGTTACCACAAAATATAAATTCTTGCCCCCGACTGAGCACTACTTAGTTGATCTTTTTACGACAAATGACAAAACAGAGGGCCCAAGATAGGTGACAGTAAACTGTAGCCTGTTTGTATATAAAGTTTTATCTGAATGAAGCCATGTTCTCTCATTTAGGTATTATATACCTGCTTTTGTATGACAAAGGCCGAACTGAGTAGAGGTGACAGAGCCCCTATGGCCCACAGAGCCTCCAGTAGTTACCATCTCACCCTTTCCAGAAGTTTGCTGGCCCCTGCTCTAGAACAAGAAAGCCTCCCAGAGCTGTCCATCTTTGCTTTCTTCATAGCACAAGTGCCCAGCTGGGATCTCTTCCCATTCTCCTCAAATCACCGAGTCAGCTCCAGCAACATGTACATGTGACAACACTCAAGTGTAAAAGAAATCAGCTTTCAAAATACCATAAGGGGAAAAGAACCTTATAAACAGGAAAAAAAAACCCCAACATCATTAAGTAACAGGCTTTGTTTGCCTCACTTTATATTACTTTCTCTTCCTCAAAGGCCCCTTATCCCTCATTTGAATTCGAGCGCATTCTCTTTACAAAGAAGGAACTAAAATGGTGCTGCTTGCTGTTCCAACACAAGAACCACAGTGCTTAAGATTAGGACGGCTTGGCAGTCACATCAGTCAGTGCAAAATCTGCATTTTATTAAAGACATTTGGGAAGATCCATTCAAAAATACATTGTGCTCAGTAAAAATTAACCATTTCATGCTGATAATGAAGACTACCACGGAGTAGATATTTGTATAATATTTACAGCAACAATAGAAATTTTACAGAAGTTTAGAATGGAATACATGCCAGAAAAAACTTGATAAGATGTACCAACACATGATACAAAGAGTTATAGAAACACTTTACAAATGGTTCATAATTAGCTTGTGAGGAATTTAAGTATTCAACACTTTAAATTCAATTTGGATTCAAAAATTAAAAAGGTTAACAACCACATCACACCCTTGCCACAATAAAAAGTATGGAATTACACTTTATATAATGGATTATAAAGTCTGTGCAATTAAGAATTTCCAATGATTCTTCATCTACTACAAACTGGATGTCTCATCCCTATTTTTGTTTTTAAAGAATGAACAGGGTCTCAATGTTACCCTGCCCTATGTCTTCCCAGATACCCCCTTCAAACTTACTAGAGATTGAAGAAGCTCTGACTAGTAGTCTACCTATATACAGAATAACTACCTGAATTCAGAATGGCACAAAGCAATTCTTGGAGATAGGAATCGGGGTAACTATTTTGTTTGGTTTAACTGTTTCTGCTAATCGATACAAGTTTACAGTGAGAATTCACTTCCTTTCATCATCGCATCACCCCTCCAGCCTGACTCAGTCAGTGACCAAGGAGTATAAACAAGGAAAGGGAGAGAGACAGAGACTGGAGACTAGAACTGATTGTATATCCTTAGGGAAAGTGGATTTTCTGCAAGCTTTGCTTTCCATTCTGGAGAGCAATGCTGCTGTGGAGAACTTATACATTCTCCAGGAGGAAAAGCATCATTTTTCTCATGAAACTGTACATAGTTTAACCGGAGCTTTTGATAACTCTGGCAATAAACACTTTAATCCCCCAAAAGGGACAAAAGTCAAGGCATCTACCTTTTCTATTCCTGGGTTTCTTCTGACTAGACCTGAAGCAGAGCACTAGAACAAGCTTGTCTAGGCCTGAAATGAATCACATCAGCCTTTTGGGCAGTGAAATCCCAAACCAAAGGAAGTCCTGAGGGATTCTCAGCAGTCTGTCAAAAGAAGGGGACAGAGGGACAGATAAGGCCTCTTTCTCCCTGATACTCTGCATGGGAAGAGTAGCAAACAAGGCAACTTCTAATCTGCATTCAACACAGAGACTGATTTCAGATTCCCAAGGAGGATCAAATATGACCGAGGATCAAAGGGGGTGTAGAGAGCTTACCTTTGTGAGAATTGAAGGGCCTTAGAAGGGACACCAGTTTCACTGCTGCAGTTCTGCTGGCCCTACAAATCCAGCATGCAGACTGTGACAACATTTTTCTGGCAAAACAAGAGACAACTCTCCCTTAAATTTGGGAGTAAATGATGGATGAAAATACAAGGCAGGGAAGGATCATTTTAATAGCCTACAGTGAATACACAGAAAGGTGGGTCAGTGCCTGGTGGAGAGAAGAAAGGTGCAGTCGGGACCAACTAGGCCTGACACAGATAGATTAAGAAAGCACTGTGGGCAATGAAGAAGCTGTAGTAACTGGCTCACACAAAAGTCTACCATCTTGTATAATACATTCAATTAAAAAAGTCACATAGGGCAGCAGGCCCAGAGTTTCCTAGCCACCGGACTTCTCCCCCATTGAGGGTATACAGACAGACGAGAGACTTCATTTTCTTTCATGGCTTCTTACTCAATGGTTTCCAACACAAAATTTTTAAATCAGCTGAGCCATACCTTAAAATACTGTATATCTCAGCCACTCAAGAAGCAAAGGAAACCTTTTTTCTTTTTGTTCCCAAGCCAGCATGCATAAACACACACACACATATGTATATGTATATGTATGGTTTTTGTGTGTGTGTGTGTGTGTGTGTGTGTGGTGCCGGGAATAGGACCCAAGATCTCACGCATGGGAGGCAAGTGCTTACCGCTGAGCTATAGCCTTAGCTCAAAGCTGACCTTTTAAATCACTGTGAGAACCTTCTTATGAGATTCTGGTTCTGGGAGTTAGTGACAGGACATTTACAACATCTGCACTATCTTTTCCATAGTCCCTTTCAAAGAAACAGTACTGTTATTTCTTAAACCACAAATACGCTTTCTCTGTCTACACATTTTATTAGTGATGAATGAAAGAGGCAAGGAAATATTCCACTATTTTCTGACCTGGTTTAGTGTAATGTACTACTTTTCGGGTTCACAGAAGTATGAGTCTGTGGGTTTTAGTACCCACAAAGAGTTCAACATCCCACTGGAATGCAGGAAGCAATGAACTTGTAGATATAAAAGCAATGCTCTCTAGAAAACAGGTTCTGGCCAGGAGAGAATATGCAGATTTACTGAGCTCCAGCTGAGCTCCAGCTGAGCTCCAGCAGTGACTCAGGATGAGCTGCTTACTGTCCTTGCCAAAAGAGTTCTGTCATCAGTGGGACCAAGGTGAACAAAAGTGGACAGAGCCTTCTATGCATTCAAGAAGTAATCCTCTGGCCTTTGAAAAAAAAGTTGTACACTTATGAATCACTTTCAATACATGGCTAGAAGAAAATAAATGACTTTTTTCCTTATTTACTCTAAAAACTAGTTTAAGAAGTGAGGATACTATGATATCAACTAAGAGGTGCTGAGAAAGGAAAACGGGATAGCATTTCCTAGTGTAGTCCACTAATTTTCAGATTAGGAACATGCTAAACTGGCTAATTCTACAACCACAACATACTTTATAATACATGGTGCAACTAGAAACTGACCAGCATAGCTCTGAGCTTAGAATTAAAGTATACAACTGCATATGGTGAGTCTTAAAGCATGTTTTAAAGCAGATTTAATCAAAGCATACAGCAAAATACTTTTATAACAGCCACATCACAACCACCAATAAAGTTTTTTGCTTTTAATTGGTCTGCCATATGCTAATATTTGTAAAGAGCTATTAAATGACTTGAATGAACAAAAAAGACATTTTCTTTCGGTAGACACAGCTAAAAGCCATGGACGCCTTTGAGCAGTTGGTAAAAATCATGCCAATCTGCCAGGCTGCTGCTTGCTTCTAAAAATAAGCCTCATGGCTCTATGAGAGATTTTCTAAGGATGCTAACCTAGGATTTAAATTCTCAAATACATATAAAGTAACTCTGGGTTCCTCCCAAAGTATGTACCTTTTAGCAGGCCCAAGACAATGGAAATGAACAAACAGGATACCAAGAACTTAAGAATAGTGGCAGAAGATTTTTTAAGAGAATGTGACATTGAAGAATTCATACTTGCAGTTCTATGCCCTGGAAAGAACAAAGCCAGAGCCAAGTGCTGCAGACTTGGTGGTGGTGCAGGCCTGGAATGGTATAGAGCAGGGTTTCTCAACCTTAGCACTAGTGATGTTCAGGGCTGGATCAGTTTGTGTTTGGGAGGCTGTCCTGTGCATTGCAGGATGTTCAGCAGCACCCCTGGCCTCTACCTACTGGATGCCCCTAGTGGCAACCAAATGTCTACAGACATTGCCAGATGTGTTCTGGGGGACAAAACTGCCCCTGGAGGGGTAACGCTTGCTATAGAGACAGCTCACTCGAGCCCCCTTGCATGGAGCACTCCCTTCTGGCATTGGGCTCTGCGAGAGGCAGAGCTTCAGTCAAGACTGAACAAGGCCCAGTTAAAGTTCACTCAGACCTTTAGAGAAGAAAAAGGTAGATGGTAGAGAAGCAAAAGTAAAAAAAACAGAGAAGCCGATCTGCTTTTCAAAAGGAGATCAGTGGTACTTTCATAAAACAAAGTAATTCATAAGTGTTCATTTAACCCTTGTACCTCTTAGGAGGTTAGGGCAGATAATAGAACATGGATGTCATAAATTTCTCTTCCTAGAGAAAATGCAATTTGTTGTGACTTTAGGTCAAGTCCTTCCTACCATGCATGGATCATAGTTTTTGTGAGGTCAATAACTTCATCAACCCGAGGGGAAAGCAACAGTTCAAAGCTAAGAGAGGGCCCATTAGATCTGAGAGGAAACTTCACACCCCCCACATTCTACCCTGCGAGCAGGAGCAGAAAGAGAATGACATGCTAGAAATGCCGACTGTAGGTTCACTTATAGCTTATTGAGGATCAATGAAAAGTCAGAAGGGACAAAAGCTAAGAGGATAAAAGAGCTACCCCGAAAACACTAGTTGAAAATGTAGCTATTTTCTGGCTCAAATCTGGGAATGTACGAAAAAGTATATATTGACTCATCAGTTAGGTTTAGTTTGTTATAGGTAGAAGGCAATTATTCTAGCCCTTCTTTGAAGAACTGTCATGAATATAAATGTTCTGCAAACATCTGGGATCCCAGTGTTAGCAAGGGTGACAACATGGGAAACCAGGCCCCAGGTGACAACGAGCCTCAAATGCCACAGTATGGCAACGGGACCTCGCAGTTTCTAAGCACACAGCACAGTGAGAAGTCTTTCCAGAGGAGAAAAAATGTAGTTTCTGGTTTGCAAGGGGGATAACAAGGTACAGATTCAGTATGAAAAAGAACAGTTAAATATACACCTTTTAAGAGTCACTATATCCAGACAAAAACTGCTGAGGGTCTACCTCACTTGAATAATCAAGCAGCTGCCTGGGAAAAGCCAGAATTCAGAGCTACCCAAACGGTACTGAACTGGTAAAAGAAAAAAGATAGAAAAAGAACGAGAGCATGCAAAACTATTGAATCAAATTGTTTCAGTGATAGTACCCAGTTGAGTTTCATCTTAGTGCCTATTATACTTATTAAAATTAAATAAAAAGCACCTTAAAATGACCTCTATATATAATCAATACACATTATAGTATTTATATAAAAATGCAATATGCACACAATTTAAGCTTCAAAGAATCTAAGACATTTTTTCTTTATAATCTTCATAATCATCAGACCTAAGATTCTCAAAATCTTGGGGGAGGGTAAAAGGTAACTCAGCATTTTCAATGACAGTTGACTTGCTTCAGGGGCTGGCCCTCTCAGAATTCTGGAATGAGTAATAAATACTGAGAAGTTACCTCTTTGAGGGGTGGGAGGAACTGCTAAAAGTCTTATTTCTAAGAGACTACTTCCAAATATCTAATACTACTGATTGATATATGATGGTGTTGAGGTGACTTCTGTCAAGAATGGCCCAGAGACACAGGCGTATGTGATACTTGCTGGCCAAAGGCCTTGATGATACTTGGAGTAACTCAGGAGTTACTTGAGATATGAAAGTGATCAGATGAGGGGAAACACAGGTACTGTTCTGATGGAGTGGTGTGTGTATATACAGGTGCGCATGATGACCTTGTTGTAAATGGACAGTCCCAGGAAGAAAAAACCGGATATATATACATATTATATATATATATTATATATATGTAATCAATTTTCTCTACATCTGGAATTGCTTCAGGAGCCTTTTAAGTATATCACAAAGAGCAGTAACAGAAAAAGCATTTACAAGTAGAAATGCCACACACATATCTCGTCCCTCCTGGAGCCAAGAGTCTCCAGGAGGGCAGACAGTATTCAGGAGCATAGAGCTGGTTTGCAAGATCTGCAGACAGGTGCCTCTTAAACCCTCACGACAGGGAATGTTCGCAGGCAAATCTTTGGTCTACTCTCTACACTAATGTTAAGTGAAAGAGCACATTCTCTCTAAAAGACTCATGAGAGCAATGCCTCTATCTCCCCTCATGTCCCTGGACATAATGGGAGCCAAGTGTGAGGATGGAAAACAAGGCCCGTGGGGATCCTCACTGGTCTATCCGACCTTCTTCCCTTGTGGGTCCGGAAAGAGATGCTGCATTTTGTTTGCTACTAAGGATCACATCTAGAGGCTGGGGCTGAATAGTTGAGCAAGGTTCATACTGTTACAGTCACATGTAGCCACAATTCAACTCCCTTTATTAGGAGTATAATACTCACTTCATATCACAAATGTATAAAAATATGGCAGATAGTGTCATAACAATACTTTCTTTAAATGAATATATTTATAAAACAGACATTTACCATATATATATTTATATATATAGAATAAAATACTCCTGATGCAATATATAAATGTTACTGATTAGTTTTTATAGAAACTACTGTAGCTGTCCCACTGCTTCACAATGTTCCAAACAGCTCAAAATAACTTTACATTATAACATAAAAGGTATGATTATAACAGTACAATATTAATTATAAATAAATGTTACAAATCCTATCAAATGTGGAAGCTTAGAAAACAATTTAAGACATACAGTTTATCTGCTAACCCTTCAAAGGGATACTCTTGGATTACAATAAACCCCACATTTAGTCTACACAGAAAAAAATATGTGGTAAGGGCATCGGTCAACATGAATTTTTCTATCCCTTGCAGTGCTAGGACATGTCCTGGCTTTCCCAAGTTCAACAGAGATTGCACTAAAGCTGGAATGTAAAGGGGAGAAATTGGCAAGAATCTCTTCTTCCTCAGTGGTACACTCTATCCATTCTCACACAAGACCTGTGGGGAGCGGCGATCCCTAAGGAACTCCCTTGGCTCTAAGATCCCTGACTGGCATTTGTAGCTGTGAGGAGCCAGATGGCCCCACACATACAATATTGCACACACCTTCATAAAGCTGAGAATACTGGCTTACAATACAACCCAGGCCCAGCCTATTCCCTAGCCCACCCCACGCCCTCCCCTCCCAACTGGCTTGTTCCCCCTCCCCTCACCCCAGCACAAATTACAAGGCTGTCTCTTTTAAATCATTCAGATTTGGCATTCGTGAGCGATTTGTTCTGTTATAAGGATGCCCATTTGGCCCACTCTTGGCACCCAGCTGTTCAGAGTAGGAAGGCCCCTCTGTGGCACTCCTGGTCACAGAGGACACGTGCCAACCAGGATCCATCTGACCTGGCAGCTGGAGGGCTGGCCTGCCCTTTGGTGTGGGCTCCTGCCGGATGTTGCTGCTCCCACCAGAGGCTTGGCTTAGGGGGTGAATCCGAATTTCTGAGAAGGAATTTTTGGTTTGTTGAGCTGATAAGGGCTGGAAACGGGGATCTGAGGGAGCTGGGTGATTTGAGGCTGAAGAGAGATGTAACAGCTTGCGCAGCGATTTTAATGGCTGGCTCTGAAAGAAAAGATGAGAATGCATGTACGATTTAATTTAGAGCAGACTAGGGAGCTGGGAGGAAATGGAGCTTAGATGGGAGATGACCAGACAGAAGCAGGCAGGGCAAGCATGTGATTGGAGGAGCTAGTCCAAGTCTATCTGTTCTTTGGCTTTTTTCAGACATGACTGTAGTCACTTTTCTTTCATGTGAAACCCCAGAAAACTACAGAAGACAACCAGAGCTCAAATACCCAGGCTCCTTCAACCTGGCTACATGCTATCTTTACCATGGGGTTTCATGCTTCAACCACAGGAAGGAGAAGGAATAAAAAAGAAGGGACATGTCTCTCCTTTCTGAGACAATTTCCCAAAAGCTCCACATAATGCTTCCACTTGTACCTCACCAGCTAGAACTTAAGTACACAAGCAAGAGAAGAGCTGGAAAATGTAATGTTTTAGTTAGGTAGCTATGCACTGAGCTAAAAATCATACAACCCTTTTTGTTCTTATCTCCCTGATCTCCCCTTTCCTTTGATAATGCAAAATCTCCGTGTTCCCTGCTATGGTTCTACTTTAAAAAAAATTTAGGGGGAGGGTAATGTTTGGGCATTAAAAATGCAAAACACAGAGAAAAAAGCAAACCCCTACAGAATCTAATAGATGACCTGCTCAGTGGAGGCTGTCAACTCCTAGCATGGGCTCACAGTAGACTTCTCTGTAGTATGGCTGCTTCCGGCCAAAGGTCCCACAGGTTGCTACACTGTGAAGGGAGACTGATCCAGCTGGAGATGTAAAGTTACTTGAAAAGAGCTTCCTGGATAAAGAAATAGCTTTTCTTTTTCAAGGAGACTCTATAGCCCCACATTCTTTTATTTATTCATTTTTAAAAACTGGGAATAGAGCATCAGGTTCTCATTCAGAGCCCTGTCTCCTTAGTTTGGATACACATCTGATAAACTTAGATACCTGGATCTCTGTGCCCCTCACCCACCCACCCACCCACACACAGCTTATGTTATGTTAGAGGCAGAAAATATCAATGTTAGGAAAAGAGAATGGCAATTTGGGGAACTCCTGTGCACAGCTCTAAGTTAATACCTTACAGCTGAAAAGAGTAAACAACAACTGTAAAAAGCAGAGCCCTTGCCTCCAAATCACAGAAATCTGTGACATGATTAAAGGAAATATGGTAGATTATATCACTATGTTTATTATGGGATGCTGAAATAATACTGAAATACTTCCAATCAAAATAGCTGCTTAAAGGTGATATAAACTTTAGTTACTTGAAAACTTTACTGATTCAGTTTGCTTATTCCATTATAGCAGATAAATGTTAGCTACACAATATTGTCTAATAGGTAGTTCCTAATGCAACTGCTTGCCTGTTTTCTATCGGTACAAACAGGTACAAATAACTAAATAAATGAAAAAGTATAGATTTCAGAAGTTTAAATATTCATTCCAGGTTTATTATACTTATCTTTGAAGGCCCAATTCATACGCTACCACCACCTTTAAGGAAACCTTAATCATCTCATCATCACTGCTCATCCTCCCCAACTTTTTACGGCACACCTCACTTTATTCCAACATCTTTTTACTAAGATCCTTATGGATATCCTTTCTCTCCTGGGTTGTACAGTATTTGATACAGAAGACTATGTCTTCTTTGTTCTTCTAACCTTCTGCCCAGTCCCCACCTAGATGAAGACTATTGGAGAGCATGCTTTTCACCACTGGAACATGAGTCACTAAAACAAGATTCTGACTCCCAAGATGCACCTGGCTATTAATGAGGGTCTATTTGGGGGAGACTTATCTTTGCTGTAATATCAAGAGGCTAAGTATTCTCTCCACTGCCCACTAGCCCTGGAATTGCTGCAGAGTCAGAGTCTAGGAGAGGTGTGGCCTTCACTCACTTGGGTCTGTATATCTGATAGTTTCTCAGGGCGCCACTCCTTTGGTCTGCTGCTTGAAGTGCTAGCAGAGTGAAGAGCTTTCTGTAATGTCAGAAGATCAGGGCCATCAGAATTGGGTACCTAGAGCAAAAGACGGACGAAGAATCAATAAACATATCAATAAGACTAATTAAAATATACAATCACATCCAAGAGGAGAACCAAACCAAAAAGAAAATCAAACCAAACCAAAAAAAAAAAAAGACCCAATAAAGAAACCCGAACTCTCCCAATGTTCATAATGCAAGTGATGCTAGTTAAATTCTGCTGCCTTCTTAATAATTTTCCCTGCATTAGGAAAAATTGGCAGATGTCATGCAGTTTTGTTAAAACTTCAACCCGTAAAGCGTTCCCATGCTGTTAGTTTCAGTGGCTGTAAGAGAGAGCAGTTAAATTGGGCTGTACTAGGAATTGCCGTCGTATCCTCATTCCATATTGCAGTTAGGTTATGAACCAGTTCAATAAAATAAAAAACTTTTCCTGCTGGGAAAATGATCTAAACACTGTATTTGGTGATGTTAAAGAAGACTAGTAGGCTTTCAAGGACAGCAAAGTGGGAAAGTATGGTTTGAATCATATTCCCAAATCACTGCCCAGTAAAGCTGGGTCTAGCATTATACACTAGGTAAATGCTGGAAATTTATGCCACAAATTCCAAATGAATCCAATTGGTCCATTCACCAATTTTGGTGAATAAAGGACAATTATGTCAAATGACAAGCCATGGCTGTAAACTAAGTGACCAGCAAAAGCTAGAGCCAGGCAAAGAAAGAGCAAGTCACCAACTAGTAGAAGCTGTTTTTTCATGGAGGCTGGTAGCTCACTTAATTTGGTCAATTCAAACTTGGGTTTCAGAGAAACAAACTGCAAACCAAATGTTAATAAACTTCATGAGCCAAATGCAAAGACATTTTTCAACTGTAAATGTTAATCAAATCCTTCACAGAAAATAAGGGATTTTATGAATGCTGTCTGGCAATAATCGGCTAATCAGACAATCCAAACTAGCCTTTCACTAGTTTGTTCAATAGACTTTATGCTTCAATTTCCTTAAGTCATTCAGAAAGGTGAAGAAATAAATAAATTCAGTGAATTTATGGAACTGGCTCAGGTACTTAACTAGCATAAAGAGAATATGACCCCATGAAAATAAGACATGCTGTTGTCATCAGTAAAACAAGTTTACTGGAGCAGTTTTCAGGGCTACCATACATAAAAATGGGTACCATGGGTGGAGTGACTACAGCAAGCTTTTTCAAAGAAGAACTATGCTTTAAATGATTCTTTGAATTAAAAAGAGGAAAGAGGGATTTCTTGATGCTTGGATTCTCCCCGTTGGTGCAATCTGTCTGCAATATAAGATACAAATAAACTAATTGCCAAAAAAGGGTGCTTTTACTAAAACTACTAGCTTTTGGCAGCCCTCAAATTGTTAAATATTAAGTCACTGAAAGAATCTCTGTGTTGTACATCTTAGAGAGGTTCTGTGTCATTTCTCACCTGGAAATGAAGAAGTCAATATGGTAAGTTCAAGATAAGCAAGAATTTCTTCTAAGCATACAATATATAGTCACAGTCAATATCTACTACAGTAGGAATACCTGGAGACCTACCACCATCTACTTATATTAAGATTTTAAAACATTTAAGAATTTATTATCAGAAATGATTCTTATAAAGAATTATGTTTTATGAGCTACTGATAAAGCTCAGTCTTTCCCTAATTGCTAGAAGAGGACTTCGGAAACTAAAAAGTCTACCATGTAATTTTCCTGTTAGAAAAAAAAGATACTGTAAATTCTTTTGAACGTGGTCAACTCTTGAGCCAGGAAACATCACTTGGAAGGGGACTACCACTGTTGTGGGATACTAATGTTGAGTAAGAAGCCTTGTTCTACACTGTGAGAAACATTTACTCCATGGAAAATACCTGGCACAATTCACATACTGGTTTTCAAGTGAAGAAACATAAAGTTCAATTTTTAAAACTGAAGCATCCCTGCAAGTTGAGATACTAAGTAGGTTACAATTACCAAGTTGGCAAAGTCACCATATGCTCTGAGGGCTTATGTAACTATCTGGATATGGAACTGAAGCCAGATTTCCCAAGGCAGACTCCAAATTTGCTTGTGTCAAACAAAGCAATCACCTTTACAACAGGACACTGTTTTCTGGTCCTTTTTCTCTCATTTAGATATCTCAATTGTCAGAGAACTACAATGGATATAAAGGTAATCAGACCATCTTTCATGGGTGGACAAAAACAGTCAAGTAAAATATTCCATGATTTTCCTGGTCTAATGAAAGGGCAGAGTTTAACTTACATTGCTAAGGAGGCCAGAAGAGAGCTCCCAGAAGGCTCTTAAAGAGATGGCTTGGCAAGGACTGAGCCTGAGCTTGGGATTCAGGACAGCTCAATTTTAATCCTCCCATTTGACTGTGACTTTGGGCAGGTCAAATCTGCCCAGGCTCAGTTCCTATACTAGTGAAATAAAGGAGTTCAACTAGATTTAGGATCCACCTCAAGTTTTAAATGTTGTATTTCTCTATGTGCACTAGGCATCAGATTTCAATTTCTTTTAATTTTATATAAAAGCTAGAATGTCTTATCTTTCAAAGTGTGTTTTAGTTTCCTTTTGCTGAATTCTAGAAAATGAAAACAAATTAACTTTAATTATATTTGAATGCTGATTCAAAGAAGATGGAATTGACCCAATGCCAGGCTTAAGAGCTTGAGATCTCACAGATGATATAGTGCTCTTTGGAAATCTGACTCTATATTTCAAAGCCCTTAAAACTTTCTTTTTTCTTTTCATTAAATCATGCAGAGGTATAAGAAACTTTTGGTTTGGAAGGTTTACGACCTGTGGAAAGATATTTTGCAGTTAGTTTAAATATCAATAAAAAATAAGTGGAGAGGATGTTAGAGAATAGTAATTTCCCTATTTACCCTAGTCTATACCATTTAAATATCTAAACTTTGAACTGAAGCCTGAATAAAAATGTCAACACACACACACACACACACACACACACACACACACACACACACACGAGCCATGTGAGTCAGGGGCTAGGGCAGACAGACATTATAAAACATCTTCAATTCTTTGATCCTTACTATTTATTTCTAACACTCAGTTATCCCATAATGTCCACAGATCTGTGGTAAGAACAAAAACCTTAAAATATAAATAACAGTGGTGAAGAAGAGGTAGCCAACACTTAATGCTTATGATAGATAAATATGTATATATATAATTATGTGTATAATACAGATGGATATACTATTAAAAGAATACAAAATATTACTAGAATGATTACTATTATTTAAAACAAACTTCAAACGTGTGTGTGCACCCACCTACCTTTCTTCCACAAACATATACATTAGCTAAAAAGCTAGGGGGAAATACTCCCAAATCCTAATAGAGTAGAGTAAGTCCCTGATTTACAAACATTCAAGTTGCAAACTTTCAAAGGTGTACTGTATAAGACTCACTTTGTCAGCTTATGAATGAATCTGGCTTATGAACAACTGTCCTGGAATGGAACTCGTTTGTAAGTTGGGAACTTACTATACTAGCTGTGGGAAGGTGGTAAGATTAAAAACAATCTTTTTGTTTTCCATGATTTTTCTGTAATGAGGTCATGTTTACTGTATAATGAAATACATACATTTACCAAGCAAGCAAGTGAAAGAATGGTCTAGAAAGGTAATCTAGAAAGGTCTTTGTTAACATTTCTAGAACATCTGTGAGACAAAAATCCTTACTTGGGGTAATATACCTTGCTAGTATCATCTATCTTGTCTTTACTTACTGTGGAGTCATAATTCTAGAATTTTCATAATGGAAAGGACCTCAGAACCACTGAGTCTAATCTATTCATTTTACAGATGAAATCAATGAAATCCCTCCACACAGGTCATTTTCTTCTTCAAGTAAATGAGAGTAAAGCATATATTAAGTAAAAACAGAAACAAAACCATTTAAAGTGGCTAACTCAACCTCATCTAGTCTTGAAGCAAAGGGGGAAGCAAGCCTCCTTTGGATGAAGAACCACCCTCCTGGGTCCTGGAGGCCTGGTTCTCCATTATCTTGTATCGCTAGCCAGCAGGATCCTTGCTTGGGTGGTTCAGTGAAGTAAGGTGCTCAGTCCTATGGAGCCAGCCCATTGTTTAGGTCAAGGGCTCCCAGGAGCCTGGGCACAGTCTGACAGTGCAGTCGCAGGGGAAACATGTTTTCCTACTAAAGCAAGGCCTGAAATGTCATGTAATCTTCTCTCTGTGACTATATGGCCCAGAAATGTGCCTGTCAACATGGGCAGCCTACAACCAGCCAGGGGAGGATAAGGAATGATGGTTGTTTGTGAATTTCAAGACTTACATGTAAACCAAAATCATTTCCTAAGTTTTCACATATTTTTATGCCTCCAGGGAGAAACAAATCCTGCATCTTCATAGTTTTTATAGGAATATAAATCCATTTGGATAAGAAGTTTGTTGAGAGAGAATTAAAGTGTTCTCTCTTATCCAAATTAAATTTCTACTCTTGGAGATTCTGCTGAATCTAGAAAACTCTGTGAGGGAACAGTTGTATAGAATTTCAGAAAGAGACATATACAGTGTATGCATTCGAGTCTCAGTAAGAAATTAACTTTGATTGCCACATACAGAGTATAAAGTAACCACAGAATAAAGCAGAAACCTATGCCATTATATACAGAAATTGGCTATCTACTTACTGTTTGAGATTTCTTCTTTTTCTTTTTCATTGACCTGAAAAAACCTTGTTTCTCCTTTTCCTTGAGTTGATCGGAATGACTAATATTTTCAGGACTTTTCCTAAATGAGAAGACATCTTTATTATATTGATCTTTCTATCATTCTCTTTCCATTGTGTGACAAATATAATGCAGACTGAAAATGCATGACACCAGGTTCACATAGCCATGAAGAATCAAGCATGTAGGTAAAGGTCCTCTAAAAAAGCACAGGAGGAACTCAAATCTAATCAAACATGGTTAATGGTTATCCTTCGGCACAGACTCACTCAGCTAGCAATTTGAGCACTATTACAAATTGTCTGTAACTGCATTGCAGGACCATTTTCATGATGCTGAAAGCCTAAAAATTAGAGATTCTGAAAAGTGAAGGGCTTAGAGAACGCCTTTTCTGTAACCCTCTGACATAAAGTGCAGGAACATTTTCAATACCTTAATTTTTCTATTTATCTTCTAAAAAACCAGCTCATTATTAGTACTACCTTGCCAAGATAATTGAGCATAATAATCAATGCTGCTACAGAAACATTATAAATAAAGGTAAAAATTGCCTGAACCTAGAAAATTCCTACTTATTAAAACTAAATAAAAATACTTAAGAAAAAACAGGATGAATGCTTTAAAACAAAGTGCATATAAAGAAAAAACCTGTCTAACTGAAAATACTGACATTAAGCTTAATACTTCAGATACCACTAGGTATTTTAATAAAAACAGATGATATTAAAAGACAGCAAACAACATCTTCGCCATAACAAAGATGCCCATATTGTGTGTTAAAAGAGGACTTACACTTTTAACAAAAAGAACAAAGAACCTTGATGTTATTGTTGGAAAATCTCCCATTCCATGGACATTATTTTAAATTTCAATAACTATATGAATGTGAATAGCCATTTTCTCAAATGACTGGATTTCTTCTATAAGCAATTCCACAAAATCAAGAGTGGTACAATCATTAAAAGTGACAGAGCTAAAGCTATGGTTTTAGAATAACTAACAATGATGAAGTAATTAAGACATCTAAGAAAATATGAGCAAAGGAGCTTCTTGCCTTTATTTGATAAAAATATGTAAAGGCAGAAAATGTGTAAATAAACTATTACAGATCTGCATGACACAAAACTCCATGAAGCTATTAAAAATTACATCTTTAAAGAAGATGGTATGAAGGAATATTTCAACTATAATATTAAGTAAAACCAAGATTCAAAACTTTCTACATGGAATAAGCCCAACTATATACAACACAGTGTATAGATATAAATGCAAATGCATTTTTTTAAAAGGCAAGAAGAAATTAAAATAAAAAGCCTTAATAAGCTTGATATAATAGCGAACGCCTGTAGTCTAAGCTACTCAAAAGACTGAGGCAAGAGAATCTCTTGAGCCCATGAACTTGAGAACAGCCTGGGAAAAATAATGAGACTATGTCTTAGACACAAAACAAAACAAAATCGTAATAGCTATCACATTAGGTAGAAGAATTACTGATGCACAGTTTCTTCTTTTTAATTTTCAATGGCAAACTTGTTCTATAGCTATAACAAAGAAGTTTTTAAAGCCACAGAAAATTTATTTTAAAAATCAAAGACTGAAGATCAAAGACAGTAACGGCAAAGGGGTTGGGGAGTAAAAAGCATGACTGCCTGAATGCGTGATGACCATTTCTTCCCTAACACTTGATGGGAATGTCAGGGAAATGAAAACCTGTACTGTGGGCCCAAGTGTTCTGGAAACTCATTAGTATCTGCAATTTAAAAGTCACTGAGGGAGTTCTAAGTTCTGAAATAAAAGTTGTGTAGTTTAACAAGCTAGAACATAGTAGGCATTGGAATTTAGAATAACGCATTTACAACTCTGAAAGCTAGAAAACTTCAGACACACAGAATGGGTGAAAAGGGGATGGTAGAAAATTAAAGATTCTTTAGATGCAGTGTTATACTGTTCTCATGAATGCAGTCTCCAAAGGGAACTGGCATTAAGGTAAGAATGGTAATACTGGCAGGAGAGAAAAGGAAGGCTTGAGAATCAGTCCTCGGAGGAAGCAGGAACTTGCCTGGGAAGAGGAGAGTCTATCCAGGATGAAATGGAGAACAAGATGAAAAAGTGAGAGGCCGATGAAGGGGAAGAAATGGAAGAGGAAGGAGAATGGGAAAAACAGCTCAGAGTTTACAGTTTGGTGTTACAGAGTTGGGTCCACAAAACACAAGAAAGGTGGATCAAAGACCCTTGGCAGGGTTTCCTCAGAGGCCCTGGAAAAACTACAGTCTAGGTGGGGCAGGAGGAATGATGAAGAAAACATTTTCAAGCTGATGGTAAGCAGGTGGTGGGGCTCAGACCTAGGCAGGGAAAGAGCCCAGGGCCGGAAGAAAAAGGAAATAAATTACCCTTGAACTAGATGAAAGCTAGGAGTGAAGCCTAAGAATATCTGCATCACTACAGACAGAATGAACTTGGAGTGAAGAGAGGGAGACACAGAAAAAAAGAGTGAGGGAGAAGCTACACAGAAACACCCAGAGCATTAACAGAAAAACCGAAGGGAGAAAAGCCTCAGAGAGACACTGAGAGAGCTAGAGGGACGGAAAGCAGTTGCCTGGAACACAGGCTTTTGAAAACTGTGTGGTATATAAACGAACAAAGAAGGAGCCTTGAATATAGCCAAGTGGCATGGGGCCAACTGGGCAAGAGCATGGCCTATCATTTCTGGATCTGTGCATAATGGTCCCTGCAATTCCACCAGGCAGAGTCTGCAGGTTTGTGCTGAGCACAAAGGGGAACAATGTAGAAGAGAAAGCAGAGGTTCACATATATCTCAGGTATGGAAGCCTTACAATGCATCATCCATCCAGTCACCTGGCACACTACCTGGGGCAGCAGCTCTGATCAGAACTGTATGGAAGTGGGGCAGTATGGTGGGAGTGGTGGTGGAGGGGACAAGAGGTAACCAGGCACCTTCCTGCACAGCAGTCACGCGACTCTAATGTCATCTAATACAACAGTTGGTTCCATTAAGCAGCCATGGGAAACAGAATTCCAAAGACTCACCACAACCAAGGAAGGAATTAACATGGAAACCAACTTCACTCAAGTCAATCGATACTTTATACATGCTAGCCCCTGTGTTAGGTGTTAGAGACACTGTACAGACAAGTCAAAGAAGCTTGACCTCCCTCAAGCTGCTCCCAGACTCACAGTGTGGGTGCATGGGGGTGTGGAGGTGTTTGTGTTTAGATGGCAGAGTCAGCCTTGCTGGCTTTGGCATAATCCCTCTGGAAGCATCTTGGAAGGTGAGTGTAAGAGGTCAGGGGTGTGATGCTTTCCCTGTGTCCTCCCTTCCTCTAACAGTATGACTAGGATGGCCAGCTAACGTGCAAGAGGAGAAAGTTGGTGAATGAGATAGGTCTGTGAGATAGGGTGGCAAGCTATTGTAGGTACAATATATTCCTAATTTTATAGGAAGAAAAAGACTTGGATTGTTTAAATGAGTTAGAGCAGTTCTTAAGTAGTGGGATTTCAAATTAAGTGTCAATTTTTAACCCAAGCATATTTATATTGTCTTTTTAAAGCAAAATAAATATCATCTACTTTATAAACATATACTCTAAATGGCTATCTGTAATGTGCATGATTTTCTCACTGGGGGCTTGAGAAAAGGCAGAAACACTTGCTTTTCTCCACAGCTAGTGCTCTTCCTGTGTACACTGTATTGTTACCTAGGACTGTTTCTTGCCCTGGAGACCTCAGTACCAACTGGTAGAGCCAAACATAAAAGAATAAACAGGCTCTGAGTGAGGATGGAGGTGTCATCCTATTAGTAAAGATGATGAATCTAGGTACATTAACTCCATTTGTCTTGTTCTGAGATATTCTGGCTTATCTCCCAGTTCTTAAGTGGGTCTGAGATACTAGCAGCTGAGATGGCCAGAAAACAGTTCTGGGCATTATTCTACATCTATCTGCTGTTTTTGCCTGATTTTTCTATTGCAGGAAATGTGTACACTGTACAAATATTCTCTTCCCCAAATAAATTTAAAGTACTATCAAGAAGAAACAGACTGCCCTTAGGCAGCATAATAATTTAGGAATAACAATTCAGTATGTTGCCTTAGCAAGATTCTCTCATGTTTCCATAAGCTATCAAATGTGCTTAAATACAAGAAATATGGCGAGTCAAACTGAGATCTTACTCAAGAACCAAGTTCAAGTACCTTGAACCTTGTTCAAAGACAAAGTTAGATGTGATGCATGAAGGAGATGCATCATGGCAGCATTAGGAGCGGTGAGGAAGCCAAAGAAGAGAGCCAATTCACCCCTTGCTTGCAATTCTGGATCCCTCTTAGGCCATACAAAAGCAGTATCAGCCCAAGGATGATGCAGTGAAGACTGCTGAAGTTCAGCATCCCAATGATGTCTCTGATTTGTTTTAAAACAACTGATTTCTAGTTTCTACATATATCTTTGTCTGAAGCTCTACTCAAACAGATTATCAAAAAGACAGAAACAGGGAAGTGGGGATATTATCCATTGATAGAGTTTGTACTTGACATAGGTGAGGCTCTGCGTCCAATCTCCGGCACCAAACCAAACCAAAAAGCCTTTTAAAAAAAGACAACAATGCAATACTAATACCACCTATCCCACTCTTCTTTTTTTTTGTACCAAGAATCAAAGTCAGGGCCTCATGCTTGCCAGGCAGTCAGTGCACCGCTGAGCTCTATCTTAGGTTCCTCCACTTTTGGATTTAATTTTGACCTGGCCTATCTAATTTTCATAGGACTGTGGTAATCTGTAACTGATATTCTTTTAAGTCACCACTTAATTATCCAATAACAAGAGAAAAATCAATTCCTTCTGTATTCTCACACTTTAGACACTATTCTCAGGGGTTGGCAACTGGCAACTAAAAGATACTGTATCTGTGCTCTTTGTTAATGCACAGCAGATCTCTTCTACATACTAGAGAAAAAACTAGTCACCAAGAGGCAGAATCCATAAAAGTTTACCAGCAAAGTTAGGCAGAAGGGAAATATCTACAAGTCATAGTGAAGCTAGAGGACATTAAGGATAATAACAGCAGTCATTAACACTAACAAACCCTTGCGATGCCAGGCACTGTTGTAGTTGCCACATGAACAAGATGAAGGACGTGCTATTCTTTTTTTTTTTCTTCAATATCAGCAATCAACACCTTGTGAATGTTGAACATGTATTCTTCTACTAAGTTACATCCCCAGCCCTGAAGCACTGAAGAAAATGAGGGACAGATAAAGTCATATGGCTAAAAGTAAGTTGACATCAATCATAATATCCTATTTTGAATCAAAACTCTTGGTCACTATGTTTAGATTATTTTATAAATAAGGCATGGACACAAAGTGTGTTTATATAGAAAAAGGGTATTTACAGCTTTTAAAAAGTGTGTCTATATATATATATATACATACACATTTTTATATATTATATATATATATATATATATACACACACACACACACACATTTATATATATGTGTGTATTTTTTTGTTTTTTTGAGACAGGGTCTTATTTGGTATTTCAAGCTGGCCTTGAATTCACTATGTTGCCCAGGCAGGCCTCAAACTCAGAGTGACCCCCTACCTCAGCCTCCCAAGTGCTGGGATTATAGGAGTATGCCACCATGCCTGGCCTATTTTTTTTAAAGGATAATTAAAACTGGGTGTGATGACACACATCAGTAATCTCAACACTCAGGAGGTTGAGGCAGGAGGATCGAAAGTTCAAGGCCAGCCTAGGTGACTTAATGAGACCCTATCTCAAAATAAAAAGAGCTGGGGATGTGGCTCAGTGGCAGAGTGCCCCTGGATTTGATCTCAAGTAACAGAAATAATAATAATAATAATTTTCACTATAAGGCATAGTAACACTGAAACCTTGCTATAAGTCCTGCCAGTGGGGCCCAAAATGTGAAGGCACCTAGTGTTAGAAGCACTGATACAAAGCCCTCTGCTACATTTGGCAACAAACACAAAAGATGGAATCTTTGTCAGACTGGTCTTATTCTAAATTTGAATTACTGTATCAGTCCAATTTCACTCTTTTGGTGGAGAAGTCAGTAAAGTTCTATGAAGTACATGTAAACACCCCTCACATCTAGAGTCTGGGCAGTCTGAGAAAAAGTCTACATTATTACTATTTTTTTAAAAAGTCCTTACTCCTCAGATCAATTTGCTAAAGGAAATTAATATATGTTGTAATTCTTTCACTAAATGTGTATCACATATGACACATAAAGATAAAAGAATAAGGAAACTTGCCATGTCATTTAAACCTCAGACTTCATTTGCTTTTATGGTAGCATAAAAGGCTGTTCTCTTATTTCTGTCTTTCCCCATGAATGAAAAGCCAGGTGGTATAGAGATAAAACCCACAGGTTTGAAGTCAGAACCCACTGAAGTCTGAATCCTGGCTCTCTCCATGCGACTGGATGTCCAACAGCAGGCAAGTTTCTTGACTTCCAAGATTTAGTTTCTATACGAGAGGAGTAACCCTTACTTCAGAGGACAATCATGAGAGCTGACTGAGACATGCACATAAAGTGGTAAGCAAAGTGTGGGGTTCAGTGTCAATAAACACAGACTGCAAATGCCATTATCCCTGTCATGAAGAATGCAATAGAAGACTCATCAGGTACGTATTAATCCAGGAAAGTTTTTCCTTTTACAAGATATTTATTATAAATGTTGAACTTGAACTCATGAACCTCCAATTAGAAAAAAGATGAGTATAAACAAACATAACACTCACCATGGATCAAATGCTGGTTGTCTCTTTGAGTGACTGGTTCCGGAACTGCTCTCAGATGGTAGAGAAGAAACTCTAGTTGATACATTATTTTCATGGAAAGAATTGTCTGGTCTTGGAGATGGCACTGAATGAAGAAAAACTAAGTTACTGGTGTTCTCTTTTGGTCAAAGCAGTTATTCGATTGCATATTCTTTCTTTTCTTTTTGTGGTACTAGAGGTTGAAACCAGAACACTCTACCACTGAGCTACATTCCCATATACCTTTCTTTTATAACTTCTTTTTTTTTTTTTGAGAATCTCACTAAATTTCCCAGGATGGGTTCAAACTTGTGATCCTCCTGCTTTAGTCTTGTCTCCTGAGCAGATAGGGTTGCAAGCATGGGACACGATGCCCGGAAATACTGCATTTTGTTGTACACAGATCAAACAGACAGGTAAGTACAAACCCTCATCTACCTCTAACATAACTTCTGTGTTTTCTGAGGGTGGTGGCATTCTAGGGAACATTCTCTTCCCCTCTGCTTACAACATTAACCTGCAAGGATCAGTTAACAAACATGATCTGTTAGCTGATAAACTGAAAAGTGTTGCAGGGTTTTTAAAGTATGACAGCCCTCCTCCCACTGGTTTGACATTCTCTGAAGTTAAGGCTTTCTTATCACAGACCCAACTATGCCAAATTTATTCTGAGTCTGAAGCAGTTCTTAACAATATGCATGCTGAAACACTCGATCTAGCTTAAACCAATTACAGTTTAAACCTTGGCGCTTAGAAGGCAGTGTCATCATGCATTTTAAACTAAATTACAAAGAAATTTGCTAATTTGCAAAAAAAAATTAGTTTTCTTTACATTCTCATTTCAACAATGAACACAAAAATAAAACTATAATGTATGGGAGTAAAATGTGTTTCTGCTTTGGGGGAGGGGGTGGTTACTAAATATTTCCATTAATTTCTAAGCTTGTTTACAAATTAAAATATACTATAAATTTTATCACAAAAGTAGTATCAAGCCAGGCATAGTGGTTCATGCCTGCAATCTCAACACTCTGGGAGGCTGAGGCAGGAGGATCACAGGTTCACGGCCAGCCTGGGCAACTTAAGAGACTTACCCTGTCTCAAAAATAAAGAATAAAAGGGGCTGCGGGGAGTAACTCAGTGTGAAGGCCCTGGTACTGAGAGGGGGAAAAAAGTAATATACAGAGTGCATATCAAGGTAAGTGACACCATTTAAGTTGACTCTTGATCAGCAGGAATGAAAACAGAAAGTATTCTGGAAACATCTGTCATTTCAATGATACTACTATCATCTTCCTCTAGGACTTAACAGTATCATTGAAATGATAGATGTCTCCAGGTGTTTCATTTAGTTGAAGCTTTCCTTCTATTTCTGAACTTTTTAAAATTAAAATGTTCTATTTGCCAAACCCTAAAGTAGATTATGAGGTAGACAAATGAGGTGTTTCTGTTATTAACAGATTTGCAAGCAAAATAAAATGATGTTTCCAGAAGTCAAAGACTAATTCATTAATTTAAAACTTCATTAACATTTTATATTAAAGTATTTTCTCCAGACAACTACAGAAAAAAAAAGCGCATAGTACATTTTGGAGGTAAAACTTACACTGACAGAAGAAAGGCTTTTGGTCATTGTACACTATAACATTTTGTTTTAATTAACTTTACTTTGAATTAAAGTTTAATCTTACAAGATTCTAAAGTCATCATAGTGTTAGGAGGGCATTAAAAGGTGTATTTAGCACCTTATACTTTTTCCAAAGGTAGGACTGAGAGACAGCAGAGAAGCCTCATCATTTAATATACATTTACTCCTATATAACATTTTTATGAATTTGTTTAGCTCAGATTCCTAATTAAAATAACCAAAACAGTTCTGAATGTCCCCCAATCCCACAATTCCTGCTTCTGTCCAGCTGTCCTACTAAAACAACAGAAATAGAAGTCAGGTTATGGCTGTGGTGACTCTGGAAGGCTTTGAGAGGCTGAGCCTCCTGCTCTGTGAGCTTGCTATCTACTTCTCCACCAGGTATTGGGATTCCCAATAATTTTACAGTCTATGATTACACAGTTACCACCTATGCCAGGTAATCTTGTCAATGTGACTAAACTGAGAAGCTCCTGGAGAGGTGATCGCTCATGGAGGCCCTACCCTCATCAGAGATCAATCCACTGATGTCACAGCTGAATGTACCATTGGGAGGTGGGGCCCAGCTGGAGGAGGCAGGTCACTGGGGCGTGCCTCTGGAGGATATTCCCCTTGCTGGCACTCTTCTCCTGTGTTCTGCCTCCTGATCACCATGAAATGAGCAGCTCTGCTCACTGTGTCCTTCCACCATGGAGTAGCTGACCATGGACTTTTGAAGCCTCTGAAACCATGAGCCAAAAATAAACCTCTCCTCCTTTAAGTTTCAGGTGTAGGGAATTTCCCCCCCCCAGGAATCAGAAATCAGATCAATATACCATCCAAAGGAGTTGCCTTTCTCTATCAATGTCTCTTAAGTTCACATGCCCCCCAAAGCATCTGTTTCAATCACCTGTTAAATCTCAAAACACATAAGTTTGTGCAAACACACTTGAATTTTCTGTAATTCAGTCAATAAATATTTATGAAACTGTGCCAAGCAGTATGCTAGTCAAAAGAAGAAAAGATAAAGAGAACTCAGAATCTATTTTTTCTTTTTTGGTGGTGCTGGGGATTGAACCTAGGCCCTCACATATGCTAGGCAGTTGCTCTATCACTGAAGAACACAACCCAAACCCACGGACTCAGAGTCTTTGAGGGAAGCCCAACCTTGTGAGAGAAACACAAAAACCAGTGGGATGTGGCCTGCATTGTATCAGAGGCATAAGCAAGGTACATGAGTGGAACAGAGAAGGGAATACTTTGTCAAGGGTGGGCAGAGAAGAAATCACACTGGAGAGGACTATAAAGAAAAGGACAGAAACAGGCTGTCCCAACAGGGAAGAGGAGTGTATTTCAGGCCCTAAGAGAGCATGGCCTACATAAGTCCCGGAGGTTGAGCACCAGAGAGACCTGGCAGGGAAGCAAGGGGCAGGGCAGCTGGAGAGGATGGCAAGGGTCTGAACTGCTACCTTAGGGAATTCAGATGCCTGATGCCCATGGGAAGCTGCCAAAGCTCCCAACAGGTAAGAGTGACTAGGGTCCTGGGAAGGGCAGCAGGGGGCAAAGGGTTGCACCTTACTGTTTTTCCCGCTCCGTAGCACTATTACGTTTGACTGCTGTATAGAAATATTACATTGACTGGCAATCTTTCCTCTTGAGAATGTGAGCTTCAGATGTTTGGCTGCTTTGTCCACCGACATGCTCTAACCTGGAACAGTCTGGGCACACAGGTGACACTGGTAAATATTTTTTGACTTAACTGAATGAATGAGTAGTATGGTAAGAATGCAGCTTCAGAAGGGCCACTCCAGAGACTGCTTTGATGGACAAGGAGACCAGTAACAAGGCTACTCAAGGAACCCAAGGCAGAAGCCAAAAGGACCTGAACAAAGATGGTGGAACCAGTGCCAGAGAACACTGTTGGAGGGTATAGTGCAAGCAGGAACACTGTGGGTCTGAAGTCATTTGGGCTGGTGAAAATGTAGTAGAGGGCACAGGCTGGAGATTCCCAAGGCAGAAAGAAGAGGAAGATGCTGGTCAACGCTGGTGGTGGCTTACCTCTGTAAAAGCTGCCAACTCTCCTTGGGACGGGATCATTGTACAGGTGTCTGTTTTCTTTGGGGCCTGTGCCATCATCAGAGTGTGGGTCATGATATACTCCACCCTGAGACAGGAAACAAATTTATAGGTGTTACACCATAGGTTGATGACAGTGTTGCCTACAAAGCCAGACCAGTGCACTGCACAGTCACTTATAATTAACTCACTGGGCTTTTTAAGAGAAAACTGAGGACTATGCCATGAGGAAAACTACTTACTTTTCCAGTTTAACTTATCTGTGGGAAACTGGATATGAATAACGATTAAAAGGAAGGCTTTAAGATGTTGAATAAACAATCCTTACAGACCATTTTATAGTAAAATGTACCAACTCTGAAGAATTCAGACCTCAGATTTCTGACGGGTATGGAATGAAGAGGTGCCTTCTCTGGAGGACTCTTTAACAGAAGGTCTTGCCACGGTCATCTCTGGAGGAAGCTGTTCTCCAGGCTGGAAGTCAAATTCAAAAAGATTTATAAGAGCATCCTATTCCTATGGATGAAAATCATTATGGTCTTTATTTAGTATAACTAGTATCTTAGCCAGCTAAAATAAAAAATGTTGGCTAAAACATAAATTTTCCCATAAAGGAGTGAATTATCTGATGAATGTAAAATAAGTTGAGCAAATTTCAGCAAATGTAAAGTGAAATTCTCATTAAAGGCAAGGAATACATTAGTGTGAAAAGTTCAATTAATTATTAAAAACAAAAAATTATTCTTCTATTACAGTCATGGTTCTGAGCAACACTCTATTTAGAAATTCTATTAGTCAATCCAAAATTCCTCTAGCAGATTTTAGGCTGAATTTTACAAAAAGAACTGAGCAGAACCATAATTGGCTTTCAGGAAGGGCTTATGTGGCAGACTCAGATGAAAATAAATGTTACTTGAATGCATTAAGGAACAGAGTAAGTCTTCTTGATAATTCTTGTCTTAAAATTTCCTTGTTTCTGTAGTTTATGTACTTAAAATTCTCTTGTTTCCAGGATAACAACGCTGAGGTCTCCTGTATCTCTTAGCCACAGTCACCTAGGTGCTGATCTCTGGAGATGCTGCCACTACCTAGCTCTCTCAAGGAAGTGGGTCACAACCTCAGCACAGTGCTAGGTCCACAACAGTGCCCAAGAGGGAAAAAATGTAGCATTTTCTACCCTTGGCAAAAAAGGATCAAGGAATACAATGACTAAGTCATCAAGAGGAATTAGTTGCATTGTGTATCTGTGTATCACACATACAAATATTATCTTAAGCCTACGTAACTTAAAAACACTTTATTTAAAATATGATTCATTCTTCCCCTCAATCCCCAGCATATCTGGAAAGTTACAGGCAGGTATTCATCCAACAAAGACTTTTTCTTCTTTCTACTTTGTGACAAGATCTTGTTTGACTTTTGCCACCTGTACTGTTGACAAGGGCCTCTACGAACATATTTTAGAAAACTGTTTATGGTTAACCTAAACTCATAAGAGTCCTTGTTATTTTGAAGGTGGACACAATACTTTGCATGAGTGTCATTCTCATGATTCATTCCAATGATTCACAGCTTTTGTCACTTTTCAAGCTTTCTGGCATCTTTATGCCTTTGTGTACTTTCTTGCAGCTTGACACTGTACCTCCTGAACTGGACTTCAGTAACACTCAGATCTGTGCTTAGCCCACAGTCATTTCTTATAATTAGCTTATGACCACCATGTTCACAAAAATCTCTTTTCTGAATTCTCAGAGGGCCAGTCATTTTCTAAGTGAAACCACATTTTGTTTTTCTTCTCTGACACTGTGCTCAATGCCAGCACTTTACCTGGTTTTGACCTCCACACCCTGTTTATGAGCAGCTGCCAGGTCCTAGACATCTTTTTAGGCTCTTGAGGTTTTCTATGTACAGTGACACCTCAAGGGCTCTTCTGACCATTCCCATGACTCCATTATGCACCCTGGGCACCTTTTGTCCTCCCCTCGCCAGCACTGGACGCCTTTCCAGCTTCTTAAAGCACACCCAGGGACCTGAGGACTGCCTCAGAATTCCACCTCCACCTTGAATTGGTAGAGTAAACTTGGTCATTTCATCCACTCTCTGAGCCTCGGCTTGGTTATCGGTGAGATAAAAGGGGTTCAATTATGGGTCTTCAAAAATCCCCTCTTCCACACTGAAAAGGAGCTCCTAAAGAAACCTTGAAGTCTTCCTTTTCCCTATATTCAACACTGTAATTTGCAAGTCCCACTGTTTCTATTTCTGAGCAATCTTTAAGATTCATCTTGTTTCCCCACTGCACTGAATCCCGAACTCTCTCTTCTCACTTCATGTGAGGATTACTACAAAAGCCACTCCAATTCTTGTATTTTCCATTTCAGTAACACGGAAGCAGTTGCGATCCCTGAAACACATCATGCTGTGTCATATCTCTATATCCTCCTCCTTGGAATGTTCTTTTCTTCCCTCCTTTCCAGCCTCTTTCCTGCTGCTGCTGCTGCTTTCCTCCCCAAGTGAAATCCCCATCCTCCTGGAAGTCTCTGCCCAGATGCTACCTCCTCTGGGAGCCAACTACACCATCTGGCCGACTGCCATACTGCTCTCACTTGGCACTCACACATGCCTCTGGCACAGCACTGGAATGTGGTCTCACGGTATCAGAACGACCATCTGTTGGCAAGTCTCCCCTGCCAGCCAGAAGCCTCCGAGAGGACAAAGACCCTGCTGTTCTCATCTTTCTAACTGGGGTCTCTCATGGTGCCTAGCTCAGGACATACCTGAGCACATTTTCACTCCTCAGCCTTCAGTGCTTTCTCTACTTGCTCTCTCCAATCAAGATCTTCAGCTGCCCCTGAAGCCACCTCTGACGGCTGCTACTCACAATGATCTTTTCCTATTTTCAATTCCTATTTATCGTCAGTGCCATACAAATGTAGGCCTTAATTATTTCACTGTTATCATGTATAATTTCATCTTCCCTGAGAGAAGCTAAGTTTCTCAAGGACAAGAGCCCTATCTTAGGCTCTCTGGAGTGCTTGATGACACCCAGGAGAGAAAAGGTGTTCGCTGTCTAAATCATAGCCCCAACCCTCATGGGCACAGGAGCAATGACTGTAATTTGTTAAACACTTGCTTTGTGCCAAGCACTGGATATTGTATTACACATAAAATCATGAAAATATGATTTAAAAATGTGTTCTACTATAAGAACGCTACTTCTTTTAAGCATGTTAGTCTCAGTTCTAGAGCACAATGATCAATATGATGGAGGAAGCATTATGCCAAAAATACTGTCTTAAGATTTAAAAACCCAAAAGACAGAAAATTAATATTTATCTTGGCCTGAAGTTAAATTTATCTGTAGTTCTGAATATATTAAACACTTTTAAATTCAGCTACAATATTGAGGGAAGTATTAGGAAAAAAGGTTTAATTTAAGCAAATGTGGTTTGGAGAGATTAGACAAAATACCCATGAATTTACACTGAATTTTGAAAAATCTAAAAGCTAACCGATACAGATGATGAATTCTATAATAAATCAAAATAGGATTTGCTCAACAAAATATCCAGAAAGGAACATGTAAGAAACAGATTACAAAAAACAAACTTTAGAGAGGTTGTGAGTAGTCAATAATTGATTGAAAGTGTGGTCTCTTGTAGGGAAAATTGCAGACTGACCACATAAAAACACCCCCTGCACTACCTTCCCATAATGAGCCACCAGACAGGGTCAAGGTGCTAACCTGTACCTGGGGTGATAAGAGCTGCAGGCTGTTGGCTCTGGCCGCCATCCCTTGCCCTATACTCAGGCTTCCATCCAAGCCTTTGGCTCTCACTTTGTCCCGGGTCACATACATGGAATGCCTGTGAGGACGCTGCTGAGAGGAGAAGGGGCTGGTGTAGCCCAGCCCATAAGAAAAGGATTCGTGAGGTGTAGACAGTGAGTGGGAATGGGTGTTGTCCATGTGCTCAGGCAGCTTCAATTCCTCCATGGTTTTTGAATGCCTGGTTGTGGTTCGGCGTGAGTCCAGTGTGCCCTCATTTCGGTTATTTCTCCCTGAAGGGCTAAGCAAAGTTCTCGAGTCACTGTGCCTGGTGGGCGTTGGGCTGGTGGGAGAGTTCAAGTCCAAGCAGCTGGATGGAAAGTACCTATTGGTATTGGTCTCTGTAATTTGGGCCCTGGCTTCAGAAAGGTTGCTCACAGACTTGGAGTCACTCAATGCCCCGTGGCTTTTGGCCTTGGTCCGGTAGGAGGGACTCCTGGAGGACTGGGGAATGGTGTCGATATAGCTGTGCCGACTCTGCTTCTCACTGGGCTGCAGTGTTCCAGCTTTGCTCTGAGAGCTTTCCATGAACGAATGCCGGTTCTGCTGAGATCTACTGCTGGACTTCAGGTACTTTGTGCCTGGGCCTTCTGAGGGCTTCGGGTCAATATTAAAGTCAAACTCTGTTTTGGATTTGGCTTCTTTTGGACTAAGAAGGTGTGGCATATTGTTGTTGGTGAGATCTTTGCTGGAAGATCCAGGCTGGGTGCTTGCTTGGTAGGTTTTGGTGTGAACTGGACTAAGAGTAGCTCCAGCAAGGTTACCATTCAGAAAGCTTTCATTGGCAGGAAGGCCTTCATCAGCCCGGGGCAGACCCACGCTTAGATTCTGAATGTCCTTGCTGTTGGATCGATGGTGAGTTTGTAAAGCAGCACCTTTGCTGGCTTGGTTTCTACATTGAAAACAAAAGAACCATATAAGTTTCCTCAATAGAAGGTACAAAGTATCATGTTAAAAAAAAAAGAAAAAAGAAAACATACTTAAAATACCTCCTGACTAAAAACATGAACTCTCAAACATGCCAACCAATACAAATAACCTATCAATAAGAAGCAAGTTCATCAGACTAAGTCACTCCACCACAAAGCACTGGTCCTAGTGAAATTATTTTGGCATCCTCACATGCTCAGCTAACTTGTTGCCAATAGTTTCTAACTGATAATCTGGTAAAACATGCTTTTGCTATGTTGGTACTTCTATGAATGCTTGTTATAGAACATCTGCCAAGGAGAAGAGAGCTGAGCTACAGACAGACTCTTTATAAAACAACTCTTTTATCTGCTTGAATGTCTGAAGACAACACTTTAGATTTACAGGTTACTGTGTTCCTTGAACTTTGTTTTTGTTTGTAAACTCCTAGCCTGCCTCAGAGATAATGTACTCATAGCCATACATACAGACACCAATCAAGGTCTCTTTTGTCTAGCCTGTATAGCAAAAGACTAGGAATTCTAGCAATGCACTCATTAAAAGAAAATGACACTAAAAAGAAACGTCAACTGCCCATTGAGGCTTACTGAAAACATGATGATTAATGTTCATGTTTTGGAGAAGTGGCAATTACTTGGGGGTTCTTCAGATGTCTCCTTGTACAATAAACAGGAATCTATACTGGATCACAGGGACCTGAAAATGTTAATTGCTCGCCAAAACACACAATTTAGTCTCTTCTTCATTTCACACTTCATTATTCCAAACTGACTGAGGAATGCAAACTATAAATCCAGAGGAAAATCCTGTCCTTTATCTGAAAGCTGAAACTGACAATAAAGCTAGGAGATAGGGGAATTTAGGCAGATAGCACACAGGCCTAAATAGTTAACTTAAAGTAAACTAAAAGTCAGGGCCTAAACAAATTAGCATACCAAAACAGACTATCAGGGCCTAATAAAATGCAAGAGACAAAAGAATAGGTCCTTAACAAAATGGGAGACCTTGGAGGAATAAAATACAAATGAAGCAGCTTGCTTTCCAGACAACAAAGGCCTACCTAAAACCAGAAGCATTCCTGCTTTCTGTGACATACACGGTATAAAAACCCAATAGACCTAAATATCTAGGGTGTCCACCTTACAGAGTATCCCTCTCTGGCTAGCAGAGAGCTTCTCTTTTATTCTTTCTAATAAACAAACATTTGGCCACTTCACACTGCTTGCTGTTTGCTGAATCTTCCATTGCCCCAGAGCAAGGACCCGAGATCCAGTTACAACACCACAGCAAAATCAGTTTGTTCTATTTTAAGTATTTAAAGGACCAAATGGTAGAATATTTCAAAAGAAATAATGATTTACACAGTTCCTTTTTTACTACCCCTTCATAAAATGTTGTTGTAAAAACTCCTATTGCTAAAGATGGTTTGATTTTGGAGAGTTTTGTTTCCACCAACACACTAACTGGAAGAAAAGTCCCCCTGTTTTTTTCATGCAGAATGGTAACCCGTGAAACTATGCCTTCTCATTTTCCCTGTAAGAATCTGCATACTAAAGCATCAAATATAAGGGCCCTTTTCCTATTGTGCCTTTCAGATGATAATCTGCCAGAAATCTACTTGAGAGCATCAAAAAACATCTGCTGTTCAGCCATTCTGTAACAGTGTGGAAGGCTTCATCTCCTAAATGCATTCACTAATCTTTCCCAGTTAGGTTACAAGAATCATAGCATTAAATAAAGATGCTTAAATTTGAGCTAACCAAATGTCAAATCTCAGACCTAGAAAGAAATGCAAAGAAAGGAAAACTAAGTTTCATTGGCTGTAAATGATATCAGCAGAATCTATTCCCAGAAAAAAGGACAGTCTTTGTATCCTACAGGCATCAGGTTTTAAACCATTGGAGTTGTTTGTCAACTTACATGCTGGTGACTAAAATATCTCAGCAACTTCAAAAGCCCATGAAAACTATGCTTTCTCATTTTCTCTCTAAGAACCTGCATGCTAAGGCATTAAAGGGTCCTTTCCTACTGTATCTTTCAGATGATAATCTCTGCTAGAAATCTGACAGCATCAAAAAAACATGCATAAATAGATTTAAGTATGTTGGTTATTCTCCATTTTCCCAACTCTCCATTCTCCACTCCTCTGCTTGGTTCTTGGCCTCAGGACCCCAATGCTGTAGACTGCACCCCCAAGTTCCCTAGTTGGCTACTTTCCAGTAGGGCTTAGCTGGGGAAGGTACCACACAAGAGAAAGAGGCTGGGGGAGGTCTTCCCTATTTCTTCTTGGCATCAGCACCTTGATTCAGATCCTAGCCATATCCCTCCAGATGACACTTTCCACAAGACAGCTCCTCCAGCCAGCTCTGCCTCAGGCTCTCAGAACCTATTTCTTCCCTTTTTCATTCAGGCCTAGAGATAGCAATGGCAGAGAGATATAACACATGCAGATATCGGGAAATAACTCAAGCTTAAAACAGGAACAGAAACGACAGAGAACAGCGGAGGCCGAGCTGCCAGAGTTTCTAGAACTGTTAAAATCACTGCTATCAGTGTTGAGCACAAACCTACACAGGAACTTAGACATATTCACAGCAATGAAGATACAATTTCTAACATAAAGTGGAGGCTATAAAGGCAGAAATAGCTGTCAACGCTTTAGGTTTTCCATAAAATGTACAAAGAGCCTAAACTACTATTCTGAATGTTTCTGCCTCAGGATTAATTGGAAGCCACTGAGCTTTGTATATATCATAATTCCCATGTAAAAAGGACATCATATTATCTTCAAATTGGAGCTCTGCCAAAGCACAATAATAAGAAAAAAAAAACAGCTTTGAAAATTCCATAGCTCTCTTTGACACACGATTGTAAAGAATCTGTATTAAACTGCCAAGCACTTAAAGGGAAAGAGTTGACAGATAAACTACTCTTTAATGGCTGGCGGGATAAATGGATGGAGAAATAGCTAACGTATTTACTTAAAATAAGTTTTAAAAGCAAACAATAAAGGCAAAAAGCTACATTTTTTAGAAGGCGGAAGAAGCAAGTCCAAGGAGGGAGGAGAATGGGGAGACAGTGTGACGCACAATCATGCCATGTCAGAGGTGAAAGAAACCTCAGCAAAGCCTGAAGGAGACAGGCAAAGGGCCGAGGAATGCCTTAGTCCACTGCCTCCTGTGGAGAAAATAATTTAGAAGACAAGGATGTGAGTGACTGAGTGTGTGTGTGTGTGTGTGTGTGTGTGTGTGTGTGTGTCCAGTGACAAGGCAGAGGAGCATGTAAATTTAAACTTGAGAAGACAAGCAACAATTCAGGCAGAAGGGAGACAAAAGGACCTGAATAGAGAGCAACCTCAGAGAAGACACGGGAGTAATGTAAACTCACAAAATGCAAAGGATCAACCAAATGATGACCACTATTTCTTGACCTAGTGTACTAAACTCTCATGGAAACAAACAAATAAACCAGCTAAGAATGGTCTATAAGATATGAGGGGAAACAATAAGTGAAACCATCATTTTAAAGAAGAGTAAGCAGGTCTGAAACACAATCACACTACTGCTAAGCAAAACAAAGAGAGGGTTATCACCAGTTTATGTATGTCCTCTCAGACCTAAAAAGTACCAGGTCTTGAGCTTTCAAACTTCCAACCTATTAAGAACATCTGTACAGCCAGGTTAGGTGGTGCACACCTGTAATCCCAGCTGCTCAGGAGGCCAAGGTAGGAGGATCATGAGTTTGAGGCCAGCCTGGGCAACACAGCAAGACTCTTATCGCCAAGTAAAATAAAATAAAATAGGCTGGAATACAGCTCAGTGGTAGAGCACCCCCGTGTTCAAATGTTCAATCCCTAGTACTGCAAAAAGAGAATAAAAAAACAAAACAAAGCAAAACAGAAAACCAGTTGTTCTATATAGAGGAAAAAATGGGGGAGGGTTAAATTTTAAAAGCTTCATAGTAAGAATTATTGTTTCCTATTTCTCTTCTAAAAGTAGATGACAGAAACTATTTCTACCTCAGAATTTAATAATGCCAGAGGTTGAGACCAGCTTCTGGGAGATGAAGGAAGATAAGGGAGACTGTGCCCAGGACACTGTCTTCCTGCAAAAGCAGCCAGCAGAATTGAGGAATGTCTGGTTGCAAAGACAACCTGGCCAGTCCAATCTTGGGGGGTGCGCGTGCATGCATGCATGCGTTTCTGTGTATGTTTCAGAAAACAAGTTTTTTTTAAGGCTGTTTTAAAAAACACCACATAACATCACTGATTTTACTCTATATGCTTATTTGTATGAAAAATTTATTTCTCAACTCAACAATTAAGATAAGAACAACAACAAAAACACAAGATCCTTTGAAAAGAGCCAGTCTACTTGGTTCAATCACAAAGAGTCCATTCCTACTCATATATCTGGCATCCTCTTCTTCCTCCAGGAATCTTCTTGCCCCCATCTACAGCATCATCCCTGGGTGCCATTTACACAGAACCTTCTGGCTGTTAAGGCTGGAAACCTCCTGAGGTGCTAACTCAATGCTATCTTTCCCAGGGCCAACATAGGTTTCCATGATACACTTGTTAAAGATAAGAAAGTCTTTAAGACCCACACAACTCTTTAATTATAGTTCTGAATCATGTAATAAGCATAAGAAGATATTTTTGAATAAAGAGGGCTTTCCTTCTTTTCTCTAATTGCATAATTTTAGCAGCCACCTCCTCCACCTACTTGTAAGACCAACACTGTATCTGTATTTCCTTAAAAGGGAATATTTACCTATTAGACAACGTGCTGCTTTCCACATGATAAGGTTTCCTTTTTGCTGACCTTGAAGGGGATCGATCCAAAAGTCTCTGGGTTTGAAAAGTAGGGTGATTCAAACATTGTTCTGTCAAGTATCTGTCGGCTGGGTCCAACTTCAGTAAATTCTTTGGAAATAAAGTTTAGGATGGGAGAGGACATTACAAACTCAAGTTTAAATTCTAATAAAAACCTTAATTTTTCTTTAACAACAAATACATAATCACTGCAGAATATCTAGCCAGTACAGTTCAGAAAAAAAAAAGTCTATCTAAATCACCCATAATCACCACCATTATTATCCTCTTGGTAGATATCTTCCCAGCCCTTTTTTGAGTATTGTATATATATTTTTTCTTTTATCAAAGCTGGGCCACATTATACACACACGTTTTATATACCATACTTTTCACTTACTAATCAAAAACATTTTTTATAACATAGTTTAAACATAAAAAAACTTTAAGTATATATTCACATTCTTTTTCTCCTGTCCCTCAGATACCAGTTCCCCTGTAGAGGCAGCCCAGGTCACCAGTCTCCTGTGCAATCTTCCATAGATATATTTTGTACCTATCTCTATCCCCTCATTTTTTTAACCTAAATAGCAGCATACATACACAGCTATCTGCATTCAGCTTCCTTTCCATTTCATACAGCGACTTAGGAGACCGTTCCATATCAGTAAAGAGCTTCGACTTTATGGATGTACTTCAGTCAGTGTTTAGCAATGCCTGAATGACATTCAGGGTTGGCCCTTTATTTTATTATTATGAACAACATGGCAACAAATTATATATATATATAATATATATTTATTTATATTGGGGGGGGTGCTGGGGATCAAATCCAGGGATTTGCACATGCCAGGCAAGTGTTCTGAGCTACATTTCTGCCCTTACAACATGTTTTTTAATGACTGCATGAAAGTTTGTGGTATGGATATACAATGATTTACTTAGCCAGCATCCTATGGTTGTATCTAGGTAGCAGCCGCTTTTCACTATTATAATCAGTACAGTAACAATCACCTGAAAGCTTTCATAGGATAAACTTCTAAAGATGGAACTTTTAGGTATGCAAACTCTTAAGGATTCTTTTCTGTGTATTGGCAAATTACCACAAATTACCCCCTAGAAAGGTTGTTTCGAATTATACACCTCTTAGCAATTGTATGAATATGCCAATTTCTCAGCATCCTCATCAACAATAAGCATTCTCATTCTTTTTTTGCATTTGACTGCTAGTGAGGTTGAATACTTTTACATTTATTAGTTACATATGTGTTTTATTTTTCTATTTATGCATCTATTGTTTTCTATTTGTAAGTGTTCTTTGCTCACTAAGGAACCTAATCCTTTTTGTTTATGTTGCACATACCACATTCTTTATAACTAAAATGTTTTCTTCCAATATTATGTACCTTAGTAACTGGACAAGATTTTTGTAGTGAATCATTATTATTAGGACTAATTTTTATTTACAAATTAAGCAAATATCTAGCCAGGCATGATGGTGTATGCCTGTAATCCCAGCACTCTAGGAGGCTGAGGTAGAAGGATGCCAAGTTTGTACCTAGCCTGGGCAACTCAGGGACTCGCTGAAGTCCTGTATCAAAATTTTTTTTAAAAAAAAGGGTTGGGAACATAGCTTAGTGCAAAGGCCCTGGGTTCAATCCCCATTCCCCAAAGGAAAAAAAAAAATCCAGCAAATTATCTAAAGAAATACAACCTACACAGCCTAACTCAACACACATAGAGCATAATGAAATTTGTTCTGAGTGGCTACTGCTGTCTCTCACAGGAAGGAAGAAGGATGAAATTCCAGCATTCACAAATTCATCTCTAGTTTGCTTTCATTAGTTTTGCCCACAGTTAACTTCTTTGTGGCCCACTGTTAAATAGTGAAAGCAAATTTGATCCCAACAAGCCAGGCTTCAATTTCAGACAACCATTTTCAATCAAGCACCACAGGAAATTTGAATTCTGATCCTACCATATAATGAAATACTCACTTTTGGTCAAAAGATTCTGGTTATTGGAACTTAAGTTTCCGATTACACGCAAGTGGATTTACATTCACATTAATTCAGACACAACTATGAAATTATCTCAATTCATTTTTCTTCTTTATTATAGAACAAAAATTGTGGGGGTATGTAAAATGATCTTGTTCTCACTGGCAACTTAAAACAGATTACATCAAAATTGTTTCAATTATTAAGACAAAGGAAAGTTGGCCCTTGATTAGTCTAAATTTGAAGTACCTATGACCCTTCAGAATCCAAATATCTGCTAGTATTAGTGCTATTTTAATTTATTTGATAGTAAGTAGAAATTACTGTACTACAAAAAACTACAGGTATATTTATAAATATAGGTATTAATTTTCAAACGACTTGAAAGGATGAAGTCTTTATGAGGAAAGTATGAAATTTACCCCCAGTTAATAGTTTCTACAGTTTGGCACTTTGGGGAAATACAGTATTATCACCGTCATCGTCATTTTTTTTTTTTACTAAAATAGAGTTAATATTATTATTGTAGTTCATCTTAAAATTATAAGAGCTTGAATTCTGGCAACTCGTATCCCCACTAAAATGGCTAATAGGAACAAACACAGGATGTGATGGCCATTTTAGGTGTATGAACAAAATTATCAAGACAGCTTAAGGGAATGGAAATGAGAATATTTCTTCATGAAAAGAAAACTGATGCTTTTCCATTTTCAAATTCATTTTCAAAAGCAAACAAAAGAAAAAGGAACAATGCATTTACATAGGATTCAGTAAGAAGGCAGTGCTCATTGCTGGTGAGAGAAGTCAGAAAGTATGGTTTCTGTGGGCACAGCAGGACAGGGGTGGAAAGCCTAGGCAGTATAATAAGGAGGTTTCTGGGTAATAATTTTCTATATTCCAACCTAGGTAAGGTTAGAAGAGTATGTTTACATTATAAAAATTAACTGAGATATAGATATAATTTGAGCACCTTCTGAATCTACACTGCAATAAAAATATTTGCTTACTGTTAAAGAACTCTGATAGTAAACATTATTAAATAAACATAACTTAGAAAGTTTAACATCCAAACTAGTACAAGTACCCAAAGATTCAGGATACTGTTCTGATTTTATCTGTGCTATCTTTTAATCAGTATTCATTTTTATTCAGGTACCACACTGACTGGTAATTATATTTGGTAATGATCTAACATAAAAGTTTAGTTATTTTTAACTAAAAAAAGATAAAAGGCAGAAAACATGAAATTATACTTAATTTCATTTTCCTACTTTATTTAATTTTAAGTTACCAAATAATTAAGAATCTGATCATTAAGTATAGACTGCATGAAAGAATATATTGATAAATCCAACTGATTTAAGTGAAAATTTATGCCTAATTAAAGAAGCTGAGTTTTGAGCGTTCCTTTTTCTAAAATTACATTTTTAAATCTGTACTCAGAACATTAGTGCTTTAAGAGTTTTATAAAAAAAAACATATTCAATATTTAATTAAATTTGGGAAATGTTGAGACAGAACAGCTTCTTTACTGTGAGATTTCTGAAAGCTTTTTAGGTTAATGAATATTACGAATCTCTACAAAGGGTTATACAGTATGTGGCTCTTCCAAAATGCCACCTCCCCTGCCCCCACCTCCACCCCCACACCTATTTACACTTACTTCCGTGGGACAGAGATTAATAGAGCTTAAAGCACAGCAAAGTTCTAAGAATGCGGCTCAGCATTTCCAACCGTGCTAAGTATGTCTTTTAAAGGTTCTGTGCACAGTGTAGCCTCTACTGATTTTCACTGTTGACTGGATGGACATAAAACAAAAGTGATCTATTAACAAGTGATTTTTGAAAGTCTACTTCAAACCACCAACATTTGCTTATGCACTTAATGGCTGCAATGAAAACTAGGGTAATAGGAAAAATAGTGCTCACTCAAGGTGTTGACTGTCTACTAGGGAAGAAAAACTTGAATAAAGAAATTTGAGGGTATTTTCAGTAGTCCAGAGCAAGAACTCTTCTGGACTAGGGGGCTAGCATGAGGAGGAACACTCAAGCCTCAGTAGTAGAAGTGATTCTGACATGTCTGAAGAGCCAGAAAGAACAGTCTGAGAAAGGTCAAGTCACAAAGAGAAAAATTACATTCACTGATTAATTCTATATAGCCTATGAGAGCTCTTAAATATACAAAAATTGTTGAATCTTTTTCCCTTCAACATTCAAGATTTATTTTATAACCTGTGCCCAAGCTCCTCTTGAGTGTTAACAGATTTTTATTATCCTGCCCATTTTAGGAAAGTAGAGATCTCATACCCCTGTCTAGATGAACTATGACACTACCAGATTCTGTTTGTAATTTTAAATGTTACATACGTCTTAACATGACATAATTTGCCATATTCACCATTATGTGTCTACTAACAAAATATTTAATTCATAAACACAGTTCCCCATTATTACCATTATGCATCTACTAGCATAATATTTAATTCATGAAAGCAGGTAATGGTCACACATAGATACAAAAAAAAAAATCCATAAACCAAAGGCTATTTGTCATACAGACATCAACTTCTCCTACCTTCATCAGGTCAAGTAAAACACTATTTAAAATTCCAAGGTATCTTCTCTCCAATGACTGAGGATGGTTAACAGCTGGAAACTGTAAGGACAATACAATTGGAATGTCAGCATTTGGGGAAGGTGTTGTGGCTTGTATCTAGATGTTCCCCCAAAGCCTCACGCAGTCATAGATGGGAGTTTCCAAGGTAGCTGGATTAGGGTGTGTGAATGTGAACTAAGGGCATGATACTGGGATTAAGGGCTCCATTCTGGGTATGGGTGGGCTTGTAGCCTGGATGGGACATAAAGGGAAAGAAAGAAGGCAGCCTTGCTGCTGCTGCTTGATGCTTCACTGTCTCCTGCCTGCTTTGTCATGGACTGTTTCTCCTCTTCTAGGCCACTCTGCCTTGGAGCCAGCCGACTATGGACTTAGATATCTACAACTGTGAACTGAAATAAACCTTTCCTTCTTTAACTTTTGGGTGTCAGGTATTTTGTCTCCGCAACGAGAAAACTAAGACAGAAAAATCTATGTGCACAGGCCTATGAGAGATGCAGAAGGGAGCAACTGAGCAAAAGTTAATGTCCTAGTGCCAATCTAAGTCAAATGCATATTTGTATATTACTTTTTAAATCTATGTATTATAGGTATGAATTAATAGGACTGGATATTAAATAACAAAAACTCTGATGAACTATGATACTTAAATCTAGGCATATAATACTAAGGAATGTAAAATAAAATATAAAAATCAGAAACTCTATTTATACAGGATATAGGGTATTGTCTTCTTAGACAGTTTAGTTCCAAAACAGTTTATATAGAATGTCTGCTTATACAGACACTTCTTTTTTTTTTTTCAGACAATTCTTAATTACCAATGGTAACTGGGGGCCTAACACAAGGAACATGATATAATATCATGCAAGATTTTTATGGTTCTTTCACAGCAACATATCATTTACTCCTCCAAATAAAGAAGAAAGGAGAAAAATGCAGCACGAGGCCAGAACCTGTAAGACCACAGAAGTAGAACTAAGTGAATTCTGATACTGGCTGCATTATTTCATTCATTCTTTTTTTTTTTTCCAGTACCGGGGATCGAACTCAGGACCTTGCGCTTGCACGGCAGGCACTGGAACCACTGAGCCAAATCCCCGGACCCATTCATTCATTTATTTTTTTTCTTTTTTTTTGTACCGGGAATCGAACTCAGGTCCTTGTGCTTGCAGGGCAGGTGGCGGAACCACTGAGCTAAATCCCCAGCCCTCATTCATTCATTTTTGAGATAGTGTCTCACTATGTAGTACAACTTAGCCTGGAACTTGCTATGGAGCTAGCCTTGAACTTGCAAACCTTCTGCCTCTGCCTCCAAAGTCCTGGGATTACAAGTATGTGCCACTGTACTAGCCTTGTATTACTGCTTTTAATACTTTTAATGACCTGTTTTCAAATCTTTCCTTTTTGAGTTGATTTTTAAAATTTGCTTTTGCAGCTTAACAAGAACATTTTTTAAAAAGATGAGGGAAAGGGTCAAGGTTGTTTAAATGTTCTATTCTTTCCTCTGCCAACTCACACTTGGTCATACTTGAGTGGAGGTTGAAGCACTGGGTAATATGACTGGCAGAGCCCAATGTCAAATGTGAGGGCTAGTTTCCTTCTAATATACATTTCCTCTACATCAACAGAAGAGCATTTCAAAGTACTGAAATCCTTAAATATGCTAAATAAGTAGACAGGAGGACTAATGATGTAGGTATTTAGGGAGTAATTATGACAGCATCTGTACACTGTGCTTGGTAGGGCAGGAGATACAGAATATGGGTAGGAACTAAGCCTTGCACCTGAGGAATCCATTGTCTGGTTGGGAAAGCAATCAGTGCCAAACTGTGGATCTGTACATTCTGATGGAAGCTCAGAGAAAGGAGACAAAGACAGTTTGTGGCTATAGAAGAACGAACTGGTAGGTAATATTTGAATTAAGTTTTAAAAGATAAGAAAAATATGAAGATGGGGAAAAGTAGGACAGTACCTTCCAGACAGAGGAAGAAGGGCCAATGTGAGTATAACACAGATGCACAGGCAAAAAGCTAAAACTGATTTCTTAGGGAAGCAATCCTATGTCAGGCATTTTAGGTATTACTACCCCTTACTTTAGAAATATAGAAAATTGTATCAGAAAGCTCAAGTAACTGATTAAAGCAAAGTTACATAATTAACAAGCAGTAGAACTAGTATTTGCACCCAGGCCTGTGATGTAAACCCACACTCTAGTTTCTAAACTGAGGCACTTCTCCTAAGGGAAGTACAGAAGTTCCTTTTGATGCTGCTGGAGCACTAAATATCAGCCCAAAGAAAGAAACCTGTCATGCCATGATAAAAGACCCTACCCCAGTACATTTTAATTAACATTTTGCTTCTGAGTTCTATCTTATGATACCAGATACCATTCCCTTTTATTTTCCCAGAAATAACATTTCACTAATAAGAAAATTAATTTTCAAAGTCAAAAGGTATTAGAAATATTAGAATAAAATGACCAACCAAACTCCTAACTTAAAAATTTACTTTATATGCTTCTGAATGAACTCTTACTATTCTAACATCAGATAATTCAACAAATAGTTAAAACAAGCACAAAAGTTTAGGTCATAGCCCAGTCAGTAGTTTGTTTCCTTTCCTAATCACTTGGTCAATATAATAAAATAAGAGCATCTCTTTACTAAGCACTGCTCTTAGCATTTTATATACAAACATTTCATTTTCACAACAACCTCATTAGGTGATACCTCTGCCATCACCATTTTACACACAAGAAACAGAGGTACAGATGGTAAAATAATTTTTTGAGGCCATTCAAGCAGTAAATATGGAGCTAGGCTTTGAAGTCTACCAGTCTTTGTTTTCCAAATAATGCATATAATTAGAGCAACATATAAGGGATTTTTCAGTCTCTACATAAGTGGAACCAAATGCAGATCATACTGGATTAGTTCCTGGTGAGTACATGGCTCACAGCAAATGCAGCTCACAGGCCCTGTGTGCTTACTTATTATCTGTTGAAGACATTTTCAAGTGATAGCATAAAGAAAAAATTTTATCTTGCAAGATGTTGTTAAATCTCTAAAGACACTGAATTAACTTAGTTAAAACAACACAAACACTTTCAGACTAAAATGTTAACATATAAATGTTAAGACATAAAAGTTTACAAAAATCAAAGTGTCATGGAAGTAACAATTTCCCTGAAGAACATTTATAGTTGGCACTATCATAGGCTGCCTAGCATTTGGCAAACAATACTGTTTAATGGAGAGGTCTGTGAACAAATAGGACCACAGACAAATGAAGAAAAGATAGCCCCCGTGCGGCCTCTACAATCTAAATGCTATTTGCCCTTCAATATCCATTTTAAATTTCAAATCCCCCATAAACCCTTTCTAATGCACCCTCAACTATGATTTCTACCTTTCTAGAATGCTTGACATGGTCACAGTCATTCTAAACAATAATGAGATCTATTAGAAAGCAGTACAAATAAGTAAATAGTGCAGTACTTTATTGTATGATTTCCTATAAATTGTACTGTTCTAATTATTTCAGTATGAAAGTCTAAATTCTGCAGCTAGTTTGGAAGTTATAAAGCCCAGGTACATGTCAGATCTGCTTATACTCTCTTCAGAGAATCCATCGTAGAGCTGCTTTAACCAGACCAAGAAGTCAGCCAGTAGACCAACCTTACCTAAGTTCTAGCAGTTGAGATGAACTATTCAATGCTACTCAACCTAGTAGGCACTATTCTAAGAGTGCTACAAACATAATGGTAAACAGAATAGTTCATTTCCTTGAGAAATTAATTAATCCAGAGAGGATACATACTTGCAACCAGTAACTTAAAAGAGAATGCAATGGGTGCTACAAAAAAAAAGTGACTAGAGTGCTGTGGGAGCTCAGAAGGAGTCACCTACTGAGCCTAGGATAGTCTAGAAGGGCTTCATGGAAAGAGAAGATTGGGAGCACCACAGAAATGGAAATGAAGCACTACAAGTGCCACAGGTCAAGAAAATGATGGGAAGGGCAAGGTGGCCTAAGAAAAAGGGATGGGGGTGGGACAGGGGAGAGACCAGGCTGGAGGGCTAAGAGCAAGGGGTCTTTAATGCTACCCTCAGGTGCTTAAACTTTATCAGCACTCCCATAGAAGTTGTGAAACAAAAAGGAGATAGAATTAAATGCATTGCTGGAGAAAAGACTTAACCTTAAGGGGAGACAGACACTCTTCAAGAGATCAGTTTGAGAGCAAATGTCTATAGTTTTGGTAAAGGTAGCAAGAGTGAGAGGATTTGAGACGGAGAGAATGGAAATAAAGCTCAGTTTGAGTGTTGATGTCACAGACTTGATGAATCACTCAGCTATTTGGTGAGAACACAGCAGATGTGTTTCTGTATTCAATGCTTCAAGTACAGCATTAACACAGACAATGTCTGCCCTCCGGGAACTTACATGCTAGTGGGGTATAGCTAGACACTGATAATTAACAAGTAAATAAATTGATGAAATAATTCCATACTATGGTAAGTGGTATGATGGACATAAAAGAACAGTGCTATGAGGGGACTGGAAGGAGGGCTGGGGGAGACTGTACGGTGGGTGGCCAGAGGGAGGAGGCGTTCTTTCAGTTGAGATTTACAAAATGAGGAGGGACCATGCCTGGGAGGAACCTTTCCTAGAGAAGAAGCCACAGCCTAAACATATAAAGCTTGAAAAGCCTTACAATGTTTATGAAAGCCAAGGAACAGGCAAGAGTGGTGAGAATTTGGACAGGGAGGGGAATGGAGATAAGTATGAGGGCAAGGTCAGGGAGCCAGGGAGCCTGGATTAGATAAGATCTCACAGGATATACTCAAAGAATATAGACTGATTCTCAGTGAAAGAAATTCAGTAATTATGACCTACTTTATTTGTGAATAACAGACTTTCTCCTAGATTGAGGGCAAGCCCTATTTATTGTCATATTTTCTGCATCTACTATGACAAATGTTCAATAACTGTTGAACTAACCTATTCAACCAATACAAGGGTAGTATTTGTACCCTAATTAATGCTGCAAATTTGGCCAATTTTTGGCTTACAAAAGCAAAAATAAAAGAAAAATCTGCCTGAGATAACTCAGGTATTTTGGAAAGAGAGAAAGAAGATGGTAGAGAAACTGCATCTTGGATCAATTCATTTCCTATATATCCATTAAGCCCAGTAGGAGCTGGGGCTGTCTGTATTGGGCACTCATGTGTGGACACTGGTATCCTCCAAAGGAAAATTAACTGAGGTCCAAGGGGTCAAAGAAAAAAGCAAAGTGTTTTGCCAATGGCAGGAAAACATGGTTTGAGAATTATGCATTTAAGAGAAAGAAAGGAAGTGATGCCAAGATTATTTTGTAGTCCCCATAATGACCACCAAGTGACATGTTGGCCCAAAAGAGTGTTTGACAACTTTTAAAGAGCCATATTTGGAGTAAATGGATGAGAGAAGCAGCCTATAACTCACTGGACACTATACTGAATTGCCTCTGTAAGTTAAATATTTCTCATTTGAGGGAAGTTTATACTTTCTAAGATGCTTTCTAGCATATTCTCAGAAAACATGCTTTATACAAAGTAAACAAGTTCAGGAAAGACAATATGGTGGTTTGAAAAGTGAATTTGATGTTTCACTGTTAACAGACAAGAAATTGCTAGAATGAGAACCTTTTAAGTTTGCATAATACAAGTATTTATGGTCTTTTTCAAATCACTACAAATGTGCTTGCTCAACAGCAGTCATTCATACATTTTGTATCTTTGGGGGATGCTTAATGTTGTAGATACATAAGGAGTCTAAGATAATCAAGGTTAGAATATAATAATGTATATGCTAAAAGAGATTTTGAAAAATTAGCATTTACAAATTAGCAGCTCCCACTTTCGAATTCTGGCTGCTTTTTAAATTCATAAATACTATATAAGACTCAGGAATAAAATATTATAGTGGGGATTAAGAAACATTTTAATGAGAAAAGGAACAATATTCAAAGGCTAGCTTAGCATCCCATTGTGCAATGGATAATGAGTTAAATACTGCCATATTGATTTCATTTTCAGTTTAGCAAAGCCTCTTACCCGGAGGCCGTGGAACCGAGGATTACTGTAGAAGAGCTTCATCTGCTCAGATGGAAGTGGTCCTAGCACCTTCTGAATAGTAAAAAGTTGGTCAATTTCGCTTTCTCCAGGAAATAAGGGCTGTCCATCACTAAGCTCCCCAAGAATACAGCCCACTGACCACATGTCTACAGACTTCCCATAGGGAGCTCTGAAAAGCAAAGGGAGAGATTATCTTGGCAAGTGAAGAAATACAAGGTCTTAATAATTTCCAAATTATTCTGAAGAGATTCATGTTTTGAAGCATATTTATGTATTTAAGGAATTTTAAAAATACCACTGGAAAAAAATGAGACTGAAAATAAGGAAACATGGACATCCAAGTAAAAATTCAGAACACAACTGAATAAATCTACACTAATAAAGATATTGGTTTAATAACAATTTTTATTTAGTATACACAAGTTTGAAATCTGAGTATAACTTCAACATGAATTGCCTAATAAACCCTAATATAGTGTACATGTCTGATTAATAACACTTTACTTGGGGAATGAAATGCTCCTAAGAAATACATTTTCTAAGTAATTGTATTTTAGCTCTCTACATGTCAGAAAAGTAACATTTTATCAATTTTTTTAGCTCAGCCTATTAAAATGTACTACTGACTTACATGTCTCCTTAAAAAAATACTGAATATTATTTAACCTTTAATTACTTAGCATCACAGTTTCCAATAGCTAAGACAGTGCTAAGCTCTATTATATTATTTACTTGAACATAATTGTATTCTACACACACACGGCTCTGATAACTATTTCCCTCAAACATTTTTTTAGTTTACTTAGGAGTTTATAGCTCACTTGTAGAATCTGAGTTTATCAGAGGGCTTTAAAAAGAGAGATGCTGTTACAAATGGAGGCCATCATGAAAATCTAGGTATCCCCAAAACATTGTTAGATCTATACCCCAGTATCTACAGCCTTAAATCAAACTATGGTAGATTAAGAAAGCATCCAAGCTTTGAGAAGAGAAAGCCACAATAAAATATGTGAAAAAGAATATGGCATGAAATTCTAGAATGGCATAATGATATAATAGTAATAGAAAACTTTCAAACTAAACCACTATTGACATTATACAGAATATGTTTCTAGTATAATAAATCACTGTAACTATATGTCAATATTTTATTAATCTCTCACTGTAACAATATGTCATTTCATTTATCTCATTTCCTTCCCACAAAAACCTAAAAATCATATGCAGAAACTTCATTTAGATATTTTGGGACCTTGCTAGGGAAGGAAGGCTACTATCTTTCTTTCATATCTGAGAGAAAGAAAACATGTTCCATGGTACTAGGTGGAGAAACCTATGGAAAATGTCCACATCCCCACAACAAGCTATTTTTCTTCTACCATCTGATTTGAATAATTTATGCAGCTGGAACTATTTTGAATGTCAAGGATAACCCTGAGAATGTATAAAAATGCAAATTCTTAACATAAAACCAAATATCAACTGATTTTAATGGAATTTTTATACAAATAATATGGTTCTTCAACTAGTACTTGACAATCACTCAATTAGCAATATTCAATTTAGCTCAAATTAGTTTTTTGCTCCCATTTACTTTTGGCAGCTACCACACATCTCTAAACATAATCTCAGTCTTTCAATAGGTATTATTAGGCAGCAAATACTCTCTGAAGATTCACAATAAGGCTGTCCTCAGAATGTACTCTTTGAGGCTATCTTATAGACAAAACCATATTATAATGAGTCCTTCTACCATACTTGAGTCCTTGGATGCAGTTTTAAGAATGATTTAGTTCATCCTCATTCTTCATTGGCAAATAGTGTTCCGTAAATTTGAGTTCTAAGTCTCCCCCCCGCAAAAAGAGACTATATATCCCATGAATGCAGAAAAGTATACAGAATAAGTAACACAAATGGACACAAAATCAATTCTAAATCTAAGATTAGAAAGCCAAAACTCTGTTCACATAAGTGAAGGGTTAGCCATCATTTGTTTCTCAAAATAAAGCAAGCTTTTTATTTTAAAAAATAACAAAGCTTTCAAAAATTGATGCCCATAATTTTTATGGGCTCTAGGCCAGAAATGAACCAAGAATTATCACCAGATAGTTGGTAGACACATTCATATAAACCCTCACTGAGTAACTTAAACATATACAGTCATCATGCTCTTCAGAAGAGACCCACAAATTTATATTGCTATTATATATAAACAGTATCTTTTAACAATTAAATTTCTCACATCTCCCGCATACATGTATGGCACACAAAGAAAAGAAATGAAACCTACAAGGTATATACTTGTCAAGGCATACCACTATGACTAATTTTATTTGTAGATGTACCTTCTTTCTCCATTCTTGGATAGTCTTAAAGAAGGAAACACAATCTAGAGAAAATACTACAGCCAGGTGTGGTGCTGCACACCTATAATCCCAGCACTCTGAGAGGCAGAGGCAAGGGGATTATAAATCTGAGCCCTGAGTGATTTGGTGAGACCCTGTCTTAAAATAAATATATTTAAATCGGGCTGGGAATGTATCTGAATGTGAAGGCCCTCTCTAGGTTCAATCTCCAGTACTACAAAGGAAGGAAGAAAAGAAAAGAAAGAGAGAGAGAGACAGAGACAGAGAGAGACAGAGAGAGAGAGAGAGAGAGAGAGAGAGAGAGAGAGAGAGAGAGAGAGAGAAAGGGAAAGGAAAGGAAAGAAAAGGAAAAGAAAGGAAAGAAAAAAAAAAGAGTGAGTAACCTGACCACACACATTTGACCAATCAGGGGGTCTATCATCCTATTTGGTCTCTTTTTTTGCTGTGTGATTTCAGGCAAGTTACTTTCCTTTCCTAAGTCTCTATTTCCTTATCTGTGAATGATATAAATAAAATGTCTTTAAAAGAAAAGAAAATACTACAACTAGGGCAGGTAGAGAATTAGCCATGAAAGATGGAAATCAGAGCTATAAGCTCCTTCTTAAGCTCTAGAGTTAAAATGCATTAGAAAGAAAAAAAACCTTATCAGAAAACCCTTCTTGGGGTTAACAGATCAATGACAGAGTGCTGAAAGTATAAGGCTGCACAAAGTGGATGGATGTGGAGATGTTGTTGAAAAGAATATCAATGCAGTGCTAAATAGAATAGACATTTATTATCAAACAGGATTTACACTGTTCAGAGGAAAAATGGCAATTGGTTCCATATTTACCCCATGTGTCAAGCAAAGTGGCTGGATGTAAGAAATACCTGATAAACATTTGGTAAGTATTTGAATAAATGAGTGAATGAATAGATAAGCCAGACTGTCAAACTCTGAAAATACTCACATTCTTAATTTGGAAGAGTATTAGCAAAGATGGCTGCAAAAATTTCTGCCATTTGTGTATGCATGTCACTTTTGTAATGAGGCACTGTGTTACTTCTCCCATCAAGAGATGGGATTTATTTCTCTTGGCTATAAAATATACTTCAGCCAGAGGCAAAAGCCATGCTGTTTCACACTTGGAAAGCACCTTTCCTTTGGGGATTATGCTCTTGCTGAATTTTCCCACTATCACACTTAGAAACAGTAGGACCAGCCTACTGAAAGATGAGTCCCTAGGGATCAGCTTCCACATGACCTTGCAGCAGACTAGCTACATAAGCAACTCCAAGATAGACCAACAGAAGAACTATCAAGCTGAATGCAATTACTGACACTTAGAATCCTCAACAATTAAGTGGTGCTTGTTTCCCATCATTTCATTTGTAGGTGGTTGTTATACTGAATATATAACTGACATATTTAATTGATGTTCTTATTTTCTATCAGTGAACCCAAACCCAATGATAAAGAATCAGTAGATGTATAGAGTTCATTCTTTTTTTTTTTTTCCAGTTCATTCTATTTTGAGACAGTAACTCACCCAAGTAAAAGTTCTGGGGATCGATACCACCTGGTGGCCACATATTCTGTATAATTAGCATTATTGCCCTCTGACAGATTCCGTGCGAAACCTGAAAGAATAATGTCATGTTGGCAAAATATTTTAGTGCTAATATTTCAAAAGAACATCAAAACAACATAACTGATATTGAATGGGATAGGCCGTTTCTTAATAGCGTGTCCTTGTTACTTTAAAAAGTTCATATGTTAATTAAAATATACAATGTATTTACTACAATCCAGTTTCCTATGCTAAAGAAATCCACACTCCATGTTTTTCTAAGCATTCAAAACATATTTTAAAATCAGCTCTCCTAAAAATGCAAACTTCAGGGACCCACTGATGGGTGCAGCTGCATAAGCATGGTTCAGACTGCTCCTGGGCTTCTACATCTGAGATGGTATGAGCATCCATGTGGCTCCCCAGGGCCTATTTTAGTATATGTGATACTGAAGCGAGCACTCCCGAGGGCCTAGAGCAGGTTCCGGGCATCTTCATATCCCACCTGGTATATGGGGCCCTGGCTGAGAGTACAGAGCTGCTGGCAGTCAGTGATGACATCCTTGAGGTCAATAGTATTGAGGTTGCTGGGAAGACTTTGGACCAAATGATGGACATGATGGTGTAATAATGTAGTACAAGGTACGTCTAGGCCTCTGACAGTGCCTCCCTCTCCAGGACCTGGGGCTATTGAGCCCGACAGTGACAATGACAGCAGTGACCTGGTCCTTGAGAACCGCCAGACTCCCTGCTCCATTGGGCTGTCTCAGGGGCCTCCATGATTGGACCTGCATCCTGGCTGCCTACTTTCTGGTGCCCATAGCTCTCTGTCCTTCCCATATGGTCAAGAACAGGCCAGCTCTGGCTGGGGAAGTGGCATACAAGTTGATGGTAGTGGCTTCAGCCTCTGACAGGCAAGGATGCAGCCCCTTGCCACTCAAGGCTGCTGGGACATGACAGGTCCTCTCACTGGGAGGTTTTAGCTTGCTCACAGGGCCTTCTTAGCCTGGGCAACATTACAGATTTTCTACAATTAAAACAATGCAAACCTCAGGAATAAAATGAAATCCTCACTAGAGCTGGAAGTCAAACTAGCATCTCATTGATGGTCATTAATTTCACTATATAGTATTTATCTGCTTACTGTTGGTAAGCAGTTCCAGCCATTATGTAAACAACTAACAGTTGGCAGTGATAGAAACAACGCAGGCTAAAATTACTGTCATCTCCTAATACCTGAGAAGCATATTGGGGAATCTTAATTATCTTATAGATTCACACATGACTTTTTTTTGTACTGGAGATCAAACTCGGTACCTTGTGCTTGGAAGGCAGGAGGCGGCGCCACTGGGCTAAATCCCCGGCCCTCACACATGACTTTTGTCCCGCACTCTTTCAAGAGGTTTTTGGGGATCACAGCATAGCCACAAGTGAGGCAACAGGATAAATTAATCACCCATCTAGCTCAGCAAGTGTAATATAGGTTCATTATAATAGTTACAGAAAACTGAAACATTAGAGATAACTGACATGCATGTCAGTTCTGAAAAGTGGCAAACAGTGTTTCCTAAAATGAAACAGCAAAAACCAAAAACAGCCAGAGCAAAAAACCAAACCCTTAACTTCAGTTAGTCAATACTTCTTTGTGAGACATACTTTAAAGAAATATTTATATTTCTGAATGGGATTCTTCAAACCAGACAAAGGATCTGTATGCACTGAAAAGGAAAGCACTTAGGAAGCCTTTCTTAGGGATGCACACACAGGACACAGAATAACCTATGTGGTGCTGCCCAGAGGAACTTCCTGCTCATTTAGAACAGTCTTTTCCTTAATAAATAATGCTAGACTAGGTGGTTTCTTCTCTTATTAATCATTCCAAAAGCATTTCTTTTGTATTTATAACCTGCTTTATAAATTTCAGTAATCTTGGAATTTAAGCAGATCCATGGCCCATAGTAAATGGTGTCTAAGGTGCACTAAGTCACTGTGTTGGGTGGGACTTACACTTCAGAACAGGAAGTCAATGCTGTTCCTGAAAATCATAATGCTAAGGAAATGCTAGAAATGGCAAGATCAAAATCTTTCACATACATTAAATATTAATTATTAAATAATTAATTTAAAAATTTAATTAAAAAAAAATTTAAACTATTAAATATCTCATTTTTGTTTTTCTCTTTCTTTAAAAATAGGCTAGAGCAAGACTTCTTTGCAATGTTTTTGTCAAGAATTATGAAGAAAATTAAAGTTTTTTTTCAGACAAGCAGGTTCATATTATTCAAATTCTTAGAAAATATTTAGTGAAAACAGTTACTTCTAACTCCCGCACTGGGCAAAACGGATCATTCTACAAAGCAAATTCTTTCTATTCCTCACTTGTGCAATCCATCTGGGTACTAACTGAATCTAAATTTGCTTATGGTAAGAAGATGCATTCTTAGTTATATATGTAGGTTTACATTGTACTTGTGATACATGAATATATGAAACAAATTTTAAAAATTAAATTGCTATTTTTCAGCATATAGATTAGGTAAAATTATAATTTAAAAAAATGACCCAAGCACTTAACATCCTCAGTTATGATTTAAAAATTTTTCCACATTATTTTAACTGTTTAACACCACTTAATACAAAGTTATCTATATAGGAGATAATATATAATTTTTTTGTTTACTAGGAGACAGAATAATTTAAAAAACCACTATACATTCAATCCAGAGCTGGAATATCATTTATCAGTTACCAGTCTTATTCACTGAATATTTAACAGTTCATAAATGGAAGTATTTTTAAAATGCTTTTGACTTTACATACATATAATCATTGCACATACACAGTACATATGTATTTACATATTCAGGCATATCTTTAGTGATTATGACTAAACCTCAGTTTGTGAAATATTTTATCCTACTCCAAACAGGAATCATTAAGCGCACATATACATGTATTTACTTTACTCTTCATGAAACAAATACTGGATGGACTTTAAAAAATTGTACATAGCACTCTACAGAGCAAAGAGAGAGTAGTATTCTTCTAGCAATCAATTTTTCACCATGTGCCAACAGAACTTTCCTCTGCTAATTTAATTCAAAACATAAAAATTACATTTAAAATGCCTTTTAAAAGCTACATATGTGTTACCTTAAATTAATTCTGTAAGGAACAGGACTCAATTTCTTTTAACTTACCAAAGTCGCACAGTTTCAGAACATCATTGTGGCTGATTAAGAGATTTTCTGGTTTTATATCTAGAGTTTGAAGATTAAAAAACAATGAATATAAATGTTCTTATTGACAATGTTACATCACTGCAATGGCATCTAATTATAAATATCTAGAAGCCGGACATTGTGGCACACGCCTATAATCCTGGTACTTAGGAGGATTGTGACATTGAGGTGAGCACAGACTACATAGTGAGTGAGATCATCTCCAAAAAAACAATAAAACAAGACAAAACCCCATGAAAGTAAGTTTAATAAAAAACTGCAGCAGTGAAAAGCCAAGTAACTAGCCAGATGTGGTGGCACACGCCTGTAATCCCAGCACTTGGGAGGCTGAAGCAGGAGGATCACTGTGAGTTCAAGGCCAGCCTGAGCTACATAACAAGATCCTGTCTCAATCAATCAATCAATATAAATAAAATAAAAACTGAGTAACACATTTTATGCTGGTACATAAAGTTTCAATTGATTTTTTTGAGAAATATGAATATCACAGTTTAAAAAAATCCTTGTAAGTCTTTAAAATTTAATTTTAGATTTTAGTGTACTGGGGATCAAATGCAAAGACTGGAGCATGCTGGGCAAGAGCTCTATCACTTAATCACATTCCCCAGCCCATGTTTAACTCTTTAAGGCATTAGCTGGATCTCTGAAAAGAATTTAAGAATGACCAAATCTAGGCCAGCATATTTTGAAGACTATTTTTACTTTATAAAATATTAATACAAATTTTTGCAGATAGAATATAAAATGTTTACATCCACAAGGTATCTTAAAAAACACTATGAGAGTAAGTAGCTATCATTATATTTACTGGAGAAAAAAAAATCCAAGAAAGGTTTCCTGTATAACTGCTATATATAAACATGTCTCTTTAGCTTGTCTGTGTGGTTTACAATTACCAGTATATAATTCTGAAGCTATACTATATGAGTCAAGTTATGATTTCTAATTTTTTCCCATGGATCTTTTGAAGATGTGATAGTTGAAAGGTAGAAATTTGCACAAATGGGGCTGGGGATTTAGCTCAGTGGTTTCGCCACCTGCTGCGCAAGTGCAAGGACCTGAGTTCGATCCCTGGTACCAAAAAAAAAAAAAGAAAAAAGAAATTTGCACAAATAGAATTCAATAAAAAATAATAGAAATTAATAATAGAAATAGAAAAAAATAAAATAATAAAAAATAACAGAAATAGGAATTGCATTCAATTGAATTTGCCTTTGGAAAGACATCTTGCAATTCTATTTTTAGAGAATAGTACCTATCATCTATACCATATGGTGAAGCTGTAAGTGGCAAAGGGCAGGGGTAATGAAATTTGTAGATTTCAGAATCATGGTTTCCACCACTAATTCACAGTTAACAGATTCTCTATAAATTTAAGCCAGTTTCATGATGGAAATGCAGCTAACTCAGCTCCCCATTAATATCCTCAAAAATAATATGGCCTATTATTGGAATCATTACCCTAGACACTAGATGTCCAGTTGACTTAAGAGATCTATCCATACCACTGACAATATTGTAAAGTAATTGCTATGAGAGTCAAATACAAGACAACTATTAATGCTAGAAACAGGAGTTGGTACTCTTCGTAGGACCTTTAAGCTTTTCTTAAAAGTGAGATTATTTTAAGGTGATATCCTTGTGCATCTTTATAGCTAAATTAAATATAACATTCATTTATCTGATAATTCAAAAATAAGAAGTGGGCACTGCATCATTTTCTGATAAACATCTTTTAGCTTCATCATTATACCAATTTGTGTCCCACTACTGAACTCTGCAAAGCAAAAGAGAATATCAGGTGAAGATAAATAGTGCAGAGTCAAAGATGATGCTGAGCAAATAATTTCCTTCCCACTGCTATAAGCCAGTAACTTTGGGGCAGTTAAGGACAACTTAAGACATTTTATAATCATGGCCTATGTGCAAGGTTGATCATGCCCAAAACCTCCATACAATGAGCACTTTTCACTAATGGCTGAATGGGTAGGGAAAATCAGGAGGTGAAGATATATATTGAAGATTGTTGCCCTAAGCAAGAATGAAATGTAAGTGCCAATGGGGGCCAATGACCATCTATAAAGCCTGATCCTAAGTTGATTTACATTACTTGGTTTACTTGTAGGACCAAAAGGCTATGGAAATCATCCATTCGCTACCCCACCTCCATCCCAAAGAAGCTTAAAATTTACAATTATTGAATACTTTTATATCACTAGGTGTTTCTACAGTTCAAAGTGGATCTGGTTATATAAAGATCTCACCACAGTATCTAAATATATTGATGATCCATCCTTGTGGTACAAAAAGATTTGGAGGGCAAATAACTTCTCAATCCCATACTTTCAAAATGTATTCAAACAGAAACATTCTTAAGACAGCAAATATTTTAGCTTTATTTGATGTTTCTTTAGTATTTTCCATTTAATAAATTCCATACTCACCTCTGTGGACAATATCGTTCTTATGGCACCAGTGAATAGCTTTGATTAGTTGATAGATATAGCTTTTTACTTTTTCAGGTGGTACTCCATTTGGCATTTCTTCCAGCAATTCAAGCATATTCTAAAAGTTAAACAGAGAGCCATTATTCTCCCAAAGTAGGTAGGCCCATAAATTATATATAATTTTAAAAGGCATCAATTTTTTTATTTGTTTTGCATTTCACCTACAACTCAGGTCATGGTGAACCAGGAAACTGTATTAAATCAGTTTTCTTTTGTGAGAAATTCCATTTTTGCTGCTCCTCTATGCTGCTCCAAATAATAATTATGTGTAATTTCACTACTCCTAGAGACATTTAAGCATCTTTAGAATAATTTAAAGAGAAAAAGAATACAAAGTAGAGATATGACACTAATCTATAAAGTGTCATTTTAACACAGTGTGTTGTGTATCTTTCAAAGACTTTAGTCAACTCAATTTCTGTGAGTGACTTGGATAATATTCTTTTTTTCTAATCAGGGTCTTTCTATGTTGCTTAGGCTAGTCTTGAACTCTTGGGCTCAAGTGATCCTCCTGTCTCAGCCTCCAAACTATCAGGGATCACAAGTATGTGTCACTGCACCTGGCTAACATTCTTACAAAGAAAAAAGAAAAGAAAAAGATTCCTAAGATTAGCAAAAATACATTTAGTATAAAAATTAAAACAGGCTAGAAAGTACTGCAGAAATGAAAATCTACATGCTCCTAACAATTTAATATTCAAAACTTTTACTTTGGAGCCATAAATCATTATAAAATTCAGGCCAAAATTTTGTTAACTTGGAACTTTAGATAGCAGCTTCCACTGAATTTCAAAATTAACCAAACATTCTCCGACTTCTCTGCAAAACACACTGGTAAGGCCCATAGCACAACCATAGCTTATCACTTCCAGACAACCACCCAGGATAGCAGTTGTCAAAGTGTGGCCTGAGGACCTACCGACCCATGAAGCCCAACTATATTGATCATAGCACTCAGATGTTCACCTTTTTCACTATGTTGGCATTTACATTGGTAGGACAAAGCAATAATGAATAAACTACTGGCACCCTAGCAAGAACTGGCCTTCACTGTTATAAGTACAAAACAAGAGTTTTAGTGAAGGATGTCCTTGATGAAACAGTGAAAATATCACTTTTACTAAATTTCCATGTCTTGTCAAGAATTCACACAACAAAATATAGATACACATAGAGCACGTCCACTGCATATGTGCCATCTGAACTATGACTGTCTTGAAGCACAGCACTTGAGTGACCATTATGCAAGCTGAGCTACCTTTTTTGTGGAACACTATTTTTTACTTGAAAGAATGGTTGACACATAAACTTATTTATGTTAACTAGCATTAATGGGTTTATCATTGTTATTTTTAAATGAATTTTTTTTCAGTGCCAGGGATTGAACCCAAGGCCTTGCATGTGACAGCAAACAGTCTACAATGCCTCATAATTTTGTTCTTACTGAACTGTGTACTCATGAAGAATCACTTGTGTTTATTCTCATACCTATTTATAACAGATGCACTTGGGGTGTTTTTTTTATTATCAAGAAGTTTTATTGGTAGGATTTTTTAAAGAGTGGGTTTTAGACCACTAAAGGATGATAATTCAAGACAGGACATATACAAAGATAATTAAAATACTACATACTGTCTAAAAGACCATCTGTACTTGGTTGTGTTTTTTTTGGTACTGGGGATCGAACTTGGGTCCTTGCGCTTGCGCAGCAGGTGGCGAAACCACTGAGCTAAATCCCCGGCCCCTGTACTTGGTTTTTTAAAAACAAATTAAGTATCACATCAACCAATGAAATAATGTTTTTAGTTTTAAAAGAGAGCTGTTGTTTGTAAGAAAACAAAGTTGAGTACTTTGAAAGACTTAATAAAGGAAAGCCACAAAACACATTACTTTCTAATCAAAGGTGAGTCAAACATCTATAAAACACCGGTAAGGGACAGAGGCTAGTGATGATGATAAATACTGAAGGACTCTGTGAGATTGTTTTGCAAGTGTTTCTGAGCATTTGCTTCACTTGTAAAGGTACATTATGGGTATGATGTATGTATGAAAGACCAATCAGAACTTTAATCAAAAGAGCAACAAGCAAAAGACCTTGACCTACTGCTAAAGCACAATACATGTATATTTATGCTTTCAGTTAAAATAAAATGTTTAAAGAATGTAATAATGCATCATTTGTTATGATTCTCCACTTTTTTTTTTTTTTGGTACCGGGGATCGAACTCAGGTCCTTGTGCTTGCGCAGCAGGCGGTGAAACCACTAAGCTAAATCCCCGGCCCATGATTCTCCACTTTAATTGCCTTTTTCAATTAATAAATATACAGGAGGTCCCAAATACACAGGAAGAATAAGATGACTTTGTAGTATAGAAAACAAATTGTATCCCCCATTTCATATTCTGCTCTAGGTTCCTCAGTGGTAGTGGTAGTGGCAGAGATACTGTTCCCCGATGGCCATTATTCCCTTACTCTATAGGAATACAATTTTCAGGTGGGGACTTAGCAGCCCAGAATGAAAAGCACATCTCCCTTCTGCCTTGCAGGTAATGTGACCATTCAACTATGTCCTGGCAATGGGATGTGACAGTTGGAGCTCTATATTGATCTTAAGGACAAGGTCCCCATCTCAGAAGTGGTGGAGCAAAAAAGCAGAAGCAGCCTGGACTTCCTACTATGTGGCAGAGCCATCATATCACTCCTGTACTGCTTACCTTTGTATTCGCCTGTGAGGGAAAAAAAATTTTCTATCTTGTTTTAAGGCAATGTAATCATGGGTTTCTGTTTCCAACCTCTTATCCCTTAAAGCAGTGGTGGGAAACCTATGCCACACATGCTGAAGCCAGCTGTTTGTTATCATTGCAACCTTTAAAAGGTTCGCCATCACTGCCTTAAAGCATCCTTCTCTTTGTCTTCCTAAGACTCAGAGTCGACTGTAAGGTACTGCCACTGATGGGAAGATCACCTTCCATGTGACAACCACAGGAGCAGGGGAGAAGCCCAGGCCTGGCTATCAGAAGACTGGAGTTCTGGTAGCAGCTCTGCTACTTAACAGCAGAGAGAAAGATATACCAAATTGCAGATACACACTGGTGAGCTCTCCATTTGTTATATTTGATTATTACTTATCATGAACAATAACCATGAATGGACTAGAAAAAAAATGCTAGATTTGTCAAAATTTTAATTTTTAATTACATTTTAATGCAATTACATTTTTAATTAAATTTTTAATTACAGTGAAAACTGTAAATTATGTGATTGTTTGTGACAACTAAAAAATAAAGAACATTTGATTTTCCCTGGAATCCTTTTCTTAAACCTTTTTTAAAATCTCAACTTCTAATGTTATTTTGGTAGGGAAAATACTTTTGGAGAATATCTAATTCAGTGGTAGTAAACTTATGGCATGTGTGCTGCAGCAGGCCATTCATTATCATTGAAAGCTCTAAAAGGTTCACCATCACTGATCTGACACAGAAAAGGAAACTTAAAACAGATTTTGGAAAACGAGCGTAAAAGTAGTTCTTTAAAATGATAAAGTCTTCTTGTATTTTTCAAGTTTTGCTAGTAATAAAATTACTACATACATATTTATTTCACAAAATAATTTGTAATGATTGAATGAATTTTAACTCACATTAGTGGTCAGTTATCTTGACAACACTGTTTCCCATTTGATGACGACAATGGTAACATTTATGGCACAAGAACCTGGGAATTGACCTAAAGCAATTTTCCAGCTCCAATCTTCATTAAATAATAGCAAAGGAAATCAGCAGGACCACCTATTTACTCAGCAAGGAAACTTCCAAAAGGTTCCTCTGGCTCTAGTTTCTTCTACTGTTAAATTCTTGACCATAACTAATGCGCACATCAGCTGCTCTCCAGGAAATCTCCAGGCACCTAATATTGATTACGACAGCATACGTTTGCCCTTAGAGCACATCATTAAAATTGTTACTACCTGCATGCCTATAATACCAGCAAGAGGATCACAAGTGCCAGCCCAGACTAAGCAACTTAGCAAGACCTTGCCTCAAAACAAAACACAAAAAATACAAAAAAGGGCTAGAGATGTAGCTCAGTGGAAAGGCTCTGGGTTCAATCCCCAGTATCAACCCTGCCAAAGTCACTAATAAGGTAATCTTTTTTTTTTTTTTAATTTGAAGACAATTGGAACAATGCGTGCTTTTCTTCTCTTCTGTGGGATCTGATACATACCTCTTGTATCATCAGTTTATCCATTTCTCCCTCAGAGGCTTTGAGTTTAATTAAAATAAGTCTAAAAAAATCACTTGAGACATAGATTCTAAAACTTCAGAAGCCAAATCAGTATATTGCTTGAATGTAAGATTATCTTTGAATTGTTCAATTTTACAATATCCTCAAATATATTTCAGGACCTCTAATGATGATGGATAATAGTTTCATTTTTAAAGTTCTCAGATTATGAGATCAACAAATTATATTAAATAATAATACTTTCTTTAATAATGTAAGAAGTGGTACTAAACAAAAGAACCAGGCAAATCTGCACATTGGCAATCAATGGCTTACTTTTTCGACATATTCAAACACCAGGTACAATTTCCCCCGCCGACGAAAGGCTTCCTTCAGCTCCACGATGTTTTCCTGTTTGAGAGTACGAAGCATTTTAAGCTCTCGTAAAGTCGTTTCCTTGACTTCTTCATTTTCTAGAATGTAGACAATGGTGAAGAAAGAAAAATTTAAAATTTCAATCTGCTAGTCACAGAATTTTAAGAGCACTGAAAACATCCCAATGTAATCTTCTACTTTGAGCACTTCTGCTTAAGATGTCCACAGGAAGACTCTTAAATACCACATTTTCTTGTTGAAAGGATCAAGAATGAGAAACTCAAAAGAAAAGGTTTACTTGACTAGCCTAAACTTGATTGTTTGCTTGTATTTTCGTATATTCCTTACTACAAAGTATATGTGTAAAAACATGAATTTATAGATGCAACATATGAACCAAGTGTCATTTTACCTCTAGAGTTCTCTGTACCGGAGCAGAAAGTATTTAAAAGAGTCATGAGAATCAGCCATATCAGTGTGCAGAGCCTCTGTGCAGCCAGCATCTGTAGCAGTTGATGTCTTTAAGGCTGGCCTCAAGCTTTGGCTTATAAGCGCATTTTATTCCTCAGGCTGCACATCCACAACCTCAGTGAGTAGAGGCCATGTATCAGGCATCCACAATCCAGCTTGTAGCCAAATTGCAGAAATTCTTAGAGTTTCTGATCTTTTCTCTGCACAGCAGCTGCTGTGGGTTCCTGCTGCCTTCCTGTGGCATGTCCATCTGTCCATCCCAGATGGCGTAGCTGTTCTGGGACAGAGAACTTATGCTGAACCAGTTATCTGTTCTGTAATACCATCAACTTCACTCATGATAACCTCCACAGACATGAAGGAAGGACAGAAGTCACATTAACTCTGAGGCATTAATGGGCAGGAGAGCCAGGAGCCAGTATTTCATTTGAAATGAGTGCTTATGATAATTTCAGACTGTGAGGAAATCCTAACCACTGTTTTCATATGCATGCACAAAGGTGCAGGTTCATAATCCCTATCCCTCACCTGTAATTCCTCAGTCCCAAAAATAGTTTAAAAACTGAAATTTTCTCTATGTTTGGGATAAACTAATTTAGAAGTAAACCTGAATTGACATGAGACCACTTATGGTCTTTGGTTTATCATACCTAATATGACTATTCATTCATATGTTGTGCTATAGAAATACTACTTATTACAGGGCACTATACAACATGCCACATTTCCATTCTAAAATTCCAGTTACAAATTCTATAACACATTTGGCCTCAAAATTTGGGGTAAGGGCCAGAATCCTAGCTTGGGAGCTTAAGTTGCATGACCTCAAATTCAGGCACATCTTCAAGTCTGAGGAAGAAGAACATGGAGTTTAGGAATGGGGACAAGAAAGACTATGCCTTCTAGGACGAGATGCTTTCTAAGCAAGGCACACAAGAGGGAAAAGGCTGAATGGTGATGGGGATAAAGAGGGGGGAGAGAATGTCAACTCAGAGCCAGGAGTACTTCTCAACTTATCTCAGCCCCCTCTCCCAACCTCCTTTCAACTGTACTTAAAGAAAAGAAACTAATAAAAGCAGGGGCTTTGTAGCACTGGAGTATCTGTAACAAAGAAGGAACATAAAGTACATACTCTTTTTTGAACTGGTTACATAAGCAAAGTATTCTACTTCAGCCAGAAAGTGGTTGGAGAACGCTGGAACACAGGTTAGGAAAGGACAGCAATTATGCCTACAGAAAGACAAGAGCCAGTGGTAGGAAAGGCTAGTGGTGGCAGAAGCAGGGAACTGGCCCCGAATTAGAAGAGAACATGACAAATAGATGCTATCCAGCAGTAGGAGGAATGGGTGAGAGGCAATCAGGGCACTTCCCCAAGAGGCTTAGAGGTTTGTCAGGGGACAAAAGGTTAGCTGTTCTGCAAGTTGGAGCTGAGCTCAAGAAGTGGCATCTGACGGCTATTAGAATGCAACAGCAGCCCCAGCTGCTGTAGCCAGGGACCACTACCAGTCTCCAAAAGCAGCTTCTGGAAACTCCCATCTCATGCTTCTTTCCCCTTCCCTCACCTTAGTCTTTCAGTTCTGAAAACACACCTGAACTTAATTTTTCAGTGGTAGAACCTTGTATTTGTTCCCTGTGTCCAGAATGCTCAGCCTAGAACCTCAGCTCTTTACATCGTTGCTGGCTCCTTTGGGTTTCTTTGAAATATTGTTCCTCAAGGGCCTTTGCCAGACTGCAAAGCAAGTAGGCCCCTACCCCACTATTCCTTGTCATAGTACTCTCTGGGCTTTGCTTTCAGTGGCTGCCTTACTTTTTGATACACATTACGTTTCCTTTATCTGAAATGGCAAGTGTTTCAGATTTTGAAATATGTACATATACATAATGTATCTTGGAGTTGGGACTCTACACAGAATGCATTATGCTTTGTATACACCTTATACATACAGACTGAAGGTAACTTTATACAATATTTTTAGTGAGCCTGCATTTTGACTGTGACCCTCTTGGTTTCAAGTACAGCACTTTCAGTCTTCTCTTTCAAGCTCAGAAGGCTGCTTATTATGTAATAAGACAAACTAAATTTATTTTCCCTTATTCACCTCTCACCTGAGTTGTTTCTATCATATATGACTATGAAAAATGGAGGATCCAGAAAACTGATAGTACTCTGGGTAAACAATATGTGTGTGTGTAAAATCTGTGTAAAATTCTTAAGAGCATCCATAAGCTATGCTGGAGCTGGGTACAAAGTTGCTAATAAATATAGCTGGTATATTATCCCTAATCAAATGCTTGGTGAATCAGCCAGCACATGAAAAGCAAGTGAAAAAGGGACACTTCATATTATTACCAATTTGTGTCAGTTTCACTTTGCTAATGGATAAAACTCCATCAGAATAGCTGAGTCAGAATGGTCAGAAGAAACATCGGAATAGGTCTGTGGGGATCTAGATTTCAGAATCAGCCTTTTAACCAAATGACAGTATGACATGTAACTTTGGGCAAGCCACTTACTCTTTCATCAGTAAATAAATGCCCCTATCCAAAATCCTATGGCCCTTTCTAAATCTAAGAATCTATGATTTCTTTTCACTAAAGTGTTACTGATTATAAACCTAAACATCATTGCATTTTGGTAATTTATTATATATATATATATCATTCAAATCTATACTGACTCCACTTAGTAATGGCTACAAAGAGAAAAGATAAATGACCCTTCAAAAAGCAGCACGCTATAAATCCCCTAGCATGTAGTGCCAGAACAACCTCACTTGAGCAGCTTCTATTAAAAGTTGAGGCAAGGGGCCGGGGGTTTAGCTCAGCGGTTTCGCCGCCTGCAAGGTCCCAAGTTCAATCCCTGGTACCAAAAAAAAAAAAGGTTAAGGCAAGCACTTGAGCATTAAAATTGTAATGAAGGGGAACAGTCAGGAAGTCAAGTTATTAATTCCTGAAGGGCTAGCAAAATGCACACTTCATTACTTGGACATCCTATAATTTTGTTTCTCTAGGTTCCCAGCCTAACCTACACTCTATGATGAAAATTGTGGCAACAAATGATATGATGGGGAAAAAGTATGAACAGTTCACATGCTTCTCTCCTCAAAGAAGCAGAAAATAGCAAAGCATTTCAATGGGCAGTTTTTAAAGGTAGCAGCACAGACCACCAAAATCACTGTCTCACAATTGAAATAATCCTTTTAGATTCTCTACCTGGGCTGGTTCCTCCAGTTAACAAAAGAAACAAAAGTTAACTTTCTTAGGGTGAGTGGACTGAAGGTCATGTTCTACCTCTTAGCCTGAGCTGAACACAATCACCCAGGGGACATGGTATAGCACGGTGAATTTTGGAGAATGAGTCAGAACACCCAGGGTTAGGTCTAGACTCTACTACTAAACTGGGCCACTTGGCTTACTGCTAAAGCCAAGTGGCTAAGCAGCATAGTATGGGTGGAAGAAAAACTCAAGGAAGCTCCTAGGTTTGCATTTTAGTCTCAATTAATCATATACAAGCTTATCATCTGTGAATTGGGGTTATGGTTATGCTGGATTATTCTGAAGGTCTCTTCCAGCTCTAAGAGTCAGCACTTCTACACAATGCCTGCTTACATGCATGGTAACTGACCTCATCATCAGTTACCACTGAAGGGGTTTAGTGAAGGCAGGAGGAGCAACTCTGGCAAAGTTATGTGCAGATAAATATATAACTCCACTGAGTGAGGACTAAGTGACACAGTAGAAAAAAAGCACATTAAAAATAAACAAAAAATCTGACCTACCTATATAGGCTTACCGTAGGTGAAGCAAGCTAACACAACTAAAAATCAAGAGATTCACTAAAGTAAAAGGGAACAATTTTTAAGAGGAAAGATCACAGAAGCAAAAGAAATTCAAACATAAGTGATGAAAAGAAAAATCTAAAGATGAGCAAAAACTATTGTAACTATTTTTAAAGAACTGTGGGCTTGGAAAAGAAATCCAAGAATAGCTGTAACCTACTTTATGAAATCACAAACCTGAAATTTTTGTATAGCCAAAGAGGCCCCCAAAGCAGACCTTTAAACAAATACACAGAAAAAGAAAACTCAATCCATCCTTGTACAAAACCATAGGAGCACCATGTTTGATTCTGACTGTCCTCATTGAAGAAAAGACATCAGCAGTAGGGCAATTAACATAGCCAGGGAAGTTTGAATGTTGGTGCTACTGTTTTCTGTACCAAAAGAGATAAGGGCCTTTCAATCTTCAGAGATGAAGGGCAGGTAAAAAGATGGTAGAAATTTATGAAATCATGAAAGTGCAAAATGGTCACCCAATCTTCGAAGAATCCCTGAGGTTTGAAAGAGATCCATTTTGGTATAAAAAGGAAAAGTGAAGTCATAACTAGCCAGGATGCTCAAGCTCAGTTAATCAAATTCTTTGTTAATCAAGGGTTGGAAATTTTGTTTCAAGGCCTCTCTAAAGGAGACTTTAGGTTCTTGAATTTAAGGACTCAAGATTATGAACTTTTATTTTATAAATGTTTTATAATGTTATGCAATAAAAGAGATCAGAATAATGCTTTCTAGGGTCTCACTAAAAATGAGAATGAAATAAATTGGGAGAAAAGAATAGATAATTAAACATTTTCTAATAATTAACAAGAATACATTCATTCCGAGAGAAAAATACTTATCTACAGAAAACATTAGCAACAGCAGGATATATAAAATGCAAGCAATATTATTTGCTACAAAGACAGAGAAAACCTAAATTCCACATAAAACAAGGACTGCTGCATGGTCCCTTGGAGTCAGCTTCCTAGACATATACTGATGCCTACTGATAAATAGGGAGGACCCACCTCATCCCATTGTCTGTATGTTCATGATCAAAAAGTCCAAAGACACAAAAGGAAGATCCAAAATAAATCTAAACCTTAGGCTCTCCTACAGAAAAGGTTTAAAAGACCATATTTTTAATTCTAGCTAGTCCAAAGTATCTGGTCTAAGTCAGTGCTCTTGGATTATTTAACAAATTTAGGACAGCAGGCACTTGTACATATCATATGTGTACGATCAACAGTGATAGAAGATTATCATCTGAACATCAAATCTTACATCTCATGGTACAAGATTGGGAGAATTAGGCTATATATAGTCTGAAAATTACTTTGTACCTAAATAATATCTAGTATCTTTGCAGTATGTGGTCATTTTTTCCTCTTATAAAATTTAAATAGCAGAACTAAAGAAGACTTCTAGTCAGTTAGGTATTTACTAGTCAATGTTTCTCTGTACCAATTTGATTAATAGATAATTTATAATATTCTAATTCATATTATCATTAAGAATTCACTATCCATGACTCCAAATTTCAAGAAGCAGAAGTTTTCAAAACAAATCAGATAAAAATTTGTCATCAAACATTTCTTTTCTTCCCTCTTTCTTCTCTCCCCCACCTCTCATGTATGTTTGTTACAGGGGACTGGACCCAGGGGCTACATCTCCAGCTCTTTTTTATTTTTTTTATTTACTTATTTATTTTTGAGGCAGGGTCTCCCTATATAGCTCAGGTTGGCCTTGAACTCACAGTGATCCTCCTGCCTTAGTCTACTGAGTGCTGGGACAAGCCTGCACTACTGCGTCCAGCCTTTTTATTTCTGATTTTGAGACAGAGTCTCAATATTGCCCAGACTGGCGAAACTTGTGAATCTCCTGCCTCAGCTTCCCAGGGATTACAGCTGTGTGACACCATGCCTGGTCCATTCTTTCCTCTCAATGGGAATTTTTGTCCCCACCAGGGCATCAAAATCTTTTGGGGAGAATCATAGGCAAAGACACTGATAAATAATCTCATGGAGTTATATCAGCTAACAGCTAGATAATAAAAACCTGAAAAAGATGGAGACAGAAAGGAATATGAAAAATGAAGAAAAAACTGACAAAATCTTTTTTATATATTTTGAATAATCCTCTTTATTTTTATAATTTTAGGTTCACGTTTCCATTTTAAAGTCCCAATATAATCTTGTATTTACTATAAAATTTTGATTGCCATTTAAAATAGTGATCTAATATCCTGGGCTGGGACAGTAAGGACTTCTTGAACTATAGTGGTCTACCTTAAAATGTAGTCATAAAAATGTTTTACATAAATCTGTGTATACACATGAATTTAACAAGACAGTAGGACATTATCAATCTTTCAAAGCTGCTAGAAGATAATATATATTCTCACAAAACATCCCTTTATATCATCACTTAGAGAATACTTTTTTTACTTCCAGAATACTTGATTAGCTTAAAAATGGGTCTGACCAAGTACAGGTCCTATTTCAGTTTAACACTGTTTAAATAGAACTATTTCATTATCTTCACAAAGATTTTAAGCATTGGATTTAAAATAATCACCATCACCATATCAAAAGAATATTTTCAGAATAACTAATAAAAGGGATGAATGAGAGCTATATGACAATAAGGGCATATAATATTGTTTATTATAAAAGGCTTGACTAAACTTAAAAAATTAATTCAGAATTAAATAGTTTACATAGGAATTAAATGGAAATCTTCACCCGTACAAAACTATGCATGTACACTTCACACTCCAAAAGGGCTGTTCACCACGTATCTACCCTTTCTTTGCATTAAGACACTACACTGGCTGGAGAAAAAGGGTAAAGACAGAGAAGACAGTACTAGATCTTCCAAGGAGAACTGGAAACAGTAGGAAAGTGGGCCTATAATAGGACTGGAACTAAAAAGTTTAAGTTTGTGAGTAACTGGATACCTCTTCAGATTCTGTCAAAGAAATGTTTTGAAAGTGTCCCTCTCCAAGTATGTGTTGCATATGTAGGTGTGCATTAACACTGTGGGATGTGTGACAAGACTGCAGGCCAGTGAGGAACAATAATGGTCTGGCAGAAATGAGGACAGAACAGATTAATGTTTTGTTTATTCAGAGATGTAGAGGCAGACCGAATGTTTTCCATGTCTAAACTATACATGCATTCCTGGATGCCACAGCTAGACATAATCTTTCTTGCCTCAAAATGATCCAAATTGCATGTCTCCATTCAGGCACTAAACTGTTTTCTAGTCTGTTTTATTATTTATTTATTTACAGGTCTTAATTCTACTAACAGGTCAAAGCTTCTTGAAAGCATCTTGAGTTACTTGTATTGCTCTGAAAGCTCCTGGCTCAGGGCTCAATGAATTTTTATGGACACACTCTTGATGGCACGGGTAAAATTTTAAAATTTATCGTGTAATTGGAGATAAACATTGGTATATACTGTATAGAGATTTTGAAGAATATGGTACTTATTTAAAATAGCAATATTATATATGGCCTAGGTTGTACTCTTTTTTTAAAATTTGATGATAATTATTATTTTTTGTGGTAACTGATGCTTGCCAATGTGCCCTGCAAGATGAATGCACAACCAGAACTCTCTAAACGCATGCAAAGGTTGTGCTTTGATCTACTATTGCAATTACTTTTTTTAGATCACCATTTGTCTCTGGGCCACCTGTCGTTAGCCCAAAGTCACCGCTCAAAGGGTTCATTTCCGATGGTCTCACAGTGGGTTGGCTCAGGGCTACTTTTTCTGTTAGACCACAGGCACACTGTTTGAAGCATGCCCCTGCCCCAGGACCAGAAGCTAAAAGCATTTTTCCAATGCCTTCCTTTAAGGCTGCCCTCACAATGGCTGCTGAAGTTCCCAGCTTATACGTACATGCTCCACATAGCCAGCACGTCAGAGTGCAGTTACATCAAATACTACTGAATTATCCTGCAACTTTTTGTTAACAAGCTCTTTTTATTACTTCATGTTTGCTAATTCTGAGGCAAGGGCAATAAAATGGTTTATAAATAAGAAGCTAGTGTCTTACAGTGCTTAGTAAATGTATGCTGATGAAGGTAGGCTATGACAGCTATCTTTATATTGCTGATTAGATGTAAAGGTTAATACTATGCTGGTATCTCTTATTCCTAAACCACTGTTTTTCAAATGGCAGGTTGTGACTCATTAGTGGTGGAATCAAGGTATCTGATGCCATGATAGGCATTTATATAAATTTATATGAACAGGAAAGAACAGAAAATGAAGTACCTTACAGTAGTATGATAAAGTGGTTTGTGACACTTTTACTTCAGTTGCATATAGTATAGAATGTGTATGGACACAAGGTTAGGATATAAAATATATTTTTACTGAGGTCTCTGTCCAAAATATTTTAAAAAACACTACCCAGAGTTCATTAAAGGACATGCATATTTTCAAAGATCAATTTCTCCACATGGCTATCTTTGGACGGCAAAGAGTCAAGATTTTACAACTAAAGAACTACAGAAATGCTTTTTTTCTTTTAAACTTTCAAGCCCATTACAGAGTAATATACTCCATTTGAAATGGTCTGAATATATAATCAAGATCTCCAAGTATGATATTTCTTTTTGAGAAGCATTTGTTCTCCCAATGAGTGATTCCAAATAGAAAATCACCCTGTTAATAACTGTCTCCTACTTAGCCTTGTATTTCTAATTCTGAGTAAGAGCTAGAGATCACAGCATTCAATACTGAAATCTTTCATACAGCATTCACTACTTGTGTGAACAACAGAAGTATTTACTTTAAATCAGCATTTTCATTTTAATTACATTTAAAAACAGTGTGGATGACTTTCTATCTACCATTTAGAGCAAGATTTCCAATGTCAATTTTATCTTAAAACACAAGATAAACTTTCTAATATCATGAGATAAAAGATTCACATAGAAGGAAATAAATATCTCAAAGCAAATCATAATAGATAAGCTATATTCACTGAGACTGTGACTTTAAAATTTCAAGAATAGGGCCGGGGATGTAGCTCAGCGGTGCTGCCTGCCTGGCAAGGACAAGGTCCTGAGTTCAATTCCCAGTACCAGAAAAAAAATTTTCAGGAATACATAGGGTCTAACCAGCTAAATCCCACCTCTTTCACACTTTCTTTACAAAAACTTAGTAAAGAAGGAAAAAAACAACATATATACCTTCACTGTCCTTGAATTTCTTGATTGCCACAATTTCATGTGTTTCCTGCAAAATAAAAAGAGGCAGAAGGAAAGTCATTCTTCAGTGTTTTTCCAATGAAGGATCCGTATATTCTGGGACAGAGTACCAAGAATCCAGACAGTAAAAAACCGATCATCCTCCTCCCCAGTCCCTCATTTCTTGGTTCCAAAATTCTCTCTCTTACCACCTTGCAGACATTGCCAAGGAAGGACAAGGTAAAAAGGGGGCAAAGTGCAGAGATGGTAACAGAATATGAATGAATCACAAATCAGAAGTGTCAAACTCTTTAGTCTACTCAAAATTGGCAGGACATAAAAGGAATAAAAAGAGTATAAAACAAGACCAACAAATATTCATATTATCTTTGCTAACATTTTAGTATTTTTTCTTCCAGTAAATTTTCTTGTATTAAAATAGTAATATTGGCTTATATGTTATTTTTATTTCATTGATATATAAGCAAAATTTTGACCTA
>NW_004624829.1:3367993-3406178 GCF_000247695.1 Heterocephalus glaber | reverse complement strand
AGCGGGGTCAAATGGGACTTCCAGTCCTAGTTCTTTGAGGTATCTCCATACTGATTTCCACAGTGCTTGCACCAATCTACACTCCCACCAGCAGTGGAGCAGGGTTCCTCTTTCCCCACAGCCCTGCCAGCATTTGTTATTGGCTGATTTCATGATAGCAGCCATTCTTTTTGGAGTGAAGTGGAATCTCAGCATTGTTGAGAAATTATTTCTGATTTCATTTTTCCCAGATCCTCTTTTGTTGCCAGTTCAGCGAGTCCAGGTGGTTGAGTACCAGATTGTTCCATCTTGTTTCCCTTTGGGGTTGCTGTAAGTGATCTGGAAGTCTGTTTTTGAGGCTTGTTTATGTGTCTTCTCATTTCCATGGGGTGGGGTGTGCTTCTGGCGCCCACGTAGTTCACCTTCTCTGCCCTAGGAGCGTGGAATGGCGGCGGGGGAGCCTCCTCCCAGGTGCTGGGACTGGCTCACCTTCTCTGATATCTTAGCATCTTTACATACATATTCTAGATTTCCATCTCTGGTTTAGACTAGTATAGGCTACTGATCTGTTCTTAGCCAGAACCAGCTTACGTTACTGAGACCTTAAACTTTTTAAATAAATTCATTTTTTGAGAATACATTTTGGCTATTAAATCTAGTTATAGCTATATACAGGTGAGATGATCCATTATATTTCATTCATATCTATTTACATATTTGGCTTCACTGTTTACCAACAGTCCTTTTCTCTTATAGTTTAAACATATTTAAGTGCCTGATTTGCATCAATTTTTTGTTAAGCAAGAGTACATCTCTGAATGATTTTCTGGGGAAGTATTCTATTTTCCTATTACTTAAACACATGCATGGCAAGATGGCAAGCACAGAATTTTTGGGAAAGAGGCCATACATTCTTACATAGTACCTGTAAGCTTGTGTGTACTGAAAAGCCTTAGAAAGCACCACTCACATCATTAACACTGTGAATCTATATGCTTATTAGAGCAACTTAAAAACAGGAGTGAAGTGCCTTGCGACAAAATTCATACAGTACTTTTCCAAGGGAAGAAAAGTAAGGGTTTTTAAAGAAGGTCTGCCATTTCTGATATAATGAAATAATAATGGCACATAAGGTTCTAAATAAAGAGAAATGCCCCAATGGTCTTCAGTATTATTTAATGCTATAGAAAAGAAGTCTGGGCCAGGGATTTAGCTCAGTGGTTCCGGCACCTGCCTCGCAAGTGCAAGGTCCCGAGTTTGATCCCATGTACCAGAGGAAAAAAAAAAAGAAAAAGAAGTCTGTGGCCATTTGTTTTTCATTCTGATGTTGGTAACTTCTTTTTCTCTGCCCCGATATTATTAGGACTTTTCTTTAAAATAAAAATTGAAATTATCAGAATATATGTTATCTAGAGGGGAATGTATTTTTTAAATACCTGAAATCAATGAAGTTAGACAAGTTTTCTTCTAGCAAGCTTGTGTTTTGTTTCTACTCTTATTTTTCTAGTATTTTACTGCAAACCTTATAACTTTTAGGTGGATCTTTCATAACTGATTCATATATATGTTTTTTCGCTACTGGATCATTAGTGCCTAGAACAGCAGGCACAGAGTAGGTGTTCATTAAAGAATAAATATTTAATGAGTGAATTATTCAAAACTGCTGGATTAATTCTGTTCTTGTTCCATTTTAGTTTTCTTGATCTTTCCTTATCTCAGCCAACTTCTGCAGTTTTTGCCTTGTTTCACCTTATTCTCTCTGTAGAAGTTATACCCTCCCACTTCTCTTTCAGACTGAGCATATATCTGAACTTTGTCTGCTTGTTACTTAAAAGAAAAATCATTTTCAGGACTAAGTGTTGCTTCTAAATTACCAGGGCAACATTTTATCTTGCCATGTTTTTTTATAGTGTCACCCCACCAACACCACCACCACCACTGTTTTGCTCTGGTCTGGCTTTTATCTCATCCTGTCCTAAGATCAAGAGATCCACTTGGACTGGCATCTAGCAGCAAACAAGAAGAGTTGGAATTCTCAGGCACTTGACTTTCAAATTTAGACTGATGTACCCAAGCCTGATTCAAATCTTGGATTCTAGCAAACGTTCTTCTCATGACAGTTGGCTGGTCCGAGGCTAGACTACCCAGTTCTCTGAATAAGAAGCCAGAGGAGCACATGCTATTTGCTCTTTCTCATGCAGGCTCTAAAGAGCACATTTCCTAGTACTGCCTGCTCCCACCACACTTCTCTGTGGATGCTATGTGCTTCTAATCTTTCTCTCCTTCTTGCCTTACTACACTTGGGACATTTTAGTCTCCAAAATCATCTGAACATATAATGCTAATGTGGGCTAGAGGGGGACTGAGAACTCCAGGTCCCGCCTCTGTGGGCATGGGTCCAAGTCGTTTCCTACTCTCTCTGGATATTTTGCCTGATTCAGGTTCACAAAACAGAAGAAAATTATGGCATTCCAGGCTATGCTTTGTATTCCGTTCCTGCTAATGAAATGAATTCCTCCTCAACATTGTCAATAATCTTTGATCTTTTATTTTTTGAACTGTTATGAGTTTGATTTTTAAAAACCATCTTCATGGATATTTAATGGAGAGGTAGGAGCTGATCATATGCCAAGCTTTATTACTTGTTCTCCCACCACCATATGATGTTATACACGAGTATGGACAAAGAAGAAAAAATACATGGAAAAGAACTCTGAAGAACTTGTGTTTTAAATTTAGTTTATTTACAAAAACATGCTACTGCCACCACAACATGTGCTAGAGATATGTCACCAGCTGTAGTTGGCTAGACAGGGATTGATTTGGTACTTGTTTTAGTGTCTTGCTTTGTTTAAATAATAAGGTAGTTAAAAGCTGGTGTGAAGGGGCTGGGGATTTAGCTCAGTGGTTCCTGCACCTGCCTTGCAAGTGCAAGGTCCCGAGTTTGATCCCCGGTACCAAAAAAAAAAGAAAGAGAGAAAAGCTGGTGTGAAAAAATGTCAGTAATTCATTAATCCAAACTTCATCCTTAATTCCATCTCAAAACTGGAATTATATTACTTTGGAATGCAAAAAGAAACAGTAAGTTTTAAATAGGCTTCTGGATTATACTATCTCTGTGAGTGAACAAGGTGTAACACTTCCCAGAATATCCATATATCAAAGTATTTAACATTCCCAGAATAAATTTTTTCCAGCTAAAAGAAAAAAATAAAAGGGAATTAAAAATAAATGCCATGAGTAGTAAGTAACACAAAAATATCTGGAGGGCCTATAGTTTTTTTAAGTACCCCATAAAAATCAAGCCTCAGTCACTAACCAACCACACTGGACAGAAAAGCTGGTAACCATGAACTCACCGCCACTGTTGACTGTCAAAAGCTCCCAGTTACTGTTTTATTCTCAGTATTAATTTTCCCCTAAGATTTTGAAAAAGCAACTAATTGGTATTAACAGTTATAAAATTTATTAAGTTATTTTAAAATGTAGTTATGTAACAGTGCTCTGGAACAGTGAATTCTTTAAAATGACCATAATGCTGCGTTAGGAAGTAGCAGGAATCACTGCTTTAAATGTCTTGCTCTCTAGGTTCTAATATCCAACATGCATCATGGAACAGAATCGAACAAAATATTGATTCTATTTTATTCTACTATTCACAGATTAAGTCATTTCAAAGGTTATACCCTACAAGTGGTTCTCTAATTAGTCTCCGAGAAGTCCTTTCTGAAGACAAATGCTTATTTCTTCATCCAAATAACAAGGAATACAACTTGACAACCAAAATATTTTAAATATGTTTTATATGCAAATATCCCAATGGTCTAATTGCTTTTACACACTCACATGTTCCTTCAGCAGGAGCAAAACCCTGCAAACATAGGTATTGTTACATTATAGATTTGTATGGTACCTGAAAAAGATTTATTTTAGATTATTTTAAATACTATAACTTCTGTACCAGGCCCCATGCTAAGTACTTCCTAGGAATTATCTCATTTAATCTTCAAATCATCACTCTGAAAATCTTACTATGCTCATTTTACAGATGAGAATACTAAATTTCAGTGAAGTATCACAATTTGATCCAAGAGCATACAGCTAAGACATAGTAGAGCTGATATTTTTAAACCCAGGAAGACTGTTTCTGGATGCCATTTCTCAACCACGAGCATGCTATACTGCCTTTGCAAACACTAGATTTAAATTTTGTTGTGAAAAAACATAAGATTCTGAAATCCACATATAGATACACACATCTCTGCCCATGAAAATATGACCTACCAAGGCAGAATCATCATTTCTCTTCCACATTTTCCTGAAAAACACGTATTAGCACCAACAAACATTTTCCAAATAGTCTTCTAAAAATATTTGTTATATATTTATATACTTAAAAGCAAATATTTCAGTATTTCCATCTTTAACTTTATTATTTTCTTATATAGGAACCTTCTAAAATAACTTGGACTGAAATTATTTATTTTTATAACGAGTAAAATTATAGGAGTAGACACAAGCACAGGATACATTCTGTGGCAGGTATATAATAGAGCTAGTATGTATTTCCCACATACTACAGAAATACAAAATATTATCCATGATATGTAATGATAAAAGTTAGGTTGTTCTAAGAAATTCCTTAGAGACTGCAGCTTACATTATTTATTACTTGAAAACCACCATGGTTTGTCAATACTAAAGATTAGATTTACTGCTAATTTAAAAAGTTAAGCATTTCAGATCAAATCAGGAAGGAAACAATACAGAATAGCCAAGAAGAGAAGCATTTCAATCTATCACTGGGCCTCTGCTGTTGCATCCTCTGCTTGGCATGAGTGAGTAAATGAAGCTCTCTCATGTACACAAAAGCTTACAACCTGGTGTGTGACAAAGCATGACAGTAAGTTAAAAATGCATGACAAAAGTTAAAAAGTACAACACATGTTATGCGATATGTCACAGGAATTCAAAGAAGATCAATCATACAAATATATATAAAGAACTATACATTACTTTCAGATTTAGCAGTTGATTATTTCTTGGCTTATTTGCTTCTCATCTTTCTCTTCTTGCCTTTTGAAATGTAAAATGTCATAAATATAGCTTCATTTATTCCCATTCTTTTTCCCTGGCAGTAATTCTATCCTTAAGTTGGACTATATCACTCCCACACACATTTTTATTTCTACAAAGGAATATGCCCCTAAGTCATTTTAGGATTGTTTTATACATTACAAATCATGTAACTAGCATGTTATTGTATGTATCTTTTTTGCAACAGTTTCTTTTTGCTTTTTAACACAACAAGGTGAATTTGAAACTGCAACCCGCATCTACTTCAGTGGTTCTCAACTGGGGGTGACTGCATTTGCCCCAAAAACATGAGACCAATTTTAGTTGTCATGTAATGGAGGGGACCTACTAGTATCTAATGAGTAAGAGACCAGGGGTGCACAAACAGTCCCCACAACACAGAATCCTCAGCACTAAATGCCCATATTGCTGCTATTCATTCTAGCTATTCATTTTAAAATATTGTAGTTCATTCATTTAACTATTTTGTTTATTCATTTTAACTATTTTGTGATAGTCCCTAAAGATATGCCTTTCAAATGTGAGACTGGTCACTTGTTCAGGACTTGCCTACCACCTGGAGAAACTGAAATCATCTGATTTCAGACAAAACTCTCCTTTAAAAATTAGTATATTGTAAAAAGAAATTTTAATTGAAAATTAGACAATTAAAAGATCCATTCTCCAAAAATTATTAAAACTATTAAACATGGCAGTAAAATATCTACATTCTAGCCGGGGATTTAGCTCAGTGGCATCGCGCCTGGCTCGCAAGTGCAAGGTCCTGAGTTCAATCCCCGGTACCCCCCTGCAAAAAAAATCTATATTCATCTCATTTTCATGAAATGATTACTTTTACAATAACTTCTATAATATGACTCCATTAAAATATCAGACAATGAAATATATCAAAGGATATATTAGCTTATTTACTTTTTTGTTAGAAATTCAGGGATGCTTTTCATTTGGCCAAAAACAATTTAGCTGAGTCTCACCAGATCGGCATCAGTAGTCAGTCAGCAGAACTGTTATGAAGATTCATGTTATGGGGATAATATCACAGGAAACACTCATACAAACTCTATGAACTGTTCACAATTTGAATTTATTTGCATGCTAAGATTACTTTCAGGAAAATCTTATATTCTAAGATGGATTACAAGGAAAAATCATTGTATTTATGGTCAGCCTCTTAAAGGAAGATCATTGTATGAAAATATTAATACTTTATCAAGAACAGAAGAGGCAGCATGTAGCCAAAAAATGGCAGATGTGAGAAGTGGGATCTTATAAGGAAAGAGAATTCCTTATAAAAATGACTATATTTTATTAGTACATGGTTGCAGTACACAATGGTTATATGCATCATGGGGAGTTGGTACATGTGCATAACACATCTTAATTCTTTTTAAAATCCCCTTCTCCTCCTCTTCCCCCTCCCTCCATCTCTTGATCCCTTTCCCTTTTTTCCCTATCTCCCCGAATAAACTACTGCTATATTTTCAAGCCACATCAGTGATAAAATTCTTATTCTATTTTCTCATTTGTTTCCATTAAAACATAAAATTCCTTCTACCCTGTCTAGGCTGGTTCTACCCTTCATGAATCTTTGCAATATAAAATGGGAGTACACAAATATAAAATATTCAATAGAATATTTAACTATTTTTGCATATTTTCCCAATAAACCTGAGTTTATCACTTCTTCCCGTATCTTAGTGAATACTAGCCAGGAATTTAGAGTCACTCTTGAAGTATCTCCTGAGATCCATCCAGTCTATCACTAAGTGGTGGTGGGTTTTACTTCCTAAATCTTTGTGAAATCTACCTGAACACATGGAGTACTGTCTTGCCTCCTAAATCCTTCTACAGTAATATAATGCCCCCTGCAACCAGGCCCTTTGTTTGGAAATGGAAATCTGATTTCACATTCCACATTCCTCCTTAAAACTCCCCAAACTCCAATGATCTAACAACTAACTCACATCCTATCTCACATCAGGTAGCAGGCAAAGACAATGGGAGACAGGGAAAGGGAGGACGGGGGAGAAACGGGGAAGGGGAGGGAGGAGGGAGGAAGGGAGAAGAAAAGAAAAGAGGAAAAAAGGGAGGGAAACTGATGAACTTTCAAAACAATCTAGCTCCGTACTAACAGATCATACAAACTTTGAGACATATTTAATTTTCATATAACCAACACTTTCGTGCATTACATATAGATGCCTTCAAACCACCGTATATACACCAAATTGAGACTGTGGTATATCATCAAATAAATGAAAATTTGAAAGGCTAAATGGTGGTGATGCCTGTCAGATTGTATTTCTATTTAGTAATTTTTTAATTTTTATTTTTATTAGTACATGTTTGCAGTACATAACGATTACATTCATTGTGGGGAGCTGGTACATGTACATAACACATCCTAATTCTTTTTATATCCCCTTCCTCTCTCTTCCCTCCATCTCTTGGTTCTCTTTGAATTTACAAAAGATCTCCCTGTTTCCTATTACCTATCTTTGATTTTTGTCCTTAAGTTATTTATATTTTGGGTTTCTCCTGTAAGAGAAACCATGCAATATTTAAGCTTACATGTCTGATTTATTTAACACTATGGTCTCAAGGTGCATCCATTTTCCTACAAATGACTCAAATACTGCAATTATTGTACAATTGTGTTACTATTTCATTTTGCCCTTATTTTATAACAATGAGGAGAAAATGAGAAAATGAAAGTTCCATTTCTAGTGATCAAGTAATTGAGACCAAGATAGCATTAATTAGGCATATCAAACGCAAGCAATCTACAACCTCAATCAGACAATTACTAGGTTTAAGCTATGTTCAATTGTGAACGAAGAATACAAATTTTAAATTTAAATGCAGAAAATATATCCTCAAAGATTTTCTTGCTGTGGCAGGACCAGTAATTTATAGCACACTAAATGTAAGCTGTACCAAGAAAATGTAGCTTTTCAATTTTCTGTAACTGATTTAACCTTGCTTTTTAAGCACCTTGATTTCAACTTGCATTCTACAGTAGCTCAGTCCTTTCTAGTTTATAGTCTCTTTAGGTAATGTTCAGTTTTTCAGATTTTCTCCCTATTTCAAGCAAGACGGCAGTGTCAGTGGGGAACTTCACTGTAGATGAGGCTCTTGGGCCTCCAGAACAAGGTTCCCTCTAGGACTGAACCCTGGATATTGGCCTGATGCTGCTGCTAAAATACCATGAGGGCTCCAGGCTCAGACGTGTTCTCTCGGCTTGGAACCCAGGAGTCTGGCCCAGCTGGTTAGGCTCCCTCTTAGTTTTACTGGTGCTGAAGACATCTAGACTCCATAATCTCATTTACACCTTACAGCTGGTCACCAGCTATCATGTAGATATCAGCTTGTCCTTTGACCACAGCTTCCCCACTGACCGGTTCACTGGCTCCCAACCCAGCTACCGGGGTTGCACAGTACGGATCCTTAGAGCCTCTCACAAGCTGAAGGAGGCCCAATAGTTCTCTTTCCCCCTAACCATACCATGCTTCATTTTCTTCGGCTGTCACTGCTTCAGCTGCAATGAGGCAACTTTGCAGGTAGTTTCTTTCCCATGTTCCAAGAGGGGAATGAGGCATAAGTTTTCCCTGCTTTAGGCTTTACCTTCAACATTCTCAGGCCCACAGCCTAGTTTTAGTTTTCTGAGTTGGTAGTGTCGGAGAATGTCAAGACATACCTGACCACCTGCTTGCTCTAACTTTGCCTCTTTTTCTCAGATTGTTTTGTCACCAAAAGGGCCATATTTCATTTCTTTAATTCTTAATTCTTTAATCCCCTCTCCTCTCCTTCCCTCCCCCTCCCCTCCCCTTCTCTCTCTCTCTCTCTCTCTGAATGAAAAGTCAGGAGAGAAAAAACAATTTATTGGCCAAAGATACAACACTAGGTATTCAAAAAGTATTACTGATAGTACATATATGTAAAGATTCAGGTATAGCAATAGAAGAAAAAACAAAGAAAGACTTAACTATGGATTAATGAGTAGCAAAAAAATTGCATGGTCCAAATAAAGAGAAAAATCTATTATTCATCAAACTAGTGATGGATTCAGCTTGCTACAGATTGCTTTATGGGGGTGGAGGGTTGACTATGCCTAACTTTATTGGGATCAATTTTTCTAGTAAGTTATGTAGGTACCACTGAAGTTATCAGCATACTTAATTTTGGTAGTTATTTGTGGGTAAACAAAGAACAGATAGCTAACAATAGCATAGCTTACATAGAGCAAGTTGCTCACTGCTCGGGGGGGGCGGGGGGGGGGAGGGCTAACAAAAACCAGGCCCACAAGTATGCATATACTTATACTTTTTGCTGAAGCTAGAGACAATAGAGCCAAAATAGTTATAAATTAGTGCTTGAGAAAAGAACATCTGATTCTGTTCTGCTATTATTCATCAACATACTGATAAGTCATGCCTATATATGTATGTATATAAAATCTATTACATGAGTGTCTTTAGTTGTACTTTCATGGCTATTTCAATGTCCTAAATCAATTGAAAATATTTACCTTCCACAGTCATTTTGACTCTGCAGAAGACCCAGAAGTTGCACAGTGCCAGATCTGGTGAATACGGTATATTAGGACACACCGTAATTTTTTTTTTTTGGTACCGGGGATTGAACTCAGGGACCTTGTGCTTGCAAGGCAGGCGGCAGAACCACTGAGCTAAATCCCTGGCCCTACACCGTAATGTTTTTATGAGCCTGCCCTTCCACTGGATGGCACACAGAAACATCATTTACTGCATTTCTGGTCATATCTCATAAAGACATTCACTAAAGACACCAAGGAAAGAAGACTTTTAGAATTGCTTCATAAAGTGGCAAGAATGATGGGATAAGTGTGTTTGGAGTATTTTGAGGGGATTTAATGGCAATGTAGCTTTTACTGAAATATTTTTTTGAATTTAAACATTCACTACATATTTTGATCACCCTTTGTATGTCTAGATTTTGGCAAATACCACAGTATCTTAATTTTACATTTTGTAAATACAAAAATCTGTTTAACAAAGTCAACACACCAAGGTTTAATTTTTTCCAATACATGAGAAATATGATTAGGTTTTACAACATAAGCATGCTTCACAAAACTTTGAAGTTCAAAGGAAACAAATTATATTCTATATAATATCTTCAGGATACCTGGGTACAAGTTCCTCAGGTGCACACTCAACTATGACAAGAAAGACAGTGAGACACAGCAAGAGAAACTTAGATACTCCCTATCCAAACACTGCAATGGATTGCCTGTAGGACTCTGTGATCATATGTTCAGATAGATCTAGAAACAGAATGAGATAACCAAAATCTGAAGAAAGTTCCCAGTCACTGCTTTTTGTTATAGCTGTAGCTGTACCCATATAGAAAACTGAAAAATATATTCCACATAAGTAGGAACAATTTTTCTGTTCCTAAACACTGACTTTCAAAGTATCTAGTTAATTTAATGAAAACCCCTATTTCTTAATATGTATTGTGGAGAAAACTAGAAAATGCTAGACTTGACTTCTCTTACTACAGAAACAGCATCGAATATAAATCAGCAGAGCATAATTTTTTTTTTTTTTGGTACCGGGGATTGAACTTGGGACCTTGCACTTGCGAGGCAGGCGGTGGAACCACTGAGCTAAATCCCTGGCCCAGACCATACTATTTTTGAAAGAGCTTGGTCTGATTTGTCTTTATATCCAAATACTCAGCATTTTATCTTACATGAGATAAGTACATAATAAAATATCTGCTGAACTGAACTGTCACACAGTCCTGGAATAGGAACTGTTTACCACCATCACATAAGGAAGCTTAACATCCTATACATGCCACCTTGAGCACTAAAACAAGAGGAGACAATACTCCTCAAAGTGGTAGTGCCCTTGAAACAAGATCAGCATGTAAGTCTCAGGCAGTTTGCTTAAAGAGAGTAACAACACTAAAAAATTGAACAAAATTTTTATATATGGTTGATGTCAGGAATATCACTGAATATACATACACACAATTTTTAATTGGGCAGTGGATCTAGATAGATACTTCAGAAGACATACAAATGGCCAACAGGCATATGAAAAATTGCTCGATATCACTATATCAGAGAAATGCATATTAAGACTAAAATGAGATATCAACTCAAGGGCTATTATCAAACAGATAATAGTTCTGATGAGGATGTGAAGAAAAGGGAACCATTGCACATTGTTGGTGGGAATGTAAATTACTCCAGCCATTATGGAAAACAGTATGGAAGTTCCTCAAAAAATTAAAAATAGAACTACCATGTGATCCAGCAATCCCATTACTGGGTATCCAAAGGAAATGAAATCAGTACGTTGAAGAAACAACTGCACACGCTTGTACACCGCAGCACTATTCACAATAACAAAGATAATGGAACAATCTAAGTGTCCACTGATGGACACATGAATAAATAAAAAGTGGTACATATACATGATGGAATACTATTCAGGCATAAAAAAATAAAATCCTCTTTCTGGAGACAATACAGAAGAAACTAGAGGTCATGATGTTAAGTAAAATAAGCCAGAAACAGAAAGATAAGGGCCACATAATCTTACTTATATGTGGAACCTAAAGAAGTTAATCTTGTAGAAAAAGACAAAAGAATATCCCTGAACCATAATGTTAAAATCTTCTTTGGATAATAAAGGCCAGTGGGGGTTACTAGCTTTGCCCATAATAGATATTTAAAATACACTCAGTATCAATCATAAGAATTCAGGAAAAGAACAATGTATTCCATACCATGCAGCAAAGCTTTCAGGATAAAGTTTTAAATCCATGCTTTACCTCCCAAATTTTAAGGAAAAGCCCCCTTATTCCTATCATGTCTAATTATTTGTACTTTCTCAACTGAGCCCTCATATATATTCATACATATATATATTCATACATATTTGCGCTTATATATATTTGCATATATATCTGTTCAAACTGCCTCATGCATTCATTTTTCATTCATTTATTCAATCAGCAAACATTTGTCAAGCTCCTATTAAGTGAGAGACACTGTGCTAAGCCCTGGGAATACTTAGAAAACAGGAAAAGGGGGCTCTTGTTTTCATGGAGGTTACATTCTAGAGGGAAACACATATAATTAGTAAGCAAGTAACCGAACAAGAAGATAATGGTAACTGCTTATAGCAGAAAAGAAGACAAGGTAGCTCAAAAGTATGTTTGGGTAAGGGAGTAACAAAGGAGGTGACACTTTAGCTTCACTGTAAAATGACAACAAGCCAGCTCTCCTACTTCTAGTTCATACCTCTTTCACCTTTCAAACCCGTACTGTGAGAAGCACTGTCAGGCCCCCTGGTGTATTTTGTGTACTCTTCTTTTGTGAATCCTAGACACTCTATCCAAACCTCCACCAAAGCACTTTCCACAACTGCCCTGGGACTGATGATTTACCAAAAGGGCTCACTTCCCAGGCCAGACAGTATTTAAGATCTGTGAGAGTAGATGCCTTATTTAACTCAGTGTCCCCAAGACCTAGCAGAAAGGCCCTCCAAGATGATGACATAAAGTGGATAGCTCAGCTCTTCTCAGTAACTCTGATATAATATTCAGTGACCAAGGAGGAATAAACAAAGGGACAAAGAAATAAGATATGAAAATTGTATTGTAACTAAAAAATTGCAGAAAGCAAAGATTGAAATAGTATTTTGTTAAAAGGACCAATCACCTGTGAGTTTTGGAACAAATGACTTGGGGTGGTCATGGTGGTGGTGGTGGTGGTGGTGGTGTTGTTTTTAGAGAACCTTTTATTTTGGTACCGGGGATCGAACTTGGGCCCTTGCGCTTGCGAGGCAGGCGGCGGAACCACTGAGCTAAATCCCCAGCCCTGTTTTTTGTTTTTAATTGTGATTCTCTAACAGCCTGTGAACTGCTCGAGGGCAGAGAGCACACTCCATTGCTGTGCACTTGTGAAGGTTTTTCTTCTGAGAGGTGGGCTGTCACAATCATTGACCATCCACATCTTATCCTTTCCCCAAATATTCAGCAAGACTCAATATAACAGATGCTTTAACAAATGTCTGCTTAATGAATTAATTTGAAGTTTTAAAGCTCACCTCTGTGGTTTCTCTTGTGCTGGAACCAACAAAGAATCTTTTTATATCAGTAAAATATATACAAATGGTGCGGGTGATAAATCAATATGAATCTGAAAAAGTACCTGTTTCACATAAATCACACAGTGGCCAAGTGCCTGTAGAAAAATCCGAGAGCCAATAGCATGGAAAAATGCAAGCTAATGGATGACTTTAAGAGAAATTACACATTATTCCCTAACAGAACAGCAGAAAATTTAGATTCAACACTATGTGGTTACATGTCTTAGAACAAACTATAAGGTATAGTACCAACTACATGGAATATGTACACAAATAAACTTGATTCTACATTTCAAATCAATGAAAAGATGTAAACATTCTCATTCAAAAACCAAGGTAAAGTGCAGCATGAATCTTTTCCGAACAGAGAAATCTGGCTATCTTATAACTGCTTTATAATAAGTCCCAAAAGTAAAATGTAAATCTACTGGCCTGGATAATATTAACATAATGACTTGTGAATCATGCCTTCTAGCTATTCTACTAGCTATATTTGAACAAAAAGAAAGCTAAATTAATAGAAATCAGAACAAATGTATCAAGAAATATAATACATAATAGATGCACATAATCAGAAATAACCTGTTAAATTTATTGCACTCTAAACAACTAAACAAAAATGCACATATTTCTAACAAAATTACCTGTTTCCTATTTATAGAAAGAAACCACAAAATTTGATTATTAGAGGGTTATCTTCCAAACAGTTAAAAATGTAAGCTACATACTGGTTACTTTTTATACTCCTATTGCCAAGTCAATCTACATGGTTTCCCAAGAAAGAAAACAAAAGTTGCTTTTAGGGACATTATTTAGTAACATTTCATTGTGTGGTACCTTTTAGAAGCCCAGAAACACTTCTTTCAGATATATCACTCTTGATTTCAAGCAAATAATCAAGCAAAATCAAACTGAAAGGTTGTCACACCTCCAAAAAAAAGAATAACAGAACTTCAGCTCTGAAGCCGGCCTTACTTACTTACTTCGAGACATTACTTAACTTCTCTGCACCTCAATCACCTTGTTATGAAAATGGGCCTAATAATATCACATATTCCTGAGTCTACTGCTGGGATTAAGAAGATACAAGTATAATATTCAGAACAGACCTGAGGTAAATAAATGTCACCACCATTATCAATGTCATTATCACCATCAAGGAGAAAGTTCAAGATGCTCTACTTCTGGGCATTCCCAAGTCATTAAAGCAAGTTTCTGCTGGGCAAGTGGTGGGACATGCCTGTAATCCCAGCACTCTGGGAGGCTGAAGCAGAAGGACTGTAAATTCAACCTCAGCCTGGGCAACTTAACAAGACCCATCTCAAAATACTACTATTACTATTGCTAATAATAATAATAATAATAGCTGGGGATGTAGCTCAGTGCAAAGGCTTTGGGTTCAATATCCAGTACCACCAAAAATCAAAAAATTGCCAAAGAAACTCAGGGACCACGGAGTTATGTCCCTGAGGTCTGGCTTGTCTTTCTTTTGGAAGAAACTATCAGTCCTTACTTTTATTTTTGAGCTCAGCTTCACAATGGCAGTTGTGCTACACTTCCCACCCAAAGACCATGGAGAGCCATAGTTTACGAGGAATAGACAGGTAGCTAGGCGCTGCAGCTCCTGTAAGCAGCAGGGTGGAGGGGCTAGGACTCCTGACTGGTGTGCTATTTGCAGATTTCTCCCATCTGATGACTAAGCACATGGTCTGGGATCCACTGCCTGCTATAGGGCAGCTCCTGGCAAAGGGCTTAATGGTAATTGGAGTAACCAGCAGTGGTAACCAAGGTAACCACAAGGCACTAAGGACTAGGCCCCTTCTCCATTTGTCTGGTACCTCTAAACCAAAGGAGGATTACATTAGATAATGAAAAAGTAAAGAGCTCCAATAATCCCACAAGCAATGTAGTATAGAGCTAGATTTACTTCTTTTTTTGGTACCAGGGATCAAACTCGGGTCCCTGCGCTTGCGTGGCAGGCAGCGAAAACAATGAGCTAAATCCCCAGCCCTAGATTTACTTTTATTTCTAAAATAAAGATCTGTGCATGAAGTCATGGCTTCAATTTCTAGCACTGCAAAGGAAAAGAAAAAGTGAAAAGTCTTCCACTGGTGTTACAGGGCAAACTAACTTATTTCACAGGTCTCTGAATTGCATAAAACTGTGAGCTATTTGAAAGTAAGGACTATGTCTTGCTCCCATCTACAGCTGCAAGGGTCAATTACAGGGCCTGATAAACAGTATGTTTAAAAAATGAACTAATGCTATTAACATATGAAATGTTTGCAGAATTTATGTTGGAATTTTCATTATACATTACGTACACAGACTTCTGGTTCTGGTCCAAATGCAACAGCCCCATTCCTCTCTGGCCCAGCTTAAAACTAAAAATCCCTGGATGTAAAACACAAACAAGTATAGGTAGATAAAATGGAAAGAATGCACAGACTGCCTAGAAATTGCATGGCTTGAAGAACAACATTGCAGTAAGTTCCCTGGATTTCCTTATCGTCTCCCATACATCTCCAATAGGGTGCTATAGAAGCCCTCAACCTGGAACTGTCAACAGGCAAGTAAGAAAAATGCTCTGCAGAAAGCCCCCTCCCCCCACAAAACGACCAAGAAAAGGGTAGGCCAACAACAGAGAATCTTTTTGTTTCTACTCTTCCCAGGTGAACACCAATGGAAAAACTGCACCACCACCCACTGATTTTTCAGTGGGGCCACACAGGGAGACACAGACAGACAGACAGACAGACACACACACACACACACACACACACACACTGAGAAAGCAAGAGACAATGCTCCAATTCTTCCATCTACTGGGCTCAGCAGGGCTGAGCAGGTAGCTGATCTTGCATTTCTCATTAGGCCACAGCACTCTGGCTCCCCTGCCAGGGAAGTGCCTGTGGGATGAAGCAGAGGCCTTAAGGCAGTAAGAATCAGTGGTCCACTTCCACTGGAAAGGTGTTCATGGGGCCAAGTGAGGAGCTGGACATCCACCTTACTGTCAACACCTTTGCAGAGGTGGTACTGGTGGAGCTAAGTGGGAAATTGAGCGTGTGTAAACACACACTCAGCCCTCATGCTATACCTCAACACATGACTTACTTTTTTTTCATTAATTTTATTGGTACATTTTAGGTATACAATATGACATTCATCATTGGGAATTTGTACCTTTACATGATATATCTTGGTTCTTTTTTTTTCCCTTAAATTCTTTTATTGGTACATTTTAGGTATACAATATGTTTACATTTATCTTTGGGATCTTGTACCTTTACATGATGTATCTTGGTTCTTAATTTTTCCCCATTCCCTGCCCTCTCTTCAACCCCTCCACCCCTCCCTATTTACAAAGACTTTGTTTCCATTTTCTCCTTTTCTCATTATTTTTTCCTTTCTCTTCTTTCCTTCCCCTACTCCTCCCACTTCCTCTTCCCCTTTAGACCTTTTCTTCCTATTTCACATTATCTATTATACATTTTGATTCTTTTTTACACTTTCAGTTTCTCACACCAAAGAAACCGGTATTTACACGTGTGTCCTATTTATTTCACTTAAGCGTATGGCCTCGATGTGCATCCATTTAGCTATAAATTACTCAAGTTTCTCATTCTTTATGGCTGAGTAGTACTCCACTTTTACTAAAAAAAAAAAAAAAAACCTACATCTTTTTTATCCAGTCTCCAGTTGATGGGCAACTGGGCTGTTTCCAAGTTTTAGCTATTACACACTGTGCTGCTATAAACATGGGTGCACATCTACCACTGTGGTATGATTCTTTTAATTCTTTTGGGAAGATACCTAGCTACCAAAAAAATCAACCAATAACAAATGCTGGCAGGGCTGTGGGGAGAAAGGAATCATTCTCCATTGTTGGTGGGAGTGCAGTCTGGTGCAACCGCTGTGGCGATCAATATGGAGATGCCTCAAAGAACTGGGATTAGAGGTCCCATTTGACCCAGCACATGACTTACTTTTAAAAAAATTAAATAGGATCTAGAGACTCATAATATCCAAAATAACTAGAATATACTCCAAGTCACTCATCATATTAGGAACAATGAAATTCACAACTTGAAAAAGACAATGATTTAAAAGCAACTCTAATAAAACTACTTCAACAAGCAATCAGGAAATGCCCTGGGCATGGAGGAAAATAATAGCCTCAATAAAAGCCTGTTTTCCCTAGCAAAAAAGACCAGGTAAGAAATAGCCCAGCAAGATCAAAATGCAGATAATAAGCACTCTACTAAAGCCAAAGAAGACAGGGAAAACTGTGGCACCATCCATGCCAGCAAAGGCTGAGAACCTATCTAACCCCCTATCAGGTTCATACCAGTGGAAGCCACGTGGAGAATAATAATAGGGCACTCCTGGTGCCCTCTGCCAAAGTGGTCAGCGGAGGCCTGTTGTGGAGCTGGAATTCCCACCCACACCAAGTAGTAACAAGGAGCCCCACTCAGTGAGTGTCAATGGAGGTGGAATAAGGAAACTGAATCTCCACCCTTACCTACTACATGCTTCTCCTTGTCAGAGAAAGCCAGACAAAAACAGAAGATTAAATAAGATTTCAGAGTTTAATGACATAATATCCAAAATGTCCAAGTTTCAACAGAAAATTACTTGTCATACTAAAAAGAAACAAAACCTTAGCATGCAGAAAAGACTATTAAAAGATGTCAACAGACATTACAGATGTCAGAATTATCTGACATGTATTTCAAAGCAATCATTATACAAATAATTCAATGAGCGCACTTGAATCAAATGAAAAAAAGTAGAACTTTTCAGCAAAGAAATAGAAGATATAAAAATAAACCTAAAAAAATAAACCCATGAAATAAAAAAGCCTAACAACTGAAATGAAAAAACATTTTAATGAATAGGCTCAAAAACAAAATGAAGACATTAAAAAAATGAACACATATATCTAAAATGTGAGGAGGGTAAAGGGATCTAAATGAAAGCAAGTTTCCTATACAGTATCTCATTTGAGTGATAAAACTGTATAATAATAGACTGTTACCTATGTATATGGTAATATCTACATCAATGACTAAGAATACAATACAAACTCATACACTCAAAAACAATATAAATCAAGATACAATCCTAAATATTCCTTTAGGACAAGGAGAAAAAAGGCCAGAAGAAAATGAAACCAACAGTCTCACTAACAAATATAAAACACTATAACAAACAGCAGCAGAATATATATTTCTTTCAAGAGCCCATAGAATATTCACCAAAATTGGCCACATCTTGGGCCACAAAATAAACTGAAGTTTTAAAGAACTGTAATAATAGAGGGTATTTTCTCCAACTACAATAGAATTCAACTAAGGATCAATAAGAGACAGACAACTGGAGTACCTTCAAACATTTGGAAAAGAAACAAAACATTTCTAAATAATCCATGCATCAAAGAAATAGTTTCAAAGCAAGTTTTAATTGCATAGAACTTAATGAAAATGAAAATACAACATATATCAATATGTGGGATGCAGCTGAAGTGTTAAGAGGGAAGTTTATTACATCAAATGCATACATTAGGAAAGGTATGAAATCAGTAAGCTAACTTTTTACCTCAAGGCTAGAAAAAGAAAACAAACCTAAAGCAAGAAGGAAGAAAATAATAATGACAGAAATTAATTAAATTGGAAACAGGAAAACAATTGAGGAAATCAATGAAGCAAAAAGCCAATTTCTCAAAAAGTTCAAAAAATTGATAAAACTTCTAGTAAGACCAATAAAAAGAAGACAAAAATCATCAATATCAGGATGAAACAGAAGATCCCTACAGATCTTGTGGTTACTGAGAGGAAATACAGACTGCAAGCTTTACATTCATAAACTCGACAACTTAGAAGAAATGAATCAATTCCTCAAAAGCCAAAAATGAATAAACTGAAATCACATATACATGTGTATATGTATGTATGTATGTGTGTGTGTGTGCATATACATACATATGAAGTCTGTCAAAAAACATGTATACACACTTCAGCAGTTTGAATAAATGTCTGGAAGCTCATGGCCATCACTTTGAGCACCTCTTGTAATTGTACAGGCCAAAGGTAACTTGTATTAATCTCATGATATCTTAATCAATTTAGTATTAAAATATTTATACAAGTTTTTCTTTTCCTGATGTATACATTTTTGGGCAGATCGAGAGAGAGAGAGAAGTTGAATTTGCAATTATAAGTTTCTAATAAATCTGTAGGCTCAGATGCATTTGCTGGAGAAGTCTACTGAGCAAAGAATTAACAGCCATCTTAAAAATCTTTTAGAAATTAGTTGAGGAACAGAAAACTCAGAAATAGAGCCACACACAATCAGCCAACTGATTTTTGACTGCAAAAAGAATTTAATAAAGGGAAGACATTACTTTTCAGCAACAGTGCTGGAACAACTGGACATCTGTAGGAGGGGCAACTTTGGCCTATATCTCATACCTTCTACAAAAATGAACTCCAAATGGATCACAGATTCAAATGATAATGTAAAACTATAAAACTTTTAAAAACAACCATAAGAGAAAATCTTTAGGATCTAGGACTATGCAGTTCTTATACTTGATACCACAGCACAATCCACTAACAGAAAAATGAACCTATCAAAATTAAAATTTTGCTGTCTCTGTTAAAAGGATAAAAAGATAAGCTACAAGCTGAGAGAAAATATCTTCAAACATATTCAACAAAGAATTTTAATCTGGAATATAAAGAACTTAAACTCAATAGTTATAAAACAAACACTCCAATTCAAAGATGGACAGAAGACATTTATTTCACTGAAGAAGATACACAGACGCCAAATAAGCACACAAAAGATGTTCAACTTTATTAACCATAAGAAAAAAATGCAAATTTAAACTACAACAAGATACCTACACACCTATCAGAATAGCTAAAATAAAAATGGCAATAATACCAAATGCTGGCAAACATATGAAGGAACTAGTTCATCTATACAGTGCTGATGGGATTTATTTTATGGATGGGTAAAACCGACATCCTACCATACTTTTCTAATGAAAATATGTACTTCAGCTTAACGGTAGCCAGCTGTGTGACTTAGTAACTGCACTAGGGGAATACAGGAAGCAATCTTTGTGTTCACCCGCTTGGTACGACAAACAGCAAGGTATAATCACGTGTCAACGTGTAAACAGGTCAGTTTTACACACGTTATGCACCATGTTACATTTTTGTGTACTTATAATTTTTTACTAATTTTTTTTAATGAAAATCTGCTTTTACAACTTTGTGAGGCGACAAAGTGAGTCATCTGGGTAATTTGGCTACTGATGATGACTTAGATCACGTAAGTCATAGAAAATAGCAAGATACCAAGATAGAGAAGTACAAAATAAAGACCATGATTCAGTGAAGAAAACAGTAATGTAAATAAATATTTGACTAGTCAGTGCTACAAAATGGTCATGTATACCTGAACGAGCCAACGTCAGAACTAGGTCAGAAAATGTTATTAGGTTCTTGTCAAGGATGAAACCTACTGGACAGAATGCCAACACTGGGATTCAATGTTGGAAATTATTTGTAACAGACAATATGCTACAAGATGTTTTAAAATACACTAATAATGAATACAAGTAAAACATTCTATATGCATCAATAGTAATACACAAACATATATTTATCATGACACCTCACTACCTGAACTAAAAGCCTTCATAGCAGGACTTTATCATTCTAATCATCAGAATCTAAAGGATTTATGGAGAAGTGACAGATGTGGCACTGAGATTTTTAAAACAATAATGACATTCAAGAGATCTGGTTTCATTTCAAAATTGCCTATGTCATGATGACAAAAAGACTTACCAAGAAAGAAAAAAATTCAACAATTTGGCTGCTATTTGCTAATTTTTTTAAAGCTTTGCTTCCAATTTTCAAGCAATTTATACACCATCCGAATACATGACAATTAACAAACAACTTGCATCATTTAGTGGTTGTTGAAGCTTTCAGCAATATATGCCAAATAAGCCTTCCAAATATGGTATAAAAATATACACCCTGGTAGATGTAAAGACATTTTACACCATGAATTTAGAAATTTATCTTGCAACTCAACCACCAGGTCTTTATTTGTGCAATAATAAACCGTATGACATTGTGAACAGACTTGTTGCACCTATTTCACTATGTTATATCTGTTAAAAGAACACCAGTAGACCAGCACAGCAACTATTCACAAGAGCAAAGCCCAGATTCCTGAAAAAATGTTGCAAATTCACAATAGAGAAATGTATACAAGAATCTTTGGATTTCAGAAAGACATAACATTGGCCTCCTATATGGTGAAGAAAAACAAAGTAATACTGATACTGTCAACATTACATCATGATGATAAATAAAATTGATAGTGAAGCCCTGCGTGGTGGTACACTTGCATAATACCAACACTTGGGGGGCCTGAGGTAAGAGGATCCTGTAAGTTCAAGGTCAGCCTGTGCTACATAGTGAGTTCTTGGCTAGCCTGACATTATGGTGAAGAAAAACAAAGTAATACTGATACAGTCAACTTTACACCATGATGATAAAATTATTGTGAGGTTGGGCATGGTAGTGCACACCTGTAATCCCAGCACTGGGGATGCTAAGGCAGGAGGATCCTTTGAGTTCAAGGTCAGCCTGTGCTACATAATGAATTTAAGGCTAGCCTGGACTATGTAGGGAGACCCTGTCTCAAAACAAATAAACAAAAAAAGATTGATAGTGGATCCTCAATGCAAATTAAGCCAGAAATGGTCACATTTTACAACAAAACAAAAGGTGGAGTAGACATTGAGGAGTTATGCAGCTACTACGATGTCACTGGAAGCACAAAGCGTTGGCCAATAGTTGTGTTTTGCCCCATCCTAAATATGTCATGCATAAAGAGTTTCATAGGTTACAAAGAAAATAACAAGCACAAAATATCACGGAGAAATTTTCTTAGAGGATTGGGACTGGAATTGATAACTGATCAATTACAACAGAGGAAGAACAATATGTATCTTCCCAAAGAACTCCAGGAAAGAATTCTGGAGCAGACTGGTGAAGACAGATGAAACATCACAAGAACCTCCTAAGGAAACAGGAAGATCAGCAAGATGTCATGTCTGGCCTTCCAAAGACAGGAAAAAAAGACGTGCTATCAGTGTAAACGATATACTTGTGTACGGAACGTGCTGTTCTCATGTGTGAAAACTGCCTTAGGTATGATAACTGAAGTAAGGATTATTTTTGTGGTAGATTTTCATTTGTATTTTCATTGTAGTTCACACAGGAATTTATTTCTGTGGTTATTTTTTAGATTTAGTTAGCAAATAAACAGTTGATGTAGAAAATGTTGATGTTTATTCTAAATACTCAGTATGTATTTGATATTTGATTTTATTGATATTTCATTTTCCTGCTAAGTACATATAGTATAATATAATAGAAAGCTCCTGACAAAAGAGGAAGATAAGAGAGGTGACAAGTACAGCCTCCCAAACAAGAAAGGAAAGCTAAGCACATGTGCTGTAAGTATAAGCCAAACTTGTGTATGGAATATCCTGTTGTCATGTGTGAAAACTGGCCTTAGGTGTGATAATTAAAGCAAAGATTATTTCTGTGGCAGAGTTTTGTTTGTATTTTCATGGTAGTTAACATAGGAATTTATTTCTGCTGTTATTTTTTAGATCTTGTAAACAGTTGTTGAAAATGTTGGTTTATTCTAAACACTCATTACATATTAAAAATATTTTATTTTATTGATGTTATTTTCTTGTTAAGTACACATTGTTTAATAAAATAAAACTCATAAAATTAAAATAATTCATCAATAGAAATACTTCTAAAAAATAAATGTGGACGTTATACACCCCTCATAATGTGCCTTTCAAAAAATTTGCTGTGATGCCCCATAAACTGGTATGGTCATCCTAGAAGAGTATGCCAGTTTTTACAAAGCTATCCATTCACTTACCATACAATTGCATCTTGGACATTTATCATGGAGAAAAAAACACTTACGTTTCCCCAAATCTTGTACATCATGTATGTTCATGGCAGCTCTACTGTGCAATAGCCAAGATAGTGGAAACAACCTAAAGGCCTTTCAATAGGTGCATAAACTATGTATTGAACCTCAGTATATGGAGGACTACCCAGCAATAAATAAAGAATTATTTCTAAATTAATCTGAAATAAAGAATTATTTAGTTCACACAAAAAATTGGGTGGATCTCAAAGGAATTATATTGAGTGAAAAAGCCAATCTCAAAAGGTTAAAATGGAATGCATTTAAACAGCATTCTTGAAATGGCAAAATTATAGAAGTGAGGTATAGATTAGTAGTTGCCAGGAGTCAGGGGGAGGGGAAGGGAAGGACATGGTGGTGGTTGTGGTTGTGGCTATAGAAAGGTAGCACAAGGGATCCTTGTGACAAAACTGTTCTTTATCTTGACTACAGTGGACATGCAAATCCATACAACTGATAAAATTACACATAGCTAAACACAGACACACAGTCACACACACACACACACACACACACACAATGACTGCATGCCAAATTGGTAAAATCTAAATAAAGCCAAGGGATTTATATTAATGTCAAGCTTCTGGTTATGAAATTATGCTATAATTATGCAAGGTGCTACTACTGGGAGAAACTAGTTGAAAAGTATACAGACTCTATCACTCCTTTTTGTTTTGTTTTTCTGAAACAGGGTCTCCCTATGTAGCTCAGGCGGACCATGAACTTGCAGCAATTCTCCTGCCTCAGCCTCCTGAGTGCTAGGATTACAAGCATGCGCCACCATGCCTGGCTATTTCTTACAATAGCGTGGGAATCCATTAATTATCTAAAGATAAAGAGTTTAAAGAAAAATAGCAAGCTATATGTAAAAAATAATTATGAAATAGGCAGTGGGAGTGGCAATGGCCAATGATTCCAAGGTTTCAGAAGCTTTGCAGTGTCCCACAGGCACAAATACACCATTAGTAAATAATTGTGATTATTCTTCACAAAACAGTTCACAAGAAGGAAATCTGAAAGACTCATTATTTAACTAAGGGACTAGATTTTCCAAATGAGACTGTGCTTAATCTGTCAGGGCAAGACCATATGGATTGGCAGGTTCAATGAGTCATCCCCGTGTCCTCTCTTTCCCCTAGTTCCCTGCAGCGCAAAGAACCTTTTGGTGAAGAGTGATCAATTAAAAGGAAAAAAAAGAAGTTACATGCTTTTTGCACATCTGAATGTAGTGGCTGTATCTGTGATCTTGCTGCATGTAAAGAAAGATGCTAGTTCTTAAAGCTTGTCATACAGTCACTGCAATTCTATTTCTAAAATTCTGATTCTAGAAATAATAACAAATGCTGGCAAGGATTAGGGAAAAAAGAACTCTTCTACATTGTTGGCAGGAATGTAAACTAGTACAACCACTACAGAAATCAGTGTGGAGAGTCCTCAAAAGACTAAAACTAGAAATTTCATTTGATGCAACAATCCCCCATCTAAGTATCTTCCCAAAAGAGTTAAAGTTGTAATATCACAGGGATACACGCTTATGCATGTTAATAGCACCACAATTCCTAATAGCTAGATCTTGGAAGCAGGCTATATGTCCAGGTGAATGGATAAGGAAACTGTTATTTACACACAATGGAGTACTACTCTGCCATAAAGAAAGATAAACTTGAGGCATTTGTAGGCAAATAGATGCAACTTAAGAACATAATGGTAAGTGAAATAAGTCAAACATACAAGCTTCAATATCACATGGTTTCTTGTATATGAGAAACTCAAAAAATGTATATGGAGAGAGAGAGTGGGAGAGTGTGTGCAAAATAGAAGACAGATAAATAGGAGGTAGGGAGAAATTCAAATAACTCCCAAATTATCTATTCTGTTGTTTTAAAAATATTTTAAGACAGATGCCGATTTGTTGCATTTATACTACTAGTTTCTTTTATTCATTGCAAAGAAAAATTTGTCCTTTTATTTGTTTCTTCTCTGTAAGAGAGAATCTTGTCTTGTTTATGACTTGTACTTTGAGTGACATTTTGGCCATTCTCTTAAGATCACGATACACAGTATATTAACCATTATTATTCTCTAATTATTTTGTTATGAAATTTTATTTTTTCACAGAAGAATGTTTTTATTTTATTTAATAGCTACTTGTATTATATTAAATAATTTTTAAAAATAAAATTCTGGTTCTAGGGTATTTTGTTTAAATTAAGATGTGCCACTAAAAAGTTCAAAAGACTAAGCAAGTTTGGCAGAGCCAGAAGCTCTCAGAGGAGGAATATAAATGGGCTGCTCTCTTAAATTTTTATTGAATAAAGACTCTAGAACAGGGTGTGCTGGACTAGGTCTGTATCACATCCAATGAGGTTGAACATGCAGTAGCTTAGCATCAAATGGCAAGCAAATTAGTATTTCTCATTGTACAAGGCTGTGTATGTGACTGCTGCGTGCAAGAACAAAAGTATGAAGCTCAGTTTATACTGTGACGAGCTTTAATAAAGCATTGGAAGAAAATGTTAAGATTTCTTTTATACATTTCAAGCAAATTAGGTACACAGGTACTGCTCAAACCTCCTTCAACCTCTCTTGCTTTCCAAATAAAATTTTAGTACAAACATAAAAAATGCCAGTCATCCCAAAAGACAGACTGCCAAACTCATAGCAGAATACAAGATCTGAATTAATGTGTATCACATAGAATGAATCTAAGAAACATCAATTACCGCCAAATTCATGTAAGAACATTTAATAGTCCAGCTCTAAGCATTTAAATTTCTCACATTGGTATTGTTTACAATACTAAAATTCTATTATTCAAGCACGATTATATTTCAGAAGAAGGAAATCATTCACATCAGCAATAGGATCATGGCTATATTCTACAAGAGAGAAAATCTAATTATTAAGAGAATTAGAAAAAAAACACTTTATTTTCAAAGCAGGAACTATGTAAACATAATATCAAAGAATACCACAAAATCGAAGAAGGATCAAATCTGGACAGCATGTATGTATTTTAAAAATCCATGTTCAAGAGTTCACACTGCACCTGCTTGTAATAGTACACAGCAAACCACTCTTTTACATATACTGAATCATTCTACGGGAATATGAAAGAGAAAAGGCCCTTATACATCACTGAATAAAACTTTTATTTGGAATTTAAGTTCTTTGAGTCAACCACTTTATTTATTATTCACTTATTTTTGTGGGTCTAGGGATTCCAACATACACCTTAATCCCTCTCTCCCCACCCTCCTTATCGCAGACATCCCCAAGGAACCCTGGAGGTCTAACGTCTTTGTGTCTGCTAGGTCTCATGACCAAGGTTGTTGAACACCACACCTTTACTGGAACAAAGGTACACTTGCTAATACACCTTCCTTCTTTTTAACAATTGAGCAGAATTATGATGCTTTCGAGCATATTGCTGCTGGCATGACTACTGGTTCTGCAGGACAGCTGCTGGTCTACATGGCTAGTGCACAGTATCTATAGGGTTCTCTCTCTCTCTCTCTCTCTCTCTCTCTCTCTCTCTCTGTGTCTGTCTGTCTGTGTGTGTTTGTGTCTGTGTCTGTCTCTGTCTCAAGAGTCACACTTATCAGCAGGGAAGCCAACAGGCTGTGAGAGTGCAAGTCAGAGGTGGTGCTTCCTGCCTGTCTCCTTTGATCCTGTTATGCACTGTAACTGGCATGGGTTTGCGCACTAACTGTGGCATGAAGAACCAGCTGGTTCCTACAAGGAGACATAGAGAAGAGAGCTACTGATGAGGAGCTGTTGGAAGGGCTCTGCAGAACAGCTATACCATGGTAAAGAATATTCTCCTGATCTTTCACATGATCTCTACTGCTCTTCAATAAGACACAGAACAAGTCAATGATGGTCAAGGCAAGTGACACAAGGGACACCTCCAGCATAAAGAGAATGAAGATGCTTTTCTTTCTGGGGTAAGAGAGGAAGCAATCTACCCGATGGGGCAGAGGTCCTATTTGCAAATGTAAACTGCACTTAGGCTGAATCCATAGATGTACCATTAATTAGCAGGAAGGCCACCTCGAGGACAAACTTGAAGATACTGACAGTATAGGCTCACAATATTATCCCTTCTCATTTTCACATTACCATGTTCTTCAATGCCATACTTGAACTTTTAAATTTCAATTTCCTGCAAGTGCATCTCCACACTGACATCATCAGTTTGGGCAACTCTGAGTTCCTCCTCTTTGATATTTAATTTTTTTTTTTGCACCACATAGAATACATGTGCCAGGTACAAGAAGGTGGGCACAGGCACAAATAAGATCTGCAGGACCCAGAAGCATACATGAGAGACTGGGAAAGACTATCATACCAGGTATTTTCACGACCAGTCTGTAGAGTATACACTGAAAAGCAAAATGCTCCTATCACTCCAGGCTGACTCAACTGCAGTCCCTAGGAGCAGATCCAGGTCCCTGTCAAGAGGGGCTCCAATTTAAATATTTTCTGAATGTAGACTGTCTACCATCAGTGGAATTGTTAGCATGTGGGAGCTTCTTTGTTAAGACTAAATGACTGATATACTGTGTTCAATCTTGTGGATTTCTTCTAGGTTATCATAATATATAAAGAAAGACATAAATTTTTTTTTCAGGAGAACAGCACTGATCTACCATCTACTAATTTGCTAAGGGTAGAAGGAACCTGGTATGATGTACAACACAAAACCATGTCACTAATGAAGAAAACCTGCTAGACTTCAATTTCCTTCCTATAGTCTGTATTTCTTTGTAAAAAAGGTCACAATGCAAACGCAGAGTGGAAGGTTTCTGCCTCTAATTCAGAGCATACTAGACAAATGTATCTTACCTTAAAATGGGCCGGAGATAATTGCTTATTATGTGGCAAAAATAATTATTTGCAACCAAATCCTTTCAATACAGCAAATCATTTCAAAACAATTTTTAATGTATTCATATTATATTCATAGTAATTCTCCCTCTTCAAAATATATTTAACTCCCAAATATAGATATTCATTTTAAACAACTGGGAAAATTATTTAACATAAATATGATAAAACTAATAAGCAATCTTAAATATCATACAGCTAATTGGTTTCTTGGTTTAACAGCTGTTCTTCACAGTAGATTCAGTGAAAAAAATAAAACTTAAAATGAATCCTAAAAAGGGCAACATTAACTAAATTTACAGTGTCTCAATTGCCTATGGTTGGCTACAACTGCTATCCAAGGATAAGAACTGAAGCCTACCAAAATACAAATATTTAGAAAGTAATCAAATTATAAGGCTCAAGTACACATGGTGCTTTCTCAGTTGCTTAAGTAACACATTTTAGCCAAACTATCCTCTATCTCACAGATTCTGAGAATAATTCTATTAAGCTAAAGTCACCAAGATCTACAGTTTATAATTAATACATTCTTCAAGGTTAATTGAAAATAAACCATGGCAGCATAGCAGTTCCACATTTAGTCTCATTCGTTTTTTAAATTTAAATAGTGAATAGTCTCTAGAGATTTCAAAGTGCCTTAGAAATTGAGTTACTTCTTCAAAAAACAAATGGGGTGAAACAGTACGTGAAGAAAATAATTCCCAGAACCATTCTAACATAGTTTATAGAAGGTATCTGATAACAAAAGCAGTGTTCCAGGGGAGGGGAAAAAATCAGTAGTTCTGGTTAATTTAGGGCAAAGTTACTAAAAATTTTCAAGAACTACATAAAGTTTTTTTCCAATAGTTTGTTCTGAAAATTTTCTTACTAAGCACATGAAAATACAGAGATTTAAGATTCAAAGAGATGAAAATAACAAGCTGACTCATCTCAGCTAAGCAAATGGTTCATAGGAAAGTTTAAAACCTCTTGCAGAACATTATTTTTAAACTGGACAGATATTTTCAATTTGAAAATATAGACATAGTTTCAGCTCCAACACATGCAGTGCTTGGATATTATGCCTCCTGCCCTTACAAGAAGAAAAAAAAAACTCTAATAAACTAAAAATCACCAACTTTTCTTAGACCCATCAAAAAATTAAGGTCATAAGGCAAATCAGCCTCCTGAATCTAGAGACAATGCAAACACAGAGAACTATATCCAAGAGTAGCTTACCCAGAGAAGGCGGCACTGGAGTAATACAATAGTAAGAAAACTTAAATGATAATTCCGACAAATATTAAGTGAAACAAGCCTGTGAATGAAAATCCCAGGAGCCCAATCATAGGCCTTCCATATTCACATGGCTTTACTTGCAGGAATCTCACCAGGTTCTGACTATGGAGATCTATGGAAAATCTCCTCCATAGGGAAGAAAGGAAAAGTAACCATTTTGAAATATGCTCAGGGTTAAGATCCAATAAAAATCTCCATCTGGGTAGGGAAACTGAGGAAAGTAGCCATTTTGAAATGTACCCAAAGGAAAAGTAACAATTTTGAAATAAGTTCAGGATGTTCTTCCTAGAAAAGCCAATGCACTAAGAGAAAATTAATCAGAGCCTCACTTGTGCTGGAGAGGGGAAATTAACCAACTACAACCCCACAAGCCTTCCTGTTTTATCTAACAGGAAGAAAGAAAAAAGGAAGGGAAGCCCTAAGAACCATTTCTGAAGGTTGTAATCAAGGATTCAGGGCCCAAAAGAGACAGATTATAGAATACTTTCCTCTTTCCATACTCTTCCACCATTTCAACAGGGTTCCAGTACAGTAACGGCGAATCATACAGAAAGAGGTGCAAGACACAAACTATTTGAAAAGCCTCCCCTACCCCCACAAAATGAACCCAGGGCCTTTGCACTGAGATACATCCCCTCCCCTTTTATATATTTTACAATTTTTAATTTTGAGACAGGGTCTCACTAAGTCAATAAGCTGCCCAGGCTGAGCTCAAACCTACAATTTTGCCTCAACCTCCCAGGGTGCTAGGATTATAGGCATGTGCCAACATGCTCGGCCTAAAAACCAATTCTTAGGGAAACTCAAAGACAACGGGTAGGGCAAAGAAAAACAAAAAGGCACTAGAGAATAGGCACTAGAGTTGCTTCTGGCAACTACATCTACACCAAACATTTAAAATGGTCCTGTTCCTGGCTAGCTTAACATAATACTAAAGGCCTATTTACCTAATTTCGATTACTCAACATATCATATCCAGAATTTTTTTTAAAAGGAAAAAACACATACATTATAACACACTAAAAGGTAAGAAAAATAGTCTGAAGAGACAAAGTAACCAGAGTCAGACATGGCACAGACTTGGGAATTATCAGATAGGGAATTTAAAATTACTATGATTGGTACGTTAAGAGCTCTAATGGAATAAGCAGACAACATACAAAAACAGATGAGTAATGTAAGCACATAGAACTCTAAGGAAGAATTGAAAGAAAATTCTAGAAATCAAAATCACCATAACAAAAATGGAGAATGCCTTTAATGGACTCATCAGTAGATTAGATACGGCCAAAGAAAGAATCAGTAAACTTAAAGATATGTCAATAGAAACATCCCAAAATAAAATATAAAGAGAAGAGTTTCTAAAAGCAGAACTAAATAGACTAGAATAATGGAAAAATTGGTACAATTTTTTCTTCAGAAGGAGAAAAATAAGACAATGAAGAATATTTGAAAGTACTCAGGTATGAACCTAATCATATTTGCAGAATCTGTATGTGGAAAACTGCATATATTGAAAGAAATCAAAGAAGATCTAAATAAATGGAGAAATCTTCTGTTCATACATTAGAAGACTTAATATTATTATCAATTCCTGGTCTCTCTTTTGAGGGCCTGTACTCCATTTTATCTGAGTGTGTACTTTTAAATACTGTCTAATAGATCTGTCTGTGCCTCTCAAAAAAGATATATATCAATTCTTTATTGTGTAATAGGAAGTAAAGGTCTAAAGGAACAGGGGAAGTGGGAGGGGTAGGGGAAAGGAAAGAAGGGAAAAGAAAAAATATGAGAAAAGGAAAAAAATGGAAACAAAGTCTTTGCTAATAGGGAAGGGAGGGCAGGGGAAGGGGAAAAAAATAAAAACCAAGATACTCATGTAATGGTACAAGATTCCAATGATGAATGTAACTGTATTTTATACCTAAAATGTACCAATAAACTTAATGGGGAAAAAAAGATATATCAATTCTTCCCCTATTGATCTACAGATTCAATGTAATCTTAATCATAATTTAAGAAAGCTATTAAAAAAAAAGAAAGCTATTCATGGATACTAACAATTTAATTTTAAAGATTATATGCAAAAGCAAAAGATGCAGAATAGCCAATCCAATACAGAAGAACACCAAAGTCAGAAGACTGATACTACCAAAGTTTAAGAAATCAAGAAAATATTGGTAAAGAACAGGGATATAGATCAATGGAACAAAATAGCACAAAAATAGACTCAACACAAATACAGTGAACTAATCTTTGACAAAGGAACAGAGACAATTTGATGAAGAAAGCAGTCTTTTTCAACCAATGGTGTTAGCTGTACATATGTAAAAGAGCCTAGATACAGATCTTACAACTTCCACAAAAATTAACTCAAAGAAGGTAACAGACTTAAATGCAAAATTATAAAACCTCCTGCACTTAACCTATCTAGGTGACCCTGACTTTGATGATCAATTTTCAGATACAGCACCAAAAAGACTGTCCATGAAAGAAAAAAATGTTAAGTTGGACTTCATTAAAATTAAAAACTTCTCTCTGGTAAAGACATTGTTACAAGAAGGAAAGGACACGCACAGACTAGGAGAAAATGTGTGCAAAAACCTATTTCTGGAGAGTGTTATTGCTAAAAATGACAGAATAGAGAGATCTAAGACTCTGTCCCTCCACAGAAACAACTAATGAGCTAAGAAAAAGTATAAGAATCAACATTTTCAGATCTCCGCAAATGCTCAAAAGCTATAACCAGGGAAAGGCTTCATGGAGGCAGCTGCTTGTAATAAGAAAGTGTACATTTTGAACTGCATACCTGCCTTCTCCCCACCCAACACACTACGGTAAAGAGACTAGAAATAAAAGGCAATTTTCTCAACCTAATAAAAGGCTTTTTTTTTTTTAGACAGATGTCACTTTATTGCCAAAGTTGGTTTTGAACTCGTGGGTTCAAGTGATCCTCCTCACTAACTCAGACCACAGGCCAGTGATGGTGAACCTTTTAGAACTTTCAATGATATCAAATAGCCAGCTACAGCACATGTGCCGTAGGTTCACCATCATTGCTATAGGCTATGTAAGGGCATTTCTGAGCACCCATATTTAACATCATGCATATATAATGACTGAAAGCCTTCCTCAAAACATCAGAAACAAAACAAGAATGCTCACTTTAGCCACTTCTATTTAATATTGTGCTTGAATTTCTAGCCAGAGCAATTAAGCAAGGAAAAAAAAAAGATGTTCAATTTGAAAATGAATAAGTAAAACATAAATAATTTTCATAGAAAATCCGAAAGAATTCATTAAAAAACTACTAGATATAATAAACAAATGTAGCAAACTTGGAAAATACAAGGTCAAAATACAAAAACCAGTAGGCCTCAAAATATTAAATATATACTTACGATGACCCAAGAATTCTATGTCTAGGTAAATACTCAAAAGAACTGAAAACAGGACTCAGATTCTTATGTAGCACCCTTATTCACAACAACCAAAAATGAAAACAACCAAGTGCTATCAACAAATAAATTGAGAAGTAAAATGAGGTATATACAATACAATAGTATTCATCCATAAAGGAATGAAAGAGGCTGATATATGGTACAACATGGATGAGCCTTGAAAACATCTTGTTATATGAAAGAAACCAGACACAAAAGAAAAAATATTATACTGCTCCAATAATATGAAATATCTAGAATAGGCAAAATCACGGAAACAAAAAGTAGACTGAAGATACTAGGTACTAAGTGTAAGGAAAATTAGAGAATTACTGCTTAATTAATACAGAGTTTCTGTTGGGGTAAAAATTTTGGAAATGGTGATAGTTATATATCATTTTGAATGGTATTAATGCCACTGAACTGAATACTTAGAAATTATTAAAATGGCAAATTTTATGGTATACATATTTTTATTATAGTAAAAAAAACCAGTAATATTTCTACACTAGTAACAAACAATCTAAAAAAGAAATCAAGTGGCCAATTTCACTTACAATGGCATCCATATGAATAAAATACAGAGATACATCTAATCAAGGGGGTGAAAGACCTGCATACTGAAAATTACAAAACTAAAACTGCTATAAGAAGTTAAAGGAGACTTAAATGGAAAGACCCTTTGTTTGTGGATTACAAACACAGTTAAAATGGTATTACCCAAAGCAATCCCTATCAAAATTCCAATAGCTTTTTTTCCCCCAGAAATGAAAAAGCTGACCCTAAATTTATATTGAACTGAAAAGGGTCCTCAAGAGCTGAAATAGCACTGAAAAAGGAGAACAAAGTTGGAGAACTCACAACTCCTGATTTTATAACTTACTACAAAGCTACAATAAGACACTGTGATATGTGGATGATGATAGACACAAAGCCTGAGTAAAACTGAGAATCCACAACTAAACCCACACATCTACGGCCAAGAGATTCTTAACAAAGGTGTCAACACTAGTAAATGAATGAAAGAACTGGCTCTTCAACAAATGGTGCTAGGAAAACTGGATATCCACATGCAAAAGAATGAGAATGAGATTTGACCCCTAAGTCATACCATATAAAAAAAATTAAGAACCTAATAAATATAATAGCTAAAATTATATTACTATGTACTACTAGAAAAAAGAACATAGGTATAAACTTTCATGACCTTGGATTTGGCAATGTTTTCAAAAACACAATAAATGAAAAAGTAGATAAATTGGGCTTCATCAAAACTGAAAACTCTTGTACATCAAAAGATACTTCCAAGAAAGTGAAAAAGTAGATTTGCAAATGATATATCTGATAAGGAACTTGTATACAGGCTATATTTAGAGCTGTTAAAAATCAACAAAAAAGATAGCCCAATTTAAATATGGGAAAAGGATTTGAACAGACATTTTTCCAAAGACAAAATAAAAATGGCCAACAAGTATATGAAAAAGATGCTCATATCACTAATCATCAGAGAAATGCAAATCGAAACCACAGAAATTACTACTTCACACCCACTAGGATGGCTAAAATTTTTATTATAAAGTACAAAACAAGCGTTGGTCAAGATGTGGAGAAATTAGAATCCTTGTAGCTTACTGGTAGAAATGTAGAGCGGTGTGGCTGCTTTGGAAAACAATTTGGCAGTTCCCCAAAAAAAGTTAACCATACATTTCCCATATGATCTAGCAGTTCCATTCCTAGGTAGATACTCCAAAGAATTGAAAAGAGAGACTCAGACAATATTTGCACATGTTCATAGCAGCACTATTTACAATAGACAAAAGGCAGAAACAATCCAGATGTCCATTCACTAAGAATGGATCCACATATTTCCTATAATACAACAGAATATCATTCAGACATAAAAAAATGAAGTACTAATATATGCTGCAATGTAGATGAACCTCAAAAGCATAATGCTAAGTGAAGGAAGCCAATCTCAAAAGGTCACATGTTGTTTGATTCTGTTTATGTGAAATATCTAGAATAGGTAAATCCATAGATACACAAAGCAATTTGGTGGTTGCCAGGGGTAAGAGAAAGGGAAAATGGGAAGTGGGTATGTAATTAATACATGGTTTTCATTTGGGGAGATGCAAACATTTTAGAACTTGAAAGAAGTGGTGATTGTACAACACTGTGAATGTACTAAATGTCCCCTAATTGTACACTGTAATTAATTTTATTTATATGAATTTTACCTCAATTACAAAAAGAAGCTTAAAATGTGGCTTAATTGCTGGTTCTACCATCAATTAACCTATATAGCCTATATAGTCTTAGGAAATTTAACCTATTTGAGCTTCAGTTTCCTCATGTAAAGGATGATAATTCCTAACTCTTAGAGTTGTTATGAGGACTTAAGAAGTAATGAAAATAAAGCAGGTAGCACAACGCCTGAAAGAGGCACTCTAAACAGTCATTACTATTTCTTTTTGTCTCTGTTAAATCACATTAGGAAAACATCTCAAATTCTTTTTTCCAAAAATTTTACTCTTCACATTTGTGAGAAGGGCTTTCTCTGGAACTGAAGAGCTTTTTCATAGCCTTACACAGCACTGTTTTCTTCTTTGTACTCATCTCTGGGTAGAAACAGAGCCATTCAGGCCAGTGATGAGACAGAAGGTGAATAGATCATATGTGCTGCTGTATGCCCAGTTCTCAGCAAATTTCACTTCTCTGTTCTGACAACTGATATATGAAAAAATAACCAATACAAAACTTCCTATCTAGTCATTTAAAGAATTTATCCAAACCCAGATCTAAGGCAAGGTAATTTTCAGTGCAAGTCCTCTACCTCATTAACTGACTACCTTGGCCACCAAGAGTACCAAGGGCAAAGAGACTGTAAGTTCACTGAGGTCACTATGCTGTTTCCACCATATTCTAGTTAGGGTTTGTTCAACATCAGGAGTCAGCAAACTTTTTCTATAAAAGGCCAAATAAATATTTTATGCTTTGTGGGTCATATAGTGTTTGTTGCAATGACTCAACTCTGTCATTGTATCACAGAAGCATCCATAGAAAATATATAAACGAATGAGTGTGGCTGTGTTCCAATGAGACTTTCTTTACAAAGAGGTGGCAGGCCTGATTTGGACCACAGGGAGTAGTTTGCAAACCCCAAAGAACCTCAAAGTCGGTTCTCCTGTCCATCCTAATATGGTGGCCTTAACGAAAATGACGGGGGCCTCATGGATCAAGTTTTAGCTGTGCCATTTGGATCTACAACTCATCATTACTACACCAAGGATTTAGGACCCTCTGACATTCAGAAGGAAAACAGAGGTTCTCACTATACTATTCTCATCTAGTCTGTTATCAGTTAATGGTGCTACTTCCTAATGCTAATCCTGTCTTTGTGATAGTTGTGTTGTAGGGTTTTGGGAAATTCCCAAATCCTTACTGCTAACGTGAGTTTTTCCTAAGCAGACTTCAACAGAGAACTTATGGGGGGGAATCATACTGTCATTTCAATTACCATCTTCTTTCAGATTTGCCTCCCCCAAACAGTATTTTAAGCTTCCTGACAATAGAAAATAAAACCTTGTATTTGTTAGTTTATCCATGCTAGACTAAAGTCCTCATAAAAATTACCTCTTACTGATTTTTGCAAAGTGAATGCTTAGCTAAGAGCCTGATATTTTGTCAGTACGCAATAGATTTTTCTAAACAGATACAGATTGAACTATCCTTCATAATGCCATGTTTAGAAAACAATGCATTAGGAGATAGCTTTTCTTTTTAAGTTACTGGCTTTCTAAAATGAAAATGTTTTAATGTATGAAAGAAACCAATTAAAAATGTTAAAGCTCAAAAGCATTATAGAATACGAATGACCACTTCTAATTATATAGTATTTCAGGGCTGAATTACTTTTTACATAGGAATAGATCACCACATACTACTTTCCAGTCACTGATTTCAGTAACTAATAAAGAGTTATACTTACCTACTTAAGAGTATCCACTATATGGGCATTTACTAGTTAGTCTTTTTCCTTATACTATCAATGAATATATATTTCAAGCCTGTGTAAAATGATTCACAATCATTTTTTACTCAAGTTTTGAAGGAAAGTAGCATCAAGGAACTAGTAAAAATCACTCAAGCACAGATATTTATCAGAAAGTAATGAAATTACTCATCTTAAGGTGTGGAAAAGAATGTTCTCATTTTTCAACTAATTATGTTTATTATGATTTACAGAAAGGAACTTTAAAGTTGACCTGTAAGAGTTCAATAAATAATAGTGTTGACTAAAATGAAAGAACCAAAAATGAAGGACACAGAAGGGAGCTGTTGCAAAGTAGCAGGGACTCAAAAGTGTCCCAAAGATTTGAACACAGTAAACTGGAAAAGCATCCTGGCCAACTCATCTTCTAGTTGAGGGGTGTAAATGATGGTTTAGGAACTGATTCATATGAAAAGGTGAACAAGGTAAAGTCTCATGTGGAGACAGAGCTAGTATTGGCTAATGCTGATATGACCATTCTCTTAACCCATTTACTAAAATCCCATTTACAAACTCACAGAAAACTAAATCCCGATGAGGATGATAAGGATAAAAACAACGAGGAAGGGGCCAGGGATTTAGCTCAGTAGTTCCACCACCTGCCTTGCAAGAGCAAGGTCCTGAGTTCAATCCTCTGTACCAAAAACAAACAAACAAACAAACAAACAAAAAACCAAGAAGCCTGCAAAGGCCCAAATTTCTTCTAAATGTCCTGAAGAAAGCAGGGCCCATCTGGGTAATGAAACATGAGCCAGTATTCCTTTTACTGATTAAAAAGCAAAAGCAACAAAACAAAAACAGAAACATGGGTAGCTTCTCCTAGATCAACAGACTAGCAAAATGTTAAATAAAAAATATTATAATACAAAGAAGTAGGATTTGGAGTGAAGCTCAGCCGGTCCCAGCACCCGGAAGGAGGCTCCCCCACCGCCATCCCCGGCTCCTAGGGCAGTGAAGCTCAACTGGTCCCAGCACCCTGAAGGAAGCTCCCCCACCACCATCCCAGGCTCCTAGGGCAGTGAAGCTCAGCCGGTCCTAGCACCCGGAAGGAAGCTCCCCGCCTCCATCCCAGGCTCCTAGGACAGAGGAGCTGAGCTGGTCCCAGCACTCAGAAGGAAGCTCCCCCACCGCCATCCCAAGTTCCTAGGGCAGAGAAGCTGAACCAGTCCCAGCACCTGGAAGGAAGCTCCCCCGATGCCATCCCAAGCTCCTAGGGCAGAGAAGGTGAGCCGCGTGGGCACCAGAAGCAC
>NW_004624829.1:3332827-3364953 GCF_000247695.1 Heterocephalus glaber | reverse complement strand
AAAATAAGAACCAAGAGACTCATGTAATGGTACAAGATCCCAATGATGAATGTAACTGTATTGTATACCTAAAATGTACCAATAAAGTTAATGGGGGAAAAAAAAAAGAAGTCGGATTTGGGTGAGACTTCTGCAGTGTTTCAAAGATAACTGGACCAATAACAAAAACCAGGTCAAGAACAGAAACCATACAGAAGTAATGCCTCTTACAAGTGCCTCTATAAAAGGAGATACAAGATCCTTATTCCTCACTAAGGATTTCTGCTATCTTTGTTCTGGACCTGAAGTCCAGTTTGACATTGGCATCGTTAATCTCCATAGGCTGCAGTAAATTAATGTCATTTAAAAGAGAGTAACTCCTTAAAAAAAGATTACATTGAAATAATACTAAAATATTCTCAGCTTCTTACAATCTTTATTTAAAATTCTAAGTATAATTTGTTTCAAATTAGAAATTTTATATACAGAAAACAAAAACTTATTTTTAAGGATGAAAGTAATGAGAAAATAAATACCACAACTAATTCTATACAATTTCTCACTGTTGACTTATCTTTTTAGCTTTTGTTTTAAAATTTTAATTCACATATAAAACCTAAAGAGAAAAACATTTGTCTTATTTAATGTGATAAAAATGGAAATAAAAGTTTGGGGTTTTTTGTTGTTGTTTTATTTTAGAAGAAAAAAACTGTATGGTTTTAGATGGCAGTCATTTGCCAAAAGTAAATTATATTCCAAAATACTATAAATAATCTGTTAAACTGGTGATTGTTCGTTGCCTTTTCAAGTATCTCCTTGAAATAGTTTCATTTTTTTAAAAAAGTAACCAAATCCTCATTTAGTTTTGTAATTTAGTTGGTAAAAAAGAAAATTTAATCTGAAAAGGAATCTCTAATTCAAAATGTATAATGGTTGCTAAAAATGAAGCCTTATAGCTAAAAACAAGTTATGACCGTACTAAGAGCTAAGCATGCCTCTTCACAGTAGGAAATATGGATAGTCCCGACTACAGAATATTTAACCAAATCTACACTACCCAGTACTCTTAATCTCAATTTCTCAACACTCAAAGAGAAAAATGGCCCATTCCAGATTTTCTCTATCTACCCTCTTCTTAGCCTCTCCAATCTGGCATCCAACATACCATTTCATCTAAAAAAAAGTCATTAATAAATGGCCTTGTTAAATGAAATGGATTTGTTCACCTCTCAATCCCTATTATCGTGGACCTTTTTATGGCTTCTTACACTACTGGTGAGTAGTATCGTTAAAAATCTCTCCTAAGAGGTCTGCCTACCTCTTCTTCAGTCTCACCAATTTAAATGGCCCTTCACTCTGCTGTGCACACCCTCTTGGAAGGTTCATATCATTTCACAGCTCCATATCACACTCAAGTTAACAATTTCTGGCAGCAGAAGACCACAGCCTAGTTTCACCACTTAATCAGCTACATGATCTTGGCTTTGTGATATAGCTCTTCTGTTACTCACAGTTTCCTTAATTGTCAAATAGGGGTAAGAGCAGGGTTGTTGTGGGGCTTAAAACATGCACTACACTGTCTGGTATATGGGAGTGCTCAATATGCAGTATATGAGTATCAGGTTTTTCATTGCTGCCATTATTTTTTATTATCATTACTTCTCCCCTCAAACTTATATACCCTTTATAAGAGTTCTAGTCAGATAAACAATACCAACGCTTTTCCAGTTTGCTCCACTCAAATCCTTGGGATCATCTTGGATCCCTCTGTAGAAACCAAGTCTTTGTTATTCAGTAATAGCTCTCTACTATGTTCTTTACTTTCTCTAATTTAAGTCAATGCTATTATTGTTGCCTACTCATACGATGTACACCAACACTGGATTGTTCATAACTTTATAAATTAGCTATCTCAAATGCATATGTCACCTAGTAGTTCAAAACAAACAAAAACTTCACATAGGTCAACCCCAGCCACGATAAAGGAACCACATGAAACAGTACTTCCCTGTCCTAGGCTCAATAAACATTGTGCTCCATTTTCTCCATGCACAAGTTTTAACTGAATCTCTTTTTTCCTTTCTCCTTTCCTTTTCTTGCAGTAAGGGAGACAAAATCCAGGGCCTCACATAAGCTAGGCAAGTGCTCTACAACTGAGTTGTATCCTCCACCCTGAATCTTCATATTTCAACCTCATTCGATTTTCTCTGTCTTGTTGTGAGCATGACCCTTTTGGGCTTCTGCTCAGAAAAGCATCCTGTAGATCACGGCTTGCCCTCTCACAGGCACTTCAAAGTACACATGCAAATAAAATCAACAATGCATATATGCAGGATAAAGGTCCAAACCAGAATATCTTCCAAATGTGAATAGTCATAAGGAGCCATAAATAGAAGCTTAACAGTCATTGCTAAGAGTTTTCATATATATGCCAATGTGTATATATAACAAAGAATCTGGCAAAAAAAAAAAAAGAGTACAAGCTATATTATTCTTTCTTAATTAGACAGCATTTATTACAGTAAATTATGAAGTATGGTCTTTGGTATGAAATAGTCCAACATCATATTGCATTCACAAAAGACAAGACATATCTGTTTATAAACTTGACCGCTAAATTCTTACAACAGTACACAGATTAAAACAGTAACTTGCTTTCATACTTGCTCAAATACACAGTATGCTAAGAATTATTTAACTCTGTATATATACATATAGCTAACAGCTAACCTTTCCAAAGATACCCAATCTATGCGTAAATAATCAACAGACCTATGCATAAGTAATCACAAAGGCCTGATTTATACATTTTTATAAGCATTTCATGAAAATGTCGAGGTATGCAAAATATATCAGCATTATTTTATATATAATGACTACAATAGGGGGGATTACATATATTTTTAACTATAATATGCATTTTATAGTAATCTATTCATTTGATCCTAAAGTGTAAATCTTAAGCAGAAGCATTAGATTCTCTATTTTTGGATAATGGGGTATAGATTTGAAGATTTGATTTTAGCTGGGAAAAAGATATAACAAGTCTAATGACTAAACAGCTGGAGATTCTAAAAAAGAGTTTTATATTATTATGAGTTAGGCACTAATTTATGCTTCAAATTCTCCATCCAGTGGTATCCTATAAGATGCATAAAAGGAAGCAGTAACACTTAGAAAGTTGGTCAGTGAGTCCCTCATCAAGCAAAGAGTAGCAAGAAGAAAAATTTTAGATGCAATTTCATTTGCAGCAACTTCGTGGGTTATGTATCTTCTTCCATCCCTTCAGAGACTATAAGACATACTGGGGACAAGAAAAGCATGATTTACTTATCCTTATAACTCAAAGTCCCTTCCATACAGCCACTAGGAATCAGGGTTCACATTCAGAGCTGGTTTCCCAAGAGCAGAGATGCCTATGCTCATCCACTTTCCTTTTGGGCTCATCTTTCTGTCAACTAACAGTGTGCATTATTATGAGAACCAGGTACATGTAACAACTGTATCTTTAACAGGTAAATGGAAAGTCAAAAACAATATACTCAACTAGTAAAGTTTATTTTTACATAAAAGGCTGAAGGAGAGCTTAGGCAAGGTTCAAAAAGTACAAAGGAAAAGGTCACAGGTTGAAGTATGACAATGAGGGAAAAAAACATGAACTATTTGTATTATATAGACTATTTGTATCATATATAATTACACATATGTATATGTATCATATATATATGTATGTCACATACATATGTATCTCAGAAATCTTAGGTTTCTAAAACCCAAGATTAAGAATTGAAGCTTCCATCTGTAATGCTATACAAACAGAGCCACAAGATAAAAGGAGACCTTATGTTCATAAAAAAAGTCAAATTTAACTTGGAAACTGTCAATTTCCTCTAAGTAATATCCACTCAGAAATTCTATTTTTTAAGTTTCACAAATTGGTTGAAAATCAAAGCAACTTGTTAAAAGAATTGCATTTTATTAGGGAGCTTTCCATGTTTAATTTAAAATTGCAGTGATACTTCTTAATAAGGTATTCAAGGTATTAAATTTATTTTTATTACATTTATTTTAAAGTCTTAATCATCTTTAATTAAGAGATCAATTTTTTTTTTTTTTGGTACTGGGGATCAAACTCGGGACCTTGTGCTTGCGAGGCAAGTGGCGGAACCACTGAGCTGAATCCCTGGCCCTCATCTTTAATTAAGAACCAATAGTATTCAAATCGTTTTTGAGGATTTACTGACAAAAAGATCTTCAAATAACATAAAAATAATTTTTTAAAACCTCAAACATCTAATTTTTAGAAGTCACTGCATTAAAGTAGATCTGTAATCTAAAACAAACAAAGAAAACTAAATTTCATGAATCCTTAAATCTAAAAGATAGGCAGTATTCTCTACAGTAGGAAAGACAAAGGAAACATAAAAATTGTATCATCTTTATTTATAGACATATATTACTATTGAGAGATGATGAATAGATTCAAGAGTTTAAATAGTTCGAGTTAAGTTGCTAAGCTCATATCTCAGGCACAAATTGTATCATTATAAAAATCACAAAAAACTTAAAACTTTGGTCTTAAAACCTTTATCTTAGCAAATCATATACAAAATAACATGAGGTCCAATATTAACACTCAGATCTGGTACATCATAATAAGAAAAATTTAACCTAACACTTAAAATTGTTAGTTTCAACACCTGTTATCTTAAAGTTAGTCTCTGAGTAAAACACTCTCACTACTAAGCAACAGCTATGGAAACTTCAAATAGCTTTCCTGAATAACTTGTCATTATTACCACAGTCAAATAATCTATAATAAGATTCATTTCAAGGCTGTACCAGGGTAATAAGCTACAGCTAGTAATAATAATCATGCACCATTATTCCATGTCCCAATCTATTATCAAACATCTATCCACTACCCTTCAAAATCTGGATTCAAATCCATCAACTAATCTCTGGGTCTACATGAAAAATACTGAACTAAACTCCCTCTTACTCATAAATATTTGAACATAATTCTGTCACTACTTTGCTTCCTTCTTCCTATTCTATCACCTTTTTTCTCTTCCCATTAGGGAGCTTTATACCTCCACACAGGCTGAAAAAATTAGTGGGTGATTGCAAAAAGCTAATAATTACTTACCACGATCAAGTTTATTCAAAAGTGTTTCTTTTTTTTCCAGGTTCACATAACAATTCTACTTCATTAAGAGTCATCATCATAACCAGATGGTTTTAATTACATGCCCACATGTACAGAGCAATGCATTAGTTTGAAAACAGTTTAAACATAATAGATATTTCCTTTGTAAAAACCATGTACTTGCCTTGTGCCTGCATTTAAGTACAACTCCATAGGCACCTATAATAAAAAAGAAGTAAACAATCAAGGGCATGTATACAAATTACAACTCCTAAGAAACTGAAGCCATGCTGCATTTACATTGCTTATAATAACACACAAAATGACAGTATTCTACAGTAGATAGTACAATAATGAGCCATATACAAGTAGAGCATAGATATTTTTATAAACCTTTTAAAGATTTCCCTTTTTAAAGAAAATTTCGGGCCGGGGATTTAGCTCAGTGGTTTCGCTGCCTGCTGCACAAGCACAAGGACCCGAGTTCGATCCCCAGTACCAAAAAAAAAAAAGAAAAGAAAGAAAATTTCACTTGAGATGTGTTTTAAAGGCTTAAACATTTTTTGAGACAAGATTGGATAATAAGAACTTTGTAAGTAAATGAAAATTAACTCAAAGGGTTCTAGGGAACTTAAAATTTAAAAGCTAATTAATTCCCAAGAGTAAGCTTGAGCATAGAGTCGACTTAAATATGCTATGTGTCCTAGAAGTCATTTAAAACCTGTTCTAGGATACTGAAATATCCCTTGTGCATGGTAAAATAGTATAGCTCAGGTCTGGGCATGTAGCTCAGTGGTAGAACTCTTCCCTAGCATTCTTGAGGCCCTGGGTTCATTCAATCCTCAGCACCATACATGCATTGTACAGATCTCAGCATTTCAATTAACAACTAGTAGGAGTTGCTACCTTTTTGCCATAAAAGACTCAGTTTAAGTGCACAGGCCACACAACTCCCACTTCATTTGGTGTATTTTGACAAGATTCATTCCTACCTTTTGGGTTATCTTATTATCTAGGCAATAAACTTACTTTCCTAGAGCAGAACAAAGAGGCATACCTTGACAGCAAGGTACCCAGGAAACTAAAGTTAAAGTTATAATGTGAAAAGTCTGATTAACAGAATCAAAATATATGATAACAGAGTTCTGAAAAGACACCAAAAACAATCGTATTAGCAGACAGGCAAAACCTCTATGCAACTATATAAGGGGATTTTAGGGAGATGAAATTAAGAAATGTGTCTCCAACAGTCCTAAAAGTTTCCTTCGCTTTGGTGGACATGGATGAATGTTATTATCATAGTTAAGATGGAACCAGCCATGAGAACCACCCAAATTAACTCCACGGTCACCAATAAATATCCAATCCTCCAATTTAATCATCCAATCCAGAAAAACTGCGTATGAGGTGAAAATGCACTATCTATGCTACAGGAATGTAGAGTCTGCTTGATAGATTTTTATATTCTTCATTACTTCATATATACATTTTTTTCTAAAAATATCTGAAGTGGTTTACAGAGAAAACTTACACTATGTATGATGATTCTGATTATAATTTAACATTCTAATTTATATAGGAATCTGGCAATTTTGGTTAATCTGAGCCAATACCTGAGAAGATGATCAACTATGGGTATATGAGAAAATCAAGATTATGATCCAGAAAAATTTAGGCTCATAATTTGGAAAATTCCAGCCTTGCTACACCCTATGCACTGACTTTCTACAGTCAGCAGCTTTATGGCCTATCTGTAATTGCAATACTTTTGATAAATAAAATTTTAAAAGCCAGCTATTATAAAACATTAGGTAAGAGATTCAAAATGAATTTTATTTACATAATTAATACCAATGAAGAAATGGAAAAGGAGTGGATTAGTGAAGGAAGAGGACTTATTCTTTTCAGGTAGTATGAAGGTTAAAGTGGATTGTCAACTTGATTAGCTTGGGAATTATCCCAAGGATTGACAGAGCACACTTCTGCATGGATGGGCCATAGAGGTGTGCCCTAGGGGTCTATATTTGTCCCTGCCCCCTTCATCTCTGGCACTTCTACCCTGCTTGGCCTCCTGGCCATCATTAACTGAGCAGTTGTGCTCTACCACGCCTTTCCACAATGATGTTTCTGCCTTGGAGTCAGGTGACCATGGAATGAATCCTCTGAAAATATAAGACAAATAAACCAGTTTTTCCTTTAAGTTGCAGGTGTTGTATATTTGGTCCCAGTAACAGGAAAGCTGACTACTACATATGGGTTCAATGTCAAACCTTGAAACAAGCACCTAATGATTAGACTCTACTTCATTTCCATTTATTTGAAAAGGATTTACCAAATTAATACTAAAATCTTAAATAGCTTTGCTATTCATATAAGTTTTTAAAACTTCTTTTGAAATTCAAAATTTGGAAAATATGAAACTTTTGTAACATTTGCTTTAAAGGTATAAATGCTAAGAAACTATCATTACAATCACTTATCTCCTGTTAACAAAATCATTTATCAAGATTTCCATAAAGTTATCTTTAAGTCAAGAGCAAAAATTACTAAGCCAAAACAATCAGGAAGAAATGATGACTTTTCTAGAAGTCAGCTTATGAAAAATGAATTACCATACTTTATCAAATCAATAATATCATTGGTTATAAGAATTATTTTATGTACTATTAGGAAAGAAAATATACTGCCAATTAAACCATGACAGTTCCTGATTTTGGAAATGTTAAAATATGACCAAATTTTGTGCCTAAAAATTTATAAAATGAGGTTTATCATTCTCAATAAAATAGAAGCTATTTATTAACTTATTGACCATGTATTAAGTAAAGTTTCACATATACAAATTTCAAGTTTTTCAAAATAAACTTAGTTGATATAAAATAAACTGTAACTAAAAAAATAGTGATACTGTTCTAAAGAAACCATGATACTAATGATAATGAAACAAAGCCAGTCTTAAGAAATCCTTGATTAAACTTTTGTTTTAAAGTATTACTGACTTTCAAATGGAGTGTAAGACTCAAGTAGTTTAAGAGTAATTTTATTTCTAATTTTATACTCTTAAAATGAATATCTGAATTAATATAGGATAAACTGACAGAATCTGAATTGGTAAATTTTGGGGTAGTAGGTATAATTGTACATCGCTCAAAAATCCAAGAAATGTAAAAATTACAACTTACCTTCACCTACAACCCCAAGGATCTCAAATTTATTCATCACATTACCAATGTTAGGAATCTTCATGAAGACAAACTCCTCCTTTGATGTAAGCCACAAAACATGGCACCAAAAAAGGAACTTCCAAGAAAGTTATGTAGTAAGTAGAAGAAAAAATGTCCAAAGGAAGAAATTCTCAATGGTTGGCAGGAATTTTCACATACTCCTTTTAATACTGAAATATTAAATGAGTCCCTGAAAGAATAAACACAATGAAAAGCCATTAGTTTTATATTGCAGTAGTCTAATAATAACCTATCCTATCTTTTAGTACCACTTTGTAAAACGCCATGCTTCATATGCTGAAAAAAAGAAGAAACAACAATAATAAGAGAAGAACCCAAGCTGGAATAAATTCACAGCACTTGAAATGAATATCATAATCACACTGAAAGAGATCAAGGAGAAAGAATTAACCTCAGGCCACCTTTGAAAACAGTACTTTAACTACCAATTTCCTCAAACTAAAAACAAAAAGAAAAAATAAACAAATATTGTACTCTACCACTTAGACATCTGCTTTTGCAGAGTGATATGAAACTTCTCTATTTGTATGCTAGGAATGAACAAATCAAGTAAATACATTGTGGATAATGAGGCCTTGATTTCTTATTCTCATAAAAAGGAGTTACATGGGCCGGGGATTTAGCTCAGTGGTTCCACCGCCTGCCCTGCAAGTGCAACATCCTGAGTTCGAGCCCTGGTACCAAAAAAAAGACAAAAGAAAAAAAGAAATAAAAAGGAGTTACAAATCTGAGGAGGGGAAAGCTTGGAGTTGAAGTTAACAATATAAGTTTAGCTTTCAGTACGGAGAGCAGTAAAAAGTGACATACTATAAATGATTACACACTCACATACATATATCCCTCTGTGTGTCTAGAAGTAATGACACACCACCAGCCATGAACACAGCTGGTGCTCCAAAAAAGGATCCAGGTTCCTTGGGGAAATGGCTGATTCCAAGGCTAAGGCAGGAAAGGCACAACATGACCCTAGGCATAGTTTTTGGATTGCCAGAAAGTAAGCAAATGCTCAAAGAATGATGGGGGTATGTCAGATGGACCCCCAAAAATCTGTATATTTAGACTTCCACTAGTCAAATGAGTAATATTGGAGCAGCAAAATAAATAAGGATATTAACAGATCATAATGTAGAAGAATAAAATAAAATTGCTAAAGTCTTTACTGATATAAATAAACAAATGGGGAGAAAGGAAAGCTCTTTGGTAAAGAGTGTTCTCCAAATAACAGATGTAGTGATGGAATTTTTTTAAATCTTCATTTGCTAATTGCTCTGGTAATAATTATTTTAGGCAAGTATCATTACTATGTGCTAAAACAAGTAGTTCAAAGTTTGATGAAAAACAGGACATTATCTCATCCCAAAATATCTCCCCACAAGATACCTATTAATTACAAAGGGAAAAATAATAATTTCATAGTGAAGAATCCTACCAGACACAACCTTAATTAAGTGATCAAAGTTAATATCATCAATAATGGAACAAACCAATATTATATGCCTACTGCTAGGATATATCATATCATCACTTTTGTGGCATTTCTGCCAGCAATGTAAAACCTGACTCTAACCACAATAAGTAACAGTTAAGCCCAAGCTAAGATATCTTGTACTAAATTACTGGCCTGTATTCTGTCAAAAACGTTGAGTAACTGTTCCGGATTTTAAAAAACTAAGAGACATGCTGATTAGATCCTATAAAAGATAATCGAGAAAATTTAAATGTCTAGAGACTAGATAATAGTATTTTATCTATAATAACTTTCTGGTTTTGATAACAGTACTGTGGATATAAATAAAATGATCTTGGTTTTAAGAACTAGTACCAGAAATTTTTAGAGATAATGTGATATCATGTTTGCAATTTAAACTATTTAGAAAAAAAATACATACATGTGTATGGCCCAAGGGTGAGAGAATGATAAAGCAAACACAGTAAAATATTAACATTTGGAAAATCTGAGCTGGCCATGGCAGCACATGCCTTTAAACCCAGCACTCAAGAGGCTGAGGCAGGAGGATTGTTTTAAATTCGAGACCATAGTGACTTCAAGGCCAGCCTGAACTACATCTTGAGACCCTGTCTCAAAAAATAACAACAACAAAAAAGAAAATCTGGATCAGGGCTATAAGAAATATGAAATTCTTTGTATTATTTTTGTAAATTTTCTCTAAATCTGAAATATTTTAAAAGTAAGTTCTTTTATTTATTTTTCTTTTTCAGACAAAATCTATTGCCCAGACTGGCTTCAAATTGGCCATTCTCCTGCCTCAGGTTCTCAAGTAGCTGGATTACTGGCATGTACCATTGTGCTTGATAAGAAATTCTTTTAATTAATTAAAAGATCTATCCTACTTCTACAAAGAGTAACAGTGGTACCAACATAAAATATTGGTTTAAAAAAATATACTGTTTCAAAAAAAAGAAATAAATCTAACAAAGAAATGTTCTTCATTGCCTATGAAATTTGAAATTTTTAATAAATAAGCAGATTGTATGTGATGTGGGTATTGACAAGATGTACCCTTTCAAACAGGGATGGTAATATAAATGGAAACAATCTTTCTAAAGAACAACATGTCCATAATTAAATGATTTTTAAATGTTCATATTCTGATCAAGGTATCTAACAAAACCCTACAACAAACATTCTCAAATGTGAAATATGAGACATGGTCTCTATATCTAAGAACATGGTTGGGCATGGTGGCACACGCCTATAATTCCCGGTACTTAGGAGGCTGAAGGAGGAAAGTTGCAAGTTTGAGGTCAGCCTGGGCAACATTGTGATATCCTATCTCAAAATAAAAAACAAAAAGGACTAGGAGTATAACTTACTGATAAAGAGTATTTGTCTAGCATGTGTCAGCCCCCAAGTTCAAACCCCAGTACTAGAAAAAAGACTTTTAAAAACGTGACAAGGAATTCTACTGTTAATACTATTAACATTATTATTAAACATTTTGGTGTGTTCTAGACATCACAGTAAAGAAAAAGTAAACAAATAAAATATAGAGGATCAGAAAGAGGAATACTAAGCAAAACTTGCAGATATTATTGTCTACCTAGAAACCCCAAGGGAATTTATAAAGTATTAGAATAGTAAGTGTTTAGCAAAATATCTGAATATAAGCTTAATACACAAATATCAATTACATTTGTAAACATCAGAAAGAAAGAATGTTATTTTTAAATATCACATTTAAAATAACAAATTTAGGGTTTAACATGAAAAAGATGCTCAAGAGCTCTAGTCAAGTATGTATAAGTTTATTCAGAGGTATTAAAGAAGACCTAAATAAATCAGATTATCCAACTTTTAAGGCTGGAATGCTTCAGTACTATAATGATGTAGATTCTTTCCGTATTGATCCATATAATCAATGCATTCTAATCAAAGCTCAAATTTGGTTTTCTGAGGATTTAAGACAAGTTGATTTAAAAATATCTATGGAAGAACAGAGTTTAAGTATAAGCAACACCTTCTTCCTATAAGGAGAAAAGAGTAAGAAATAAAAAATAAGAATAAGAAAAAACGCTTGGCCTTGAGAGGAGGATCTGGAAGAATACCCTGAAGAATATGTCAGAAATTAGGTACTCAGAAAAATTAGAAATTAAGACAGAGTGGTCTGGGCACCAAGGTAAACAAATCAGCCAGTAGAACAGATGTGAAAGCCCAGAATAAACCATACTGCAACATTCCTATAACTTGTTACAATCTTGACAGTAGTCAGAGTAATGTTTTATGGTAAATTAGGTCATGTCACTTCTCACTTAAAACCCTCTAATGCCCCCGACAGCATTATGAGTGGAAGCCAAAATCTACCTAAACCACAGGCCTGGATCTCCCCTGCTCTGATACCATCTCCCAGCCTCCCCCTAACTTGCTTTACGCCAACCACATTGACCTCCTTTCACTACATTTATTTCACAAAACTTAACTTTAGTTTAATGGAATAATTTTTTTAAATAATTTGACATTTAGAGTAGATGATGTCACAATTTGAGAACAAATAATTCCTGACTGTCTCCCACGTTTCAAGGACTGGGTAAATAGACATGTAAGACAGTGTTGAACAAGATAGACAAGGGCTTTGCTCTCATAAACTTTGCATTTTGTTGAGAGAAAAAAATAAAAGATTATCATCAGATATTGATACACGTTATGAAGGAGGAATAAAGACTGATTACTCAGACTTGGAGGGCTTCTCTAAAACAGGTGACATTTGAGATTGCAATGACAAGAAGGAGTCAGCCATTTGAAGAACCACATCAGTCACACTCCAGTGCTTCAGAGTGCTTCTGAGCATGAATCATTCTTTCATTTTCTACGGCTGGTTTGGAAGAACATCCAGGAAACATTTAAATATTCTATTCTCTGCTAATAATGGTATGGCTCATTTCAAAGGAAACAAGATAAAAATTAAGTCATTCCCACTAAGAAGACCCAGCGCCCAAAAAATTCTATATATAAATATAGAACATTTCGTCCTACCTCATCTCCGTAGCAATCAAAACAGCAATGTAAACTGAGAGTCAGAATTTAAATATGTGAGTGAATACATAACATATGTGTCAAGAATGATCTTTTAACTACCAGTATTCATACTGAGAAAAAAATTTTTATGCCAAATTGGATTTAGCTGGAATTTTATATGAATAACATTAATTCTTATAAGAAAAAAAAGCAGTATAAAAACTGACACACTTTAGCTTCTAGTAATGGCAAATTACATAACTTATATGAAATGTCCCTTTGAGGACAAATACAAATGCTGGAGAAAATACTTTTTAAAAACAGCTTAAAAGCTCCAAACACTTAACAAGATTGCGAAGAATTACCTGGCTAAAATCAGGCAGAATAGAACTCAGAGAGGGAATCCAAAGCACCCCAAGCTGTTTTATCTCTTTTGGTATTTGAAGATCTAAAAAAAAGAAAAGAAAAGAAAAACAGGTTGTTGTTGAAACCTTTACAGATCCAGGACCACAAAATCAAAGCCAAGGGTGTTCAAAAGGAGAAAGTTTGCTAAAAAGAATTAAGATGTATTATGTACATGTACCAACTCCTCACGATTAAAGTTATATACTGGCAAACATGTACTGCTAAAAAAAATGTTTAAATGTTAGGAATATAGCTCTCATGTTAAAGAAATAAAGATATTTACTTTTAGCCCAACCCCTCAAAGGAGAAAGTTTGATAAACCACCACTCATTTGAAGTCCAAATCCCAAAGAGCTACAGTCCCAGGATAATGGAAACCAGCAATAAATCGGTTCTTGGACAGACTTTAATTGCAGCTTCATATCAGCTGGGTGAGCTAGATAAAACCCCTAATTTACCTTGGCTTAAGGTGGTTTCACATTCACATTGGTAATGCCACCACTTATCTGTGTGAAGAAGGTGGGAGTGGTAATTCTCTGGAGGAAGATAGCATCAACCTAAACCACATAATATTAATTTATCATTTACAGTGTGTAGTACATAACCAAACATGGCCAGATACACAAGGTGAGAAAGCACGAACAAGAACCAACAGAAACGAATGAAACAGAAAATGACTCAGAAAGACGTATAATATTACAATAGTCCAGAATGGTCTATAAACAATGATAGGATTAAGTAATAAAAACCAAGACTTGACCATTTTGACAAAACTTTGAAATAAAGGACAAAATTTGAAAAATAAATTAGAATTCTAGAAAGAATAATACAAAAAGAATTCAATTAAAAAGTATCAGCATACAAAAGATTCTGAGCATGTTTTTAAAACTTGGTCAAATAAATAAACTATAGTAAAGAACTGCAGAATATAGCCCCCCACATGTAACATTTACAAACATAGATCATTTGCTAGCCCATAATGCAATTCAAAACAAATTACAAAGATTGAAGTAGGAGATATTCTTTCTCCACAACTAAAGTACATAAGAAATCAAACACAAAGGAAATGAGAAAATATTCATATGTGAAACTAATAAATACACTCAAGAATAATCTATTAGTGAAAGAAGAAATCATAATGGACTTAAAATAGTAAAAATACAAATTTATGGGAAGAAGCTAAAGAAAAGCTTAGGAAGGGCCGGGGATTTAGCTCAGTGGTTCCACTGCCTGCCTCGCAAGCACAAGGACCCGAGTTTGATCTCCGGTACCAAAAAAAAAAAGAAAAAAAGAAAAGCTTAGGAAGAAAATTGAGAATTATATGTGGGTCTATCAGAAAATGTAAAAAACTGAAAACAGATGAATTAAGCATCAATCTCAAGAGGTTAAAAGTGAATCACAAAATAAATCTGATGAAAAATATAAAGAAATAATTCAGAGCAGAAATTCATGAATTAGAAAATAGGTAATAAAGAGATCAAAAAACCATAGCTGGATCTCCAAAATCAGTGTTGGAACTCATGAAGATGAAATGGTGGCATACACCTGTACTATCTGCTACTAAGGAGACCAAGGAAGGAGAGTACTAGTTTGAGGCCAGCCTGGGCAACTTAGAGAGACTATTTCAAGTTTAAAACTGGTTGGGAGTGTGGTTCAGTGTAGAACATTTGCCTGGCATGCACAAGGTCCTGGTTCAATCCCCACTACAGAGAGAGACCGAGACAAAGAGACAAAGACAGAGACAGGTAGAGAGAGAGAGAGAGAGACACCAAACGACAGACGGAGAGACATACAGACACACAGAGAAACAAAGTCAGGCCACCTGACAGGGTGATCTTGGCCTCACGATATGGAGAAGAGAACCCAGCCGTGCCAAGCTATACTTCTAACCCACAAACTGTGAGCCAATATATGGCTGTCTTTATAAGTGGCTAAGCTTGGGGAAATCTGTTATACAACAGAAAACTAATATAACAGCACTTTAAGTTTTACTTTTATACAGTTTTAAGATAGACAAAACTGAGCTACAAACATATTAAGTAGCATATACAAGCAATAAATCAATAAAACAGTGATCAAGGGCCGGGGATTTAGCTCAGTGGTTTCGTCACCTGCTGCACAAGCACAAGGACCTCAGTTCGATCCCTGGTACCAAAAAAAAAAAACCAGTGATCAAGGAAATGTTTATTACAAAAATCAGGATATAAATTACCTTTAGGAGGCAGTTAAGATTGAGAAGAGATACACAGAATGGCTTTCTAGGACACTATTTCTATTTTTTAATTGCTGGTTAAATAAACATTTACTTATAATAATTTATTAGAGTATATACTTATGTGTTATGTACAGTATTTCTAAATTATATTCTGCAATCAAACAAGTTTTTAAAAAGAATAATTCTGATGACATCGTATATAAACAGTTTCCTGGTCATTTATATAGAGATAAAAGATAATTTTTATCAAAGATAAAGGACATTAAACAAACATTAAACAAAAAAGTTTAACTGTACTATCTTTCTCTGAGGCTGAAATGCCAAATAACATACTACGTCTAATGCTGAATATCACAGCAACAAAACCAAAAGCTGTAAGTGACAGATAACATGGATGATGACCACTCTCCTAAAACTATGCCAGATAAGGAGCTAGTGAGGAAACTGGGTTTGGCCTCGGTGAAAAACTCACTTCCAAATGCCTGAAGACTCTTTGCAAAAGGAGTAAAGCAGGCAGTGGGCAGAACTAAGATTAGTGGTAGAAAAGAAAAGGAGACAGATGTCAGCTGAGTAGCGGACCAGACAATAATCAGCCACCAATGGTTATTCATTCATGTTCATATCTGTCCTATTTATCGGGATGCCAGCCACTACTGTAAAGGCTTCAGGGTACAGTGAACACTGCAGGCCTAGCACTTGCTCTCACAGAGTTGACCAAGGGGAAGTAAGCAATAACATGATTTCAGGCAGTGGCAAGTATAAAGAAAAGAAAAGCAAGTCTTGCAAAAAGAGTTGTGGCAGTTGGGAGGGGAGGGCCCTTTAGCTACGTGAATCCTTTTTCATGTATAGAAGCAAGCCAGGAGCACAGGGCTATGAGAAGAGCATTCAAGGCAGTACAAAGAGTCTTCAAAAGCTTGATAAATTGAAGGAACAGAGGAAGCTGCATATCTGAAGCAGAACAGACAGGGAGGAGACCATCAGATGGTGGGAAGGGGTGTCTGTAAACAGTCTGTTCCTGATAGAAAGGAGTCTTGTACCGAACTAGATGTCCTCTAAGGTACCTTCCAAACTGAAGATTTGGCATTACTAACCATTAACTTTGTAAACAAATAACAACATGCATTTTGAAGTGGATTTGTCTCACACTAAGAAGTATACCTAGAATTAAGCAGTCTTGTCTCTGCATTGGCAAGTAGGCAGGTACCTACAAGAACTGACAGAAAGGTAAAGCGTATAATTTATTTCATAAATTATTAGTATTGAATTTAAGAGCTGCCTAGGCCTTGAGAGTTTCCTTTGTTGCTGAAATTATAATCTTCATCTCAACAAGTCTTTTCTTCTTCCCAAAAAGAGCACAAAATCAACTGAATCATGAGTTTTTTGTTCTTGGCATTGTTTTTATACACACAAATGAGAGAACCAGTTTGTCACTGAAAATTGCACAGGAATAAATTTGGTACATGACTAAATTTCTATTATAATAAGATAGTTCAAATGGTTGAAAGCATCTTAAAACTCAGGATCCATGTATGAAAGGAAACTGTTTCCACACAAAGCACAGCCTTGTGAAAAATAATGCACTTAATTACCCTCTCCTAAACACCTCTGCGCATTGACTATGAGCAAAGAGATAATGCATTCCTACCTGGTTTTCTTCCTAAATGGAGCCATCTGACTCATAATTAATAGGATTATCAGTTTGCTTTATTCTCCCAATAGTGGACAGTAACTTATCAATCCATCCTCCATGATTCATCAAACATACTTGACTACCACGAATTACACATAATTTACTAGCACAAAAGCTTGAAAACTACCACACATTTATCTTGCCTTACCTTTAGAATGCTTCTACAAGGTAAACACCCAGTAGCAATTTGATACTCCTCTCAGCAATGCCACTTCTACTGAACTCCCAGCCCTTCCTAAGAATCCAAGGGCCTTGAGGGCCGGGGATTTAGCTCAGTGGTGCCCCTGCCTGCCTCACAAGCACAAGGTCCTGAGTTCGATCCCTGATACCAAGAAAAAAAAAGAGGAATCCAAGGGCCTTGGAGTTCAGATTGAAAAAAAAAGCTAAAATAGGACAAGAGAAACTCATATTTCATACTAACATTGCTCTACTTAAGATAATTTATTGGTTATAAAGGTCCTAAAGGGAACTGCATGAAAATGTAAGGATCAACTTTAACATGGGGTAATATGGTCTGAATTCCAAATTCTAAATAACTGAATTTAAAATGGACTACCTAAATTTCGCTAGATTGATTTTTTAGAAAATGTGATCTAAATTACTGTCCTCTACTCCAAGAATAATAATCTTCAGATGATAAAAGATGGAAGGAACTAGAGTCAAGACTGTAGAAGAATATCTACAGGCTTTAAGTGAATTCAAGACAATTGGCAGGGAAAAATATGAGACTCCTGACACTTAGTAATCTTAGGAAAGTCACAGGGAAAAGATGATGAGAACAAAGACTGACCAAGAGCAAATGTAGTCATATATTTTTACAAAGGGCAAAACAGTACATTCTATAAATTTTCTACCTGATAATTTCTAATTAACCTATCAAATCATTCAATAAATGTTTTGAGAAGTAATTATATGCCAGGAACTATGATAGATTCTAGGGACATAACAGTAAAAGAAACAGACAAGACTCCTTAGCTCATACAGTTTAATCAAAGAATCACACAGTAAGTGTAAAATAGCAAATACTAGTGCTATGAAGGAGATATAAGATGCAAGGAGGGCTTGAGATAGGAGTTTTCTACATAAGTAGGGAGGGTTGGCTCTTCCATAGAACACAATGAGTGAGTTGAGATCTGGATGATAATTGGACATAAACTTATGGAGGAGGATACTTCAAGAGAATGAGTTATTTAAAAGTCCAAAATGAGGAGGTAAAGAACACAGAAGACATGATGTTCGAAAGGGGGTAGGGGGTAAAGTGATGGGGTAATGAATAACCTAGTACAGCATAAGGCTGGCAAAAGAGTACCTTGTGCTAATTTTAATTTGTATAATCTTTATAATTGGACATAAAGAGCCATTGGAGGGATCTGAACAAGAATGAGAGGGGATGGGTTCAGGGGTAGTATGACCATTTTATAATTCATATTTTGAAAAGATCATATAAGCTACAAAGTATAAAATGGCTCAGTTCCTGGAACAAGAGATGTCAAATTGAGACAGACATCTAGAAGGCTGTCATAGCCACACAAGTAAAAGAAAAGGGCCAGATGGACTAAATTAATAGACATGAAGAAAAATGGAAAAAATTAAGATATATATAGAGAAGTCAATGCCACCGGAGGTGGACTAGAAACAGTGAGGGAAAGTGGAATCAAGGGTAACTCTTGGTTTTAGGCTTGGGGTATTAGTAGGGACATGAAAGTTGTTGTTTCTTGACAGGAGGAAGAGAAGAACAGTAACAGATTAAGGGAAGAGAAGAAATCCAGGATTTCATTTTAGCCATGTTCTGAGTTTAGATATTCATAAAAATGAAAAAAAAGGCAGCCAGACATAGTAGTGCATGCCCATAATACCACTACTCTTGGAGTCTGAGGCAGGAAGATTGCAAGTTTGAGCCCAGCCTGGGAAACTTAGTAAGACCCTGTCTCAAAATTTAAAAAAGACTGAGGACATAGCTCAGTGCAAACTTCTGGGTTCAATCCCCAATACTAGAGAGAGAGGGAGAGGGAGAAGATATAAAAAAGGCAAAAATCAAAGGGAAAATAAAAATGAAAAAGTGAGGAAAAGAACTGGCAACTTATAACACAGAATTTATATCCTAATAAATAAAAATTTCCTACTGCTCAATAAGAGCAGAAACCCAATTATTAAAATGAGCAGTGATGGGGCCGGGGATTTAGCTCAGTGGTTCCACTGCCTGCCTCACAAGTCCAAGGTCCCAAGTTCGATCCCCAGTACCAAAGAAAAAAAAAGAGCAGTTATATGAATAAATAGTTCACAGAAAAGGAAATACAAATGCCTCATAAACACAAAAAGTTACTCAACTTTACAGATAATAAAAGTTAAAGATTAAAAGCACACAGAGGGCCGGGGATTTAGCTCAGTGGCACCGCACCTGCCTCACAAGCGCAAGGTCCTAGGTTCGATCCCCGGTACCAAAAAACAAACAAACAAAAAAGCACACAGAGGTATAATTTTTCCAGTTAGCAAAGATCAAAACCAACAGACCATACTGATGAGAACATAAGAAAATTGTCTGCTCATACACTTCTGGTGGAAATGATATATTGATACAATTTTTTGGAGGCAAATTTAACAAAATTTTTCAAAATTAAAAACAATCTAATGACACAGCAATTACATTTTCAGGAATCTATCTTTATAAAAATACACACATACATAATGTATACATACATTTTTCACTACAGCATTGTTTATAAGAAAGCAGAAGAATAAACAACCTAAATAAACATCAACAGGGTCCTGGTTAATTGAATTATGGTACATCCATTCAACTATTTTAAGAGAGAAGCAAATACTGTATTAGACATACTATAATATAGTATTTGACAAATTTGAGTTATATTCTTATTGACTTCTTCTCTGAGAAATTAAAATTATACTTAAATCTCTATTCTAATTAAATACCACTGATGTTTTATACACTGTGGTTCTACCCAAGATTACATTGAAAAAGGGAGGTTACTGTTACTTTTAAAGCTGTGAAAATCCACTAAAGTGAATGTTACCTGGTAGAAATTATTGATCCTGAAGAACTCAGAATTTCAAACACTGTTAATGATATGGAAGACTGAGAAAAGCTGCTTCCAGGTAAAGCAGTGTTAATACTCTGACAAACTGCCCTTATCAAGTCTCTAGATCACTGGTCCTTGTAGTTGTAGACTGAAAATCACATGAGAGAGATTCTGAAACCTAGGTTTCTCTCACCAAGGCAAATTATTAGATTTGTGGTTGACCTTGACAAATTTTATATCCTCAGTGAAAATATAAGGTTCTTCTGCTGGCTTATCTGAGGATCCTTCTAGCTTTCAAGCCCCATGATTTCATTTCTAAACACTTGAAACCTTGCAAACTGAAAATGAGCACCAAAATTCTCAATTAATAAATGTCATTTCATAAGGGACCAATATAAAATATATAGTTGATCCTCTCTTGTCATTATGGTTCTAGATGATTTATTAAGGTACATGCAACTGAGTACAATCACTTTAGAAAAATAGAATGGAGTGATTACCTTTCAGAATATTTCAGAAAAACAGCAAAACCAGAATAAATGGAACACTGCTGGCCAAACAGCTGTTAATAAGTTATTCCTATAAGGGTCATTTATGTTAAAGAGAAAAAAAATAGTAACAATGACTGACTAGAAAGCAGCAACTTTGCAAGGCATGGAGAGGAAGTCTGGGATATTTTCCAAATGGATTAGGAGGAAGTTATTTTTATTTACAGAGATATTTGTGTCCTATTTAAAATATAGAAGAGCAGGGTGTGGTGGCACATGCCTGTAATCCCAGCACTCCGGAGGCTGAGGCCGTGAGTTCTAGGCCAGCCTGGGCTGCACAGTAAGCTCAAGGTCAGGCTGAACTACACAGAGAGACCCTGTCTCACAAAATATAGATAGACAGACAGACAGATAAAAGAAAATGAAGAAAATCAAGCAAAAAATCTTACACTTCCTCAGCTACCTATGCTAACTTTGGAAGGGCTAAGGAAAATTATTCTGAACAAAGAATAGTCAAAAATGTAAGCAATTTCACCAAAACCATCAACTGATTAATTCAGTTAAATCCAAGAGATGAGAGCACTAAATAATAAATAATGAAGACTTAATATACTAAAAGAAAAATTAGATTCTTCTCCTCAAGGTGATTACAGTTTCTAAATAAATAAGGCAGGCAGGCTACAATCATTTATAAGTTACAGCTCTCCCATGTACTAACTTCATGTGGAATTGAGGACACTAGTGAAGCTTTTGGTTTGTTTCCATTTGTAAACTGATGATATCTGTGCTGACCCAAGGGAATTTTCCATTGACAGCAAATACATGGCATTTTTTTCAATACCAGTTCTCTGACATCAGCTAGCTGTCCTACAATTCAATCCACAGGTTTAAGAGCTCAGTACCACAAGACTGCCCCACTTAAAGACACCAGTCATAAATCCCTGGTCCCTAGGCTACTGGCACTCCTGTCTGACTTGATTACAAATTTGGGAGTTCACACAACCCCCTCTCCTTTGGTTCAATAATTTGCTGGAATGACAAGAGAGCTCACTAATAAATGTTACTTATGTTTACCAGTTTAAAGAGTACGACTCAGGAACACCAAATGGAAGAGATTCACAGGGCAAGGAATGTAGGGTGGGCAACTGCAGCTCTTCAGTGCCTTCTCAGGTTATGCCCCTCTCCCAGAATCTGTCCATGTGGTCACCAATCCAGAGGCTCCTGAACACTGTCATTTAGAAACATGGCCGTGACTAATTGAATCATTGGCCACTGGGGACTGAATACAATCTCCTGCCCTCTTCTTCTCCCCAAAGGTCTCTAACTGTTTAGGCTGAATAGAAAATTTTTCAATGATGCTATTTAACTTAATAAAATAACTGCTTTGTGAATTGTCAACACAACTGGAAAACTAAAAAAATGCCTGCTTTTAAAATGTTTTATTTTCCTTATTAAAAATGTTGCTTTTAAAAATGCTAATAATATTTCATGAATATATTATTCCTTCTGGGTCTTGATATAAATTACTTGTCTCATTTGGGGAATTCTTCTAAGTGCAGGCTCATAATTAAGATGATAAATCCTGCTTTGTAGAGGTATTGGCCTATTTATTTCTGTCATGTATTTTGTTACATTACTGTTATTTAATTAGTAATAATAGTCGTTCTTCATTATGTAATAATAGTTCTTTATTATGTGGCTACTATGCATCAGATGCTTTATTTGTATAACCTACCCCCCACAATTAATTAGTCAATGTTTCATTTTAGTGAATGAAAAACTAATCTTAAAGATTTTTAACTTGGTCACAGTCACATAATCGGTGAGAAATGGCACCCAGCTCTGTCAGTATTCTCAGAAGAACTGAAAGAGGAGTCCAGGTGGAGGGAGAGTTTGTGCCAACAAGCACCAGGATTCACTGCTCATCACTTAACAGGTCTTGGATTGAGAAATAATTTTTCATCTTCTAAAGAAGACATATTAAAGTACAGAAACTAAAAGGTCATTTGTATTTTTAAAAATTACTAGGATTTATTAACTGAACTAGTTGAAAAGAGCAAATAACAGACAATTTAAATTTGGAACGTGCATGGTTTTCTTTAAAGTATTGAATCTTTTGTCTATGATTAGGTAAAGTGGGAGTTATTTCCAGGAAAATGATGGTTCCCATGTTTGAGAAGCAGGCTCTGTGGTCACCAAGAAGCTATCTAGCGTTCCCCAACTACTCTGTTGAGAAGCTCCTTCTCAGCTGACTGGGAGACCTGGATATGAGCTCTGTTTCCTCTCTGTTGTAAAAAATGTGTACAGTCTATTCTAGTTTTCAGATACTGTGGTCTCCTGAATAGGAAGATAGTAGGTTGTATTTCAAAGGGATTCAAATGTCATTTACAGAGAATTAAAAATACAAGTGATTACATTACTTAGAGAATTATAAAGTAAAATGTTCTAAGGATAATCTACACACAGACAATAATCAGCAGTAAATTTATTTACAAGTTCATTCTCTATCACTTACTGTTATAAATATGTATAGTCAATTTTTAATTATTTACGGATTATTAGAATAGTTTATCCCAAGCCCGTTTCTTTTTCATCCCTATGTCTTTCTTTTGGAAATGTGGATTACTATTAAGTTCTCCTTCAGTAGCACAGAACAGAATTGATATGGGGTCTGATTTTTCTAGTACTCTAAAAAAAAGATATGAGAGGCAAAACAAATGAAAGATCTAAATATTGAAACAAACACTAAATCGTCTGGAAGAAAGAATAGGTAGAACTCTTAAAGATATAGGTGTAGGAAAGACTTTATGAACAAAACCCCAATTGCACGGGAAATACTACAAAGAATCGACAACTGGGACCTCATCTTACTAAAAAGCTTTTCCACAGCAAAAGAAATCACCAACAGAGTGAAGCAACAACCAAAAGAGTGGGAAAAAAGTTTTGCCAACTGTTTCTCAGACAAAAGGAATCCAATATCTAGAATATATAAAGAACTAAAACAAAAAAATCAAACCTCCAAATTTAAAGACCAATCCAAAAATGGGCATGAAGTACAAATGGCAAATAAATATATGAAAAAATGTTCAACATCACTGGTCATTCGAGAGATGCAAATTAAAACAACACTGAGATTCCACCTCACTCCAGAAAGAATGGCTATTATCAAGAAATCAATCAATAATAAATGCTGACAGGGCTGTGGGGAAAAAGGAACCCTTCTCCACTGTTGGTGGGAGTGTAAACTGGTAAAACCACTACAGAAATAAGTGTGGAGATTCCTCAAAAAACTAGGACTAGAGGTTCCATTTGACCTAGCTATCCTCCTTGGTATCTTCCCAAAAGAATGAAAAGCATCATACCACAGTGATATATGCACACCCATGTTTATAGCGGCACAGTATGTAATAGCTAAATCTTGGAAACAGCCTAAATGCCCATCAACTGATGAATGGATAAAGAAGATGTGGTTTTTGTATACTAAAACTTCAGCCATAAAGAAGGATAAACATGAGACATTTCTAGGTAAATAGATGCACCTTGAGACCATACTCTTAAGTAAAATAAGACACTCGTGTAAATATCACATTATTTCTCTGGTGTGAGAAAATGAAAAGGTAATAAGGATCAGAATGTATAATAGACATTGTGAAACAGGAAGAAAATGTTCAAATAGGAAGGGCCACTAGGGAGGAGGGAGAGGGAAAGGAAGGAAGGAAAAAGAAAAAAAGAAAAGACAGATAAAATGGGAACAAAGCTTTTCTAAATAAGAGAAGAGGGGTTGAAGGGAAGGGAGGTGAATAGGGGAAAATAAGAATCAAGATATGTCATGTACAGGTACAAATTCTATATGATGAAAATGATCATTATATATATATCTAAGTTGTACCAATAAACTTAATTTAAAAAAAGATATGCTAAGAAGGATAATGAAACTGATATTACCCTCACCCAAATGGAAGGTATGGAAGTAACTGAGTTTTATTACCCTATTTTGTTCTGGAAATACTTTTTTTTTTGTTTTATATGCATGGACTAGGCCCAGGATACTGTAGAGGTATGGTATAGTTTTTATGTATACAAATAATAAATTTTAAATATATGACAAAGGTCACGCAATTGCTGAGTGTACCCTTTTAATTTTATAATCATGAGAACTTATTTGTCTTAAACTAAAAATAAGAATTTGTAGCGAATGACTTCTAACTAGGTAGAACAGAGAAAGTTATAATTTATCTTTATAATTTCATACATTACTTACTAGTGATTTATGTTCTGGGCAGCAGCTAACCTATAATTCAGAAAGAAGCTTCAATGAATCCCTCTAATAAACAGAGTAAGGTTTTTTGGGTTTTTTTTTTTTTTTTTTGTACCAGGGATCGAACTCAGGACCTTGCTCTTGCGAGGCAGGCAGGGGAAACACTGAGCTAAATCCCTGGCCCTTCCCCTCCTTATTTACAAAAGCTTTTGTTTCCATTCTTTCTTTCTATTCTTTTTTTTTTGTACCAGGGATCGAACTCAGGACCTTGCTCTTGCGAGGCAGGCAGGGGAAACACTGAGCTAAATCCCCAGCCCAAGAGAGTGAGTTTTATAGAAATGTTTGTGAAATCTAGTCTTTATGGGATTTGGCCATCATCTCCTGATTTCTCAGATTAAATCTTACAAGTAAACTAAGGAAGCTGGACTGTTAAAAACTTTATTTTTAAAATCTCATTAAACAAATTCAACATATTTTAGCTGACAGAAGAATGAATCTGAATTTGAAGATAGATTGGATTGACAGAGATTTTACAACCTGAAAAATCAGAGAAAAAAGAATAAAGAAAATAAGCAGAACTCAGAGAAACATGGGACACCATTAAGCATACTATGATGGTTAATTTTATCTATCAACTTGCCACATAGGCTCCAGATAATTTGGTTAAACATTCTGGGTGTGTCAGTGAAGGTGTTTCTGAATGAGGTTAACACTTGGATCCGTATATTGAATAAAGCAGATTGCCTTCTCCAATGTTGGTGAGTCTCATTCAATCTGCTAAAGGCCTGAATAAAAGAAAAGGCTAAGTGTTATGGTTTATATCTAGATGTTCCCCCCAAACCTCAGATCAGAAAGCACACAGAAATGCAGATGCTAAAGAACAAGTTCAAGTTTCCGTTGAGAACAAGAACACCATAGGCAGGTGGACTCCAGGCCACATGCGTTATGCTCTGGCAAAAAAAAAATTTGTCTCCATTTTGTTCCTGTCCTGAGACTTTCCAGGAGACTGAGACTAAGGGCAGTGAACTAATTAATCTGGCAGAGGAAATTTCAAGGCAGCCCAACATTGGGACTGTGGCATGGATTCTGCTGGGGGTTTTTAGCTAGGTTTATACTGAAAATCAAGACCAAAACGTCCATTTTAACATGTTCCTACCGGCTTGAACCACCAGTAGTACATGCATGACTGTCCCACTGAGTAGCCTGAACCACTGGTAGCTAGCTATTTCGCATCAAATGATGGAATTCAAATCTGAGCCACCAGGCAGCAAAACATATGAATTATGGTCCTGTCATGAACATGTTAAAAGTTTTCAATTTTGCCAAGAAGAAAGCATCCATAAAGATAGAATAGAGGAGAGGGCTTGGTTGCTGAAAAGGTTAGCATTAAAAAGAGGCTAAGTACAATAAAAACTTGAATTGTGAGTAACTTGACCTGTGAGTGTTCTGCAAGACGAGCAAACATTTTCTAATAAATTTTAAGTTGATAAACAAGCGATGTCTTGCAATACAAGTAGTACATGATGCCAAATGTCACATGGTCACAACTGAGCCAATGGTTCTTCTCGCTCTCTCCCTCGCTGCAGGATTGTGGGTGATCATCTCCCAAGAGCAAGAGGTTTTGGAGGAGATCTTGTATTTAGAGGAGGAGAAAAAGGCAGAGAAATCTCTCACTTCAAATGAGATTAGGAAAATGTGGAAAACAATGAAAATTTTATAGAAAAGCACCACCCAAATAAGACTGTAGCAGTGTGAGCAACGAATGTGTATAACAACAATGTAATTTCACAGTTCTGTGAAATCGTCAAAGGGAGACAAAAGCAGGTGTCATTGGATAGGTTCCTTGTTAAAGCTGTACTAAAAGAAAAAGATTCCATTGAGCCAATAGATAGCAGTGATTCCATCAGAGACTGTGAAAGTTGTCCTACACTATAATCCTCCTCCCTCTTGTCTCCCTCATACCAACCACGAAGTTTCTCAAAGGTAAGTGCAGGTTAATTGATTTTTCTTTACACTTTATATTTTTTAATTATTTTGTATTATATTACAGTACTATGATTATTTTATATGAATATTTTTGGACTGTAGAACCAATCATCTAAGTTTTCATTATTTCTTATGGGGAAATTTGCTTAGATATACAAATGCTTTGGATTAAAAGCATGTTTCCAGAATGAATTCTGCTCACAAACCAATGTTTTACTTACTGTACTTCAGAACAGGACAACAGAAAAGATGACTAGAGGGCATCAAAGAACTGAGCAAGACCCCACCCTTCCCAGGCTCAGAGTTGCAAAAGTGAAAGATTTTGCTTTGAGAAGAGAGCCTCAAGGAACTTCCACTAGAAAAAGTGGTTCCTAGGGAATTGGTTCCCTGGGATTCTGTTCACAATACTCAGCAATCCAGGCACTCAGAGGGCGCTGCAGCTGCAATTCAAGTGGGCCTGGCTACCGCTTGAGCCGGCAGCAGACCTTGGCACCATCCAAGTAGTGCTGGTTTTGCAGGCAATGCAGAATGCAAGAGTTGTAGGATCAGGGTGGCTTCCAGATTTTAGAAGAAGGCCTGGGAGGCCAGGGAGTGTGTCCCTGAGAGAGCAGTATGTGAAACTGTGAGAGTGAAGCTGAAAGTGCAACGGAGACCCCAGGAAGTTAGAGGAGCCAGAAACATGGAATGTCTGAGGAAACCTGCAAGGAGGGAGCAAAGCCAGCCCAAGGGAGAAGGGCTACCGGACAAGGGCTACAACCACAGGCAGTGCCATAGTGTCCTTTGGAGTTCCCATCCGAACATAATTTGTCCAGGGTACTGGACATGGAACTGCAGGATTTAATGTTTTCCCTGATGCATTTCGGTCTTCCTTTGGTCTCACTGGTTTCTATCCCCCTGTTTCTCTCTTTTGGAATGGAAATGTTTATCCTATGCCTTTGCATGTTTGTGGTTTGACCTTTACAAGCACTCACAGCTATGAGTTTGCCTTAAATCTCAGACTTTAGGTTTGGACTTGCCAGCAATGCCAGAACTGCTAGGACTCTGGCAACTCTTAGAAATGGACTAAATGTATTTTGGATAAAGTGACATGCATGAGTATTTGGGGGGCCAGGGGCAGAACATTATAGTTTATACCTCTGTCTCACCAAAGCCTCATGCACTAAAAGGTGGGACTTTTGGAAGGTGATTAAATTATGGGGGCTTACGACTGGTTTGTTATTAGGAGATGGGATCTGGTCAGAAGATGCAGGTCACTGGGGGCATGGTCTGAAAGGGTTTCTCTCCCCCACCCCAATCTCCCATCTCTGGTCTCCCGTCTCCCTCCTCTCTCTCCTCTCCCTCTTCTCTCTTTCTTTCTCTCTTTCTTTCTCACTTTCTCTCTCTCTCTCTTTCTTTCTCACTTTCTCTCTCTCTCTCTCTCTCTCTCTCTCTCTCTCTCCTGAACAGGCTGGTCTTCAAGCTGGGACATGGGTCTTCTGCCTTTGCACTCAGACTGGAATGTAACCACTGGCTCTCCTGGTTCTCAGGGCTTTATACTGTAGGTATTGCAACTCTTTAGCCTCTATAATCATGTGATTCAATTCCACATAAACATGTGTGTATCATATATGTGTGTATATATATAATATATATATGTACATATGTATATGAAACACCCCCTATTGGTTCTCTCTCTGGACAGCCTGGACTAATACAATAACATATATATGGGGGGGTACCAGAAGGAGAGGACAGGAACAGAAAATATATTGAAGAAATAAGGCTAAAAATTTCTCAGATTTGATGAAAAAGATTTTTTTTTCCGTACCGGGGATTGAACTCAGGACTTATGCTTGCAAAGCAGGCAGGTGCAGTGCCACTGAGCTAAATCCTGGGCCCTGATGAAAAAGATTTTATCTACACATCCAAGAAGCTCAACAAAGACCAAGTAGGATACATGGAAGGAAAGCCACACCTAGATACATCATAGTCAAAATGCTAAAAGACAAAGAAAAAATTCTGAAAGCAGCAAGAGGAAAAACAACCTGTCACATACGGGGAATCCTTTAAAAGGTTAATAGATGATTTCTGATTGGAAACAATGGAGATCAGAAGCAGTAGGATGACACATTCAAAGCGCTGACAGGAAAAAACTACCAACCAAAAATCTAGTTGAAAAAAACTGCTAACCAGAAATCTCATCTCCAACAAACTATTTAAAAAAACAAATGGAAAATAGATATTCCCATAAATAAAAGCTTGAGAATTCAGCTAGAAGATCCAACTTACAAGAAATACTAAAGGAAGTTGTCATACTCAAAATAAGTGACACTATACAATCACGTGAATTCACATCAGTTTTCTTGAAAAGGGTCACTAAACCACAAAGGAGGCGAGTGGGAACAAAGCTGTGCTATAAAGGAAATGACAACAGATGGTAACTCAAATTCTCAAGAAGATATGGGAAGAACCAGGAATGATAAATAGCAAGTTTAATAAACTACAAATATGTACTTGCTCTCTTTTATTCTCAACTTCTTTAAAAGATAAAATTATACAAACTAATAATTTCAGCAACATATTGTTGGGTTTTAACATACATAGATATAATATGCATATTAATAATTCAAAAGGGAGGTGAAAATAGAGCTATATGAAAGGAAATTTCTATACCTCAGTAAGATTTAGTTAGCATAAATCTGAAGTGGATTCAGATAAATACATATATACACATGTATATGTATATATTATATACACATACATATATTATATACTTACATATATATGTGTAAAAGAGAGAGAGAAGAGGAAGAGGAGGAGAGGGAAGGGGGAGAGGGGGAGAGGGAGACCACCAAAAATATGTATACACACTTCAAGAAAAAAAAATAATACGATGTTTTTGCAACAGATGGTGCTACCCTTGGAAAGGGGACCCTAGAGGACATTCATGTATTGCAGAATACTACACTGCCAGCCCATAAAGAAGAAACTGAAAATGCACGTGCAGCAATCTCACTGACCAAGGTTACCCAAGCAGCAGTTCACCGTACTAAGAAATGTCTAGAAGCTCATGGCCACCATTTTGATCACCTCTTGTAATTGTACAGGCCAAAGGTAACTTGTGTTAATCTCATGATGTCTCAATAAGTTTACTATTAAAATATTTATACAAGCTTTTCTTTTCCTGAAGTGTCTATACATTTTTTGGTGGGATGAATTAATATATATCTCCCTATAAAACCACTAAGAAAATAACAAAAAATTGTGAAAAAAATCATTAAAGGAATTAAAATGTTATACTAGAAAATATTCCCTTAAAACAAAACAATGAAAAAAACAAAACATAGGAAACAAAACACAAAGCAAATAGATGTAAATCTAACAAAATCAATAACTATATTAAATGTTAATGGATTAAACAATCAAAAGGCAGAGATTGTCAGACTTTACTAAAGAAATAAGATCTTAACTATATGCTGTCTATGGGGGACACATTGTAGAGTCAAAGACACAAATAGGTTGAAAGTAAAAAATGCACAATGATATAACATGGAAAAGAAAGTTGAAATGGCTGTATTAAAATCAGATAAATTAGGGCAGGGGATTTAGCTCAGTGGTGCTGCCACCTGCCTCGCAAGTGCAAGGTCCCAAGTTCTATCCCTGGTACCAAAAAAAAAAATCAGATAAATTAAATGTGAAGACAAAGTATTAGGTAAAACTAAAAAAGTCTGAATAAAGTACAGACTTTCAATAACCAGTAACCAAAAATCAGTTACTAAAGATAAAGGATATTTCATAGTAATAAAAGAACCAATCTATCCAAAAGGTATAAAAATTAGAAACAAATATGCACCTAATGAGAAAGCCCCCAAAGTACACCAAAACTGAACCAAAGAATTAAGAAAATTTGGAAGAACACAGTAAAAGATGGAGGATCAAACGCAGAAAAATTCAAAAACATTGTTTTTTCAAGTATGAATGCTTAACTCTGATTTCAAGCTTTGTCTGATCAATGTTTCCTGATCTTGAATTATACAAGTTACTAAGGAATAGTAATGTTACATATTTTAAGAATAAAATGAAGGAAGACATGTGTGGCGGCACATGCCTGTGATCCCAGCACTCAAGAGGCTGAGGCAAGGGGATCATCGTCAGTTCAAGGCCAATCTGGGCTACATAGTGAATTCAAGGCCAGCTGTAACTACATAACAGACCCTCAAAAAACAAAAAACAAAAACAACCAAAAAAGAATAAACTGCGGGAACAAGGTTTAAAATTCGTTATGTGAATATGGTTCTTTATGGTTTTTAAAATTCAGGTGCTAGAAAATAGAATAACCATAAATATTAAAGTATTATTTTCCTTGTCCTTTCCAAGAAAAGCAGCAGATTGAGTTTGGAACTTTAAAGTACCACTATCAATTCTAATTTGTGTTAACAGTAAATATTAAAAGGCTCAAATGCATTATAAATTATGCACATATATTTGAGTGGAGAAAGAGATGCTATCTTTCCAATTATTTTCTAAAACATTATTTACAATTATAAAGTTTATACAATAACTGAACGAGTATATCACAGGAAAATTGTTAAATACTATATTAAACTTTTTTTTCAGTGCTAGAGATTGAACTCCAGGCCTTGTGCATGGCTAGACAAGTGCTCTACCACTAAGCTACATCCTTGACCCCTTCTTTTCAACTTCTTGTAGTTGAAAAGAAATTTGGTCAACAAGTTCTTCAAATTTTATTTATTATATTATATTCACTTGAATTCTAACTTTGGACTAGCCAACCCCAAAGCCCTTGACGGCCCATCTGCCTAAACTACCTCTCCACCACCAAGAAGTAAGGTTCCTAGGAAGAAGTATTCCATTTTCACAATTCTGTGTTTCTTCTGCATAGCAAAAGACACTTCTGCTTTTACCTTCCTCTGCCACTAACTCTGACCTTGGACAAATTACTTCAACAATTTGATTAATACACTGCAAAAGGGCCTTGGTTATTATTTGATGTTTATAGTTTGATTCTCAGGCATTAGAAATTATTTAAAGTTTCAAAAGAAAGTAATGATATCACTAAATTTATAAATTAAGCTAGGTACGGTGATGCATGCTTGTAATTCCAGTACTCTTAAAGAGGCTGAGGTAGGAGTATTGCCAAGTTGGAGCTCAGTCTGGGCAAGTGAGCAAGACCTTGTCAGAAAGAAAAGAGGAGGGGGGG
>NW_004624829.1:3314919-3332727 GCF_000247695.1 Heterocephalus glaber | reverse complement strand
AGAAAGAAAAGGAAAGAAGGAAGGAAAGAAAGAGGAGGGAGGGAGGGAGGAGTTATAATGTGGAGCTCCATGTGGAGGCCGAGTTCTGTCTCCAGTACTAAAAAAGAAAATATATACATAGAAAGCATTGTTGGAAATAAGAGGGATGGTTTAGAGATAATAGAATCTCCAAGACTGGTAAAACAAGATTTTATTGCAAAAGGCCTTAATTAAGGTAGTGGCAGCAAAGATGGAAATGGGATAGTTTTCAGGAAAATAATTAACACAGAACATACCCTCACAATTTTTCTTTTATCACACTAGACCATGAACGATCATTGCTAGAATAATTTACAAAAATGGACAAAATCTAGACTGATGAATCAAGGCAATATTATTTTTAAATTATTTAATCTGTAGAGGTTCTATTTCATTACAATCAAAGTTCCCTTGATGGCTTACTTTTCATATAACCACGCCCTAAGCCCCAGCACTTAAAAAAAAAAAATACCACAAGCAATTCTTAAACTTAAGTAAAATCCAATGTCAGAGATTACATCGTGGAAGAAGTAAAATTTACATTTTGTTTTTGCTTTTTTTTTTGGTCTGGGAATCGAACTCAGGACCTTGGACTTGTGAGGCAGGCCCGGTGCCACTGCTCTAAATCCCTGGCCCGATTTACATTTTGTTTTAAAAAAGTTTCACACCTCTCACTTCTAGCTTGGATTTTTCTGGACCACTAATGGAAGATAAGATATCCAAATAGTGTCTACTCTGAAGAAGAAAATGAAAAAGGAAAACAAAACAAAACTTTTCCTCTGAAGTCATCATCTTTTGTGTAGTATCATATTCTATCTATTTGAGGCAAAATCACGAAACATTTTTAGGTACCTTCATGATCGCTAAACAAGGGCTCTTCCCTGCCTCCAGAGCTTTGGATTGAAAGGTATATAATTCACAATAATAACTGCCTCACATATTCTAGTACATAGTTTTCAAATATATGCCTAATGCACCTCAAAAAGTAAGTGTTCTATGCAGGTTTTATTTCCTTTCTTCATGAAAGCATCTAGATGTACCTGTCATGTTGTTTTGATTTAAATTTAAAGAAAATTTTCTAATAATAATATTCATTTCCCATACAATATTATCTATACAGCCAAATAAACATTCCTAATCCCAGTCAATATGTGCCCTAAAGTCACAGGAACAAAAGCTAAATCATATTCCAAAATTCAGAAAACAAATTTAGAAGGATACTTCATTATCAATTTTATCCAACTGTTTCAGATTAAGTAGCAAACAAAAGAAAGATATAGCCAATGAGATAATATAAAAGGAATAAACTCTTCGAGTTTCAGTTTGAATCACTGCCTTTTCTGTCTTGTTAAAAACAGAAATTACAACTTTCAAAGTACATAGTGCAAATTATGATTTATAGGTATACATGATATTATTATACATTCCTCAGTAATGTTACCATTTTATTTTAGGGCTTTCAATGTACCCTACACTAACAAAACTCTTGCAGTATCTCAAATGTTTTTTCTTTACAAATGTTACAAAAATTAAAGAACCACTTGAACAGTAAGGGGAAAGTATTCACACATTTCAAAGCATCTTTGTCTAAGTTTTTGTCTAGAACAGATGTCAATCATTTCTAGCCTAAATGCAGTTTTTAAAAATTCCATCCCCGGTCCCAGATGTCAATTATGAGGCACAACCATAACATGCCCTTGGCCAACACATACTGGACCAAAGGGAAATACCTACCCAAAGCTGAACACATCATATTCTTGCTTCTGGGAGATGGGAATTCAGACTCAAAGGCCAAGACAGAAATTAGCTATAAAGAGCTCATCAGGAGGTCCTGCAGATTCAGGAACTTAGACTGCTATTTAGAGGCAGCAATAACACACTGCCTGCAAATGGATAAGTGAGAAATTTGAAAATGGCTTGGACAGGAGCAATTCTTAGAGGTAAGAAAAGCAACTGCCTGATTATTTTCTCCAATTGATTTCAGGAGATATTTGATTTATTTAACAATAAAATCTCATTGTGCTCATGTTCTATTGAGTGAATTTTCTATTCCTTAAGACAATGCCTAATTATAGAGTTTATCACATCAATATATGTATTAGGTCATCAATTTAGCCGCTAAAACAGAGAAACCCAAAATAAAAGTTTATTTCTCTTATTTAAAAGGCTGGGTAAATGGTTCCAGAGTTTTCCATCTCACTGTCCAAGAAACTCAGTTCTCACAATTTCACCTGCATCCGAGCCACAGAGAAAAAAGAAAAGTGGCTGCAAAGAGAAAACTCCTTTCCTTAGGGGGAGCCATAGAAGATACAGCCATTTCCATTCATTTCCTATAGGCCAAGACTTAATCCTGTACCCATACCTGGCTGCAAAGAAGATGAAAATGTAGTCTTTACCTGGATAGCAAGTGCCTACTCTAAAAAAAAATCAATTACTATACTAAAAGTGAACAGATACTGAAAGCCTACTCAGAATATCTTAAATAATCTATACTGGGTATGGGGACACATGCCTGTAATCCCAGCACTCGGGAGGCTGAGGCAGGAGGATCGCTGAGAGTTCAAGGCCAGCCTGGGCTACATAGTGAATTCAAGGCAGGCACCAACCACATAGTGGGACTTTATCTAAAAAAGAAAAACAAACAAAACCTAAATATTCTAACACTGGTTCATGTACCTCTCCAGAATGCTTCAGTCATTATCAGTGAATGCTCTTAAAAGAAAAAAAGTAACTAGAAGATTCTTCAACCCTGGGGGGAGGAAGATTAAAAGGAAAAGAGACAAATGAAACCCCCATTATGGACTACAAGCCAGAGATAAATGAAAACTATTTTTAGCATTTCTATATTTTATCTTACTCCCTTTCCCCACCAGCTCATCCATTTAAAAAGAAAAAAAAATTAGCAAACATGTATGTTTTATTTACACTGGAGAGGACAGAAGGCAGATCCAGAACACAAATCATGTTGTGGGTGTCCACAAATAAGAGATCTCTTAATTTTGCTGGCTGATGTATCAACTCAGCTGACAAACTTTTGAGGCTTTGTATTTTGAGGAGCTTAGAAGCCCTCAAAATCTCTTACAAAAGGTCATCTCCTTTTATTCATTATTGCTAAAGTATTCCAAAAGTCTTAGGAAATACCCGGTTATTTTTTTTTTCTTTTTTTGGGGGGGGGGGTTGCAGGGGTCAGCACATCCGGAGTGCAATGGATAAGCCTCGCCCTGGGAAAACCACCTCCGTGATCATGGTATCTCCCCTGCCAGGTAAGTATACCTGGCTATTTTTAACCCTAATCCACAAAGATTATGTAAAGTTACTCATATTTAAACTTTTATCTATTTTCCTCTCCAAAATTAGATTATCGCCTATGAAATTCATTTACTGGCATTGTAAAACTTTAACAATAACAATGAAGGAAAAAAAATCAGTGACTGAGATATAGGGTAATTTTATATATAGTAAAAATACATTAGGAAAGGCCATGGTGTTATTAGGAAAGTTATGCAATATATAGGATTTTAAATTGTCCAGTGATGGTAATGTCTGAACACTTCTGAAGTAAATAACATAAAAAATAGAAATCGTGAGGCCGAAATTATTATATTTCTGTCATCTACTTATGAGATGAGATGAGACCCAAAGAGATCCTCAAATTGAGAAGTTTAATGCATTGCACTATTCTATTGAGAGTTTGGCCAGACTGAGAACTGTTTCCTAGAATTCTCTTCCCTGTATGGCACAGTAACTTAGACATGGCCAAAGCCTTAAAAGGTTTTCATGATGAGATAGGGTGAAGACAAATGCAGAGGTGCCTGGCAGTTTCCAGCTCATCTTCACTCTCCATTTGTCTTCTCTGAGTTCAGCCCTTCTTCTGGACCTGACCAACAGGAGCCCAAGATCCCAACAACAGATGCTTGGCTGTGGGATGCGGACCCACAGAGGCAAGTTCCCAAATGCCTCTCCACAGCCTCTCTGCATCCCACTTCGGTGGCTGTACACATTTGGCTTAAAGTTTTCCCAGCAAACCCTAGAATTCTGGAGGATCTATTAACGACTATTCTGAAATTTCCATTTCCATATAATCCCAGCTCCAGCTCCTCCCACAACTGTGTGCAGTCTGATTGTGGTAATAAAAGCCTTAACCCATAACACTCACAGTAGTTCTATTTCTCTAACTGAATCCTGATATACTCAAAATGCACCAATTAATTTGGAATGCAGCAGCATTGACAGAATGGGTTTAATCACTGCAAGCTGTTTTCCTGTTACTAAGCTGAATTTTTCTAGAGAAAACCAAGTTCACTTCATTTACTTCTATATGTAAGAAATGTTCTCTGCTTTCTTTCTAGTAGGTAATTCCTTAAAAAGGTCTGCTCTATTACTTTTATCTTTAATCATTTCCCTATATGTTGCATACAAAAATCCATATTACATAATCTCACTTAAAGTATTAAGTCTAAATTGTTTTCAACAAGAATAATGCGTTAATATTTCAGTTTCTGTCTTAACTAATTTATCACTTGAAGACTTGTGAAAAGACAAATGAACTAGAAATTTATAATTTTAAAGAAGTCTTCTCTGAAATCAGCCTATGAATTCTAATTATAAAATCATAAAAATGAGAAACATATGAAATAGTCACTAGAATATCTTCTCCTCAAAAGAGAAATGAGAGTAAGCAACTCAAATTCTGAACTAGACACGGTAGGTTTGAATCACTGATTTTTCTTTTTTTAAGTCACCATTTCTAAGGAGTCCTCAGGCTCTATTTGGAAGCCTTAACAACCAAAACAGCCCAGCATGTTTTCATATAGCTTTTATAAACTATCAACTATTTCTTTCATGACTGTCACATTAGATATCCTCTAGTTAGCCTGCCACATTCAAGGGCATAAAAACAACTAAAAATTGAAAAGACATTCTGTCATGAGTAATAACCACAATTAAATACTAGAATTAGATACAAATCTCTAAAGCACTACTTGTGACTAAGAAAAATTATTACATATGAAAATCTTACCTATAAAGAGCTAGACTATTTACTAAGGTGGGGGAGGGAATGATTGGGTGATATGTGAGCTAACAAATCAACTCTTATTTTTCAAAAGAGTTAACTTTATACTTTATTTGAAAGAAACATTCCTAAGATGTATTTTAAATTATTCTATCTAGAAAACCTCTGATGGTGCTACTCTATAAAAACATGTACAAATATAAATGTAAAAGCCAGCATTTGTGTTTACTAAAGGCCTACTACTGGATCCCTACCCATAAAACAGTACAAAATTTATATTTGGGGTGAGAAGGATTTCTTCAGCTCCCTATATAAATTCCCAGCTCAAGGAAGGCACATACAACTAATAAAATGACTCAGTAAAACACCACTGGAAAAGAAAGAAATAGCATTTTACTCCATGTGGCTTCCTATAGAATCCTTTAGTTTACTTTAGAGTGTACATTTAGTTTGCATTTACTCTGAAGGACATTTTTACTTAAAATATCAGCACATTCTGAAAACAATCTAAAACATTCTGAATTAACTTAAGGTCAAATTTTTTTTAACTTACATCAGTCTTATATCCCATTCTTTTGCTGATTATTATTACAGCTATAACTATTTTTTTCAAGCTAGAAAACTGCAAATTGAATTCAAATGTACCATGCTCTAAAATAAGATTTTTCTCTATATTTGATGTTTAAAATTTTTAATCTAGAGGAATAAAATTATTTAACCAGCTAGGTTGGTTAAAGATACCAACACTATTCTTAAAATCTGAGTTCATATGAATTATCACTTACAATAATCCCCCTCACCCCCAGTAGTGGGGATTGAGTCTAGTGCCTTCACATGGAGCTAAATTCCCAGCCTTTTTTATTTTTTACTTCAAGACAAAGTCTCACCAAATCACTAAACTGTCCAGACTAGGCTCAAACTTATGGTCCTCCTGCCTCAGCCTCCCAGAGTGCTGCGATTACAACTGTGCACCACTATGCCTGGCTTTTTATTTATTTTGACACAGGGTCTTACTACTAAATCACCAAGGTGGGGCTCAAACCTGAAATCCTCCTGCCTCACCCTTCTGAATAACTGAAATTATAGGCATGCACGAACCCACCTGGCACTTACAATAATTTCTAAATATTTTCTAAAGTCTTAATAATGATTCATACATAAAACTGGCATTAATCAAACACCTATCATGTATAAAGTGCTGTGAAAGACAAAAATTATTTTCCTTCTATATTAATTACTATATTAATTACATTTAGTTTTTACTTCCCCAGTCCTGTAACTCTCAAAATAGTCAATTGAGCTCATCTTATTAAAATTGTCTTTTGCTGGCCTATCTCTATAGCTCTATTATGTTATTATTGAAAGGACACACAAGGATGGCCAGCATCCCCCCAAAGAAATGAACCTGCAGTGGTGGGCTGTTGGAAGTTTCAACCTCTAAGCTAGGGATGTATCTCAGTCTAGTAAAGTGCTCGCCTAGCACGCACGAGGCCCTGGGTTAGGAAAAGAATAAGATTTTCCTCTAAACTGGTCCCAGCACTGGAAAAGACCAAAAAAGAGTTCCAACTTCTTTCCTGAGACTGCTCAGCATATGTTGACATGACTATGGCAGCTCACAAACTCAAGCTTACAGAAACATGCATGGCATTGCCAGAGGACAACCTATGACAATACTCTGACCTCTCAGCTGAAACTTAAGCAAATTACAAGTCAACTCAGAATTTTCCTCTGTAAAACACTACCTGACACTTGCCCACACTGACACTCATATGCTGCTTCTCTCCCCACGCTGCTTCCAGAAGCTTCTTGTAGTTCTTATCTCTATTGGCACCATACCACAGTACCCAAGGAAGCCGAAGTCTTCTGCAAGTGTGGAAAGCTCCCTGGGCTGCCTCCTGTGGGAGGCTGTTAAGAACAATGACTAAGAAAAATGAGTATATCAGAGATGCTTTGTGGCTTCACTAGTGGCTTCATTACTTAAAGGAATTTTTAAACTACTGATTAGCTTTCATATACAAGTCCTTGAGATGCACATTAAAAGTGCTCATCATCGAAAATTGAATTTTAAACATTAAAAACAAAGAATTCATAAGGTTCGTTTATATAGACTTTAGGAACATTCATGATATTATCTCAAAGGACCTCATTAGCGTTCACTGGGCCTCATTTCTCTTGAGACCCCTACAGATTTAGGTTTATATTCAAAGATGATTCAGAAATGAAAATGGGATGCAGTTTTAATTTTTCATGCAGAAAGAATTGCTGCTTCTAATAATGCTGACTAGGTAATTCAGGCAAATCCTTTCACTGCAAACAAGTAGAAACCTGAACAAAAACAAGAGGGCTGGGAATGAAGAAAAAAAGCTATCATTATTTACAGATTATACACACAGAAAATTCAAATTAACTTACAAATAAACTAGTAGGAAAAATGAATTTATCAAAGCTGAGAGATACAAAAGGTAATATTTAAAAATCAGTATTTCTTTATACCACCAATAAAATTTTACTACCATTTTACACCACCAAAGATATCAAATGTTTAGAAATAAAAAGAAAAGTGGAAACCTCTAAGTAGGAAGCAAGCTATTTTTTAAAAAAATATATTTTTAAAAATTAAAAGAAACCTAAAAAGTGAAGGGGTATGTCATATTAAGACTTAACATTGTAAAGATGTCAATTATATCCAAGTGATCTAGAGACTCAATATAACCCCAATCAATCCTAACAAGATTCTTAAAGTAAATTTACAGGCTGATTTGAAAATATATACAGAAAGGCAAATGGTCAAGAAAAACCAGACACATTTGAAAAAGAACAGAAAAGCTGCTCTCTAGATTATCAAGATGTACCATACTATAAAGCTCATTCACGAACCACTACACTAGAAAAGCAGATAAATGGAAAGAACAGAAACTCCAGAAATAGATCATACATGAAATGGATGCTTCTTATACAACAAAGCTGGCACCGCAGATCTCATCTTTTGGATAAATAATACTATCACTTGGCTATCCATTAAGGAAAACAAAATAAAACAACCTCCAACTCACATAATACATAAACATTAATTTCAGGTGGATTATAGACCCAAATGCTCCTAAAAGATAATACAGAAGAACAGCTCTTTGTGGATACAGCAAGCACCAACCATAAAGGAAAATACAGATGAACTGGAATATATTAAAATTAAGAGCTATTTGTCAAAAAGACAGTGAACAGATAAGCTGTGAGTAGATATTATACATACACTGACATTTTCTAAATGGCCTACATATGTTGTTAATGAAAAGCAGACCAGTTTTTAGTCAATAATCTTATTGATTTTAAATTCTGCATAGAAAATGCACTGCTACTGTCTGAACCTGAAGCAGACCTTGCCCATCACCCCCGGTCTTTGGTACATCACTGGAGTTTTCCAATGCTTACGTCTTCACCTGGGTCAAGTTACATTAGTGTCAGATTCACTTATGTCTTATATAGTCCTTATTTGTCATGCCTCACTATAAAGAAGTATAAAAAGTCAATGAGTGATGGATTTTCAAAATGATTTAGAGAAAAAGGTTAAATAATTTTAATAAACTAGCATCTTTCAAACCAGTACAATTTAAACAACCTAAGAAAAAATAAGCAAAGAAATATAGTAATAGGCTTTTCACAAGACCAGAATAAATTTTTTTTTTTTGTACCAGGGATCGAACTCGGGACCTTGTGCTTGCTAGGCAGGCAGCGGAACCACTGAGCTAAATCCCTGGCCAGGCTTTTCACAAGAGAAGTACGATTATTTTTTTTTAAACTTATGAAAAACTGTCCAAGTTCATCGGTAGTCATTTAAAAAAACAAATCATTTCAAACTGTCGTACTGGTAATGATTAACTAACAAATATCATGTTCTCTCTCTTTCCCTGTACTTATTTGTTTGTTTTTGTGATGCCAGTCATTGAACGCAGGAAGTTTTAAGCTATAGTCCTAGTCCTTTTTTGTTTTGAGACAACATAGTCTTGCTAAATTCCCCAGGCTGGCTCCTAACTTGCAATCTTCCTACCTCAGTCTGTCAAGTAGCTGGGATTATAGATATGGCAAGTCCTCTCTTACAGGGGTGGGAAAATGGGAACTCACATTCACTGTAGGTAGGGAGATAAAGGTTTCCGGCGAATAAGCCAGGTAACAGGTAACATTTTAAATAGTAAATACCATTTCATTTAAAAATTCTATTTCAGCAGGGTGTGGTGGTACATGACTGTAATCCCACAATTCCAGGGAACTGAGACAGGCAGATTAAGCCCAAGCTCAAGTTTAAGCCCAGCCTGGGGAATTTAATGAGACCCTGTCTCAAAATAAAAAATTTTAAGAGCTGAGGTTGTAGCTCTGGGTGAAAGCCTCAGAATTAATCCCCAGTACTGCCAAAAAAAAGAACAAAGAACAAAGAACAAAGAAAATCCACTTCTAGAGATTTATTTTAAGGAGATTATTTGACAAATGGGAAATCAACAATAAAAAACAACCTAATATTAGTCAACACAGGATTGATAAAGTAAATGATGTCACAAAATGCTGTTAATACAAAATGCTGTACATTCTGATGTAGAAGAATTGGTATAACATCTGTAAAAAAATCATGTTATAGAAGATAGTATATTCTTTTTTTTTTTTTGGTACTGGGGGATCGAACTCAGGACCTTGTGCTTGCGAGGCAGGCGGTGGAACCACTGAGCTAAATCCCCACCCCGAAGATAATATATTCTGTTGGTGAACAAAAATCTTTCACAAAACTAAGCTATGGGCAAACTATTCCACATTTCATTTGTTTAAGAAATTCATTAGTAGCCAGCTACCTATTTAAAAGGAAAACTTCAAAAGTTGACATTAACCTACATGATGACACTGTTCTATGTCCAATAGTAATTGGTCTTACAAGACATCAGAATAACCTTGTCACTGTAATAGAAGCCACAATGCTTCATCTTTTTCTTCTTAACTATACATGAGTTCTTCTCCCCACACCAATAGTTGGCATTTCAGGTATCTCAGACTGTCTTGCCCTAGACTGGCTCTGTAAAACTGATGTACACAGGATGTTATTATGATCATGCAAAATGAAATTGCAATCTTTGCCGATTAGCTGCTTGTATAAACACTCTCTTTCCCAAACACAAAATCTACCAATTTCCAAGCACACACAGACCTGGGTACACTCTTTTATGTATGGAACACTGACATGTATTCAAGACCATTTGTCTAAGAAATTTAGTTGCAGAATTGTATAATTCTATGCATACAAATCTGAATTTAAAGAAACATATACTTGTAAATATTTAAACAAAAAGATGTTTTGTTTATCTCTGGAAAATGGGATTTGAGGTGATTCTGCTTTCACCTTCCCTCAAGTGTCCAAATTTCCTACACTAAGCTTGGGGGGAGGAGGGGAGTCATGTAGAAAACATTCTCCTTCCCCATTCCACTTCCCAAAGCACATGGAACCTCCACCATCCACCAACAAGGCTACTGCAGGTCCTCTGTCTCCCATCCTCTTCCAATCCCTGGATTCAAAACCTCAGCTGTTTCTGAGGCTACAAGTTCCCTCTTTTCTGACACTGGGCCAGCCAATCCCCAGACCAACCCATAACAGCCATGCTGCAACTCAGCTGCAGGCTCCTTTCAATTCCCAAGACTCCTCTGCTCCTAATTTACCTCAGTACTCCAGTTCTCTGCAGTAGGCCTGTCTCTCTGTTATTATCATTCCCTTTCTCAATCTTTACTCTCCAACCAAGGGCAATTTACTATTCTCTAGCCAAGTAACCAAGGTTCTCAGATTTTAGCACATCCCAATCACATAGAAGGCTTGTTAAAACTCAGATTTCTGGGACTTCCCAGAATTTCCGGATTAGTAGGTCTGGAGTGGGGCCCAAATATTTACATTTCTAACAAGTTTCCAGGGGACACTGATACTGCTGCTCTGGGGATCACATTCTGAAAACCACTTCCCTACTTCATGACTCCATCAAGCAGTTCCCTTCACCTGATGTACACCACAACCACAATCAAAATTCTTTCGAAATTAACCTCATACACTGTCCTTGTCCCATGGAGCTTTAAAGGGATACCATCCCCTCTCTGCAACCCAAGTTACATGTGATATGATGTGATAAAGCAGTCCCAAGGCACTTTACTTGCAATCCTAGTGACAATTATACTTGGTCTTATATCATTATGTGTGCTCTATCCCCATTAGACAAGGTTTTGAAGTCAGGAGACACACTTATTGGTCTTTAGACATGGAAGTGGCTTGGAAAGAACTCTCCAAATACTAAGAACTAAGCTCAAAACTTGCCTATTTATTATGCTGAACTAGGTTGAATTAAACTTTCCAAAGGACCAGGAGTTTCCTCAGTGATAATAGAGTACTTACCTAGCATGTTCAAGGCCCTGGGTTCAATCCCCAGCACCACACTTGCGAGTGATATCAATGACAGACAAAGTACACTAGTATCCATAGCACAAAGCAACAGGAATCCAGCACACAACACAATCAATTTACAAAGACAGGAACAAGTTGATTCAAAAGGGCATTGTCTTGAAAGTCAATCAAGACTGCCTGATGAAGGAAGTGAACACAATAAATACTTTCTATACTGTTTTAAGGCCATTTGAATGATAATATTTTGTATTATTGTACTATTTTCAGATTTACTTGTTAGTGATCCCAAAGGTCTGTCACATGGTAGTGATTAATGACTTAAACGGTCCTGAGGGAAATAAATAGTAAAAACTGCATACATGACAAACTAACATTTTGAAGCATAAAAAAGAAAGCAACATTAATTGGTTCAACTACTTCATAAAACTGACTGGCATTATGTACTTATGCTATAGCCTAGCAACTTCCCTCTTCTCCAATATATACCCAAGAGAAACAGAAGCATCTGCCCACCAAAAAACTTGTACAACAACATTCATATTTTTATTAGTGTTTGTATGAAAACAAGAAACTACCTAGACAATCGTGAACAAGAGAATGGATAAATTATGTTTTACCACACAATAAAATGGAAACAAGAAAAAGATTTAGGAAATCTTTAGTCCACGTTCCATTGCAAACCACACTCACTAAATAAGAAATAAATCCATAGGAGTTAATGGTTCATATAAGTATTTCCATCTATCATGCCCAACGTTATCTTCCTTGAGAAATTACACAGTCTTGACTATCCAATTTGGAAATTTTAATTGTGGTGTATCCTGTTAAACCATAAGCTTTCTAACATAATGGATCTCCCTGAATCCCACTTGATAAGTGATGTGAACTTAGGCAAAAGTTCTTAAATTTTCAATGCAAGAAAATCTGTTTTTTAAAAGGCTATCTCTTGTTATGAAAATGTGGAGCATCCCCCTTTGTATTCAAACTCTTTATCACTCCAGTGTTTTTGTCTGGGTATCTACTGTTTATTCTTCCATGCCCTGGTAAAACTAAAAATAAATTCCCTGACCCCCTTGAAGGAATAAATACATATAGTAATAATGCCAGGAAGTAACTAAAGCTTTTCAAACCCTCCAGGCACAACTATGGAAACACATCCTAGACTACTGCTACCAACATTCTGCAATCATGACAATGTTTTATTTCTGCATTGTCCAATAGAGACATGGATACATGAATTGTGGCGAGTGAAACTGAGGAACTGAATCTTTTAAGTAATTTGAGCTTAAATGTAATATCTAATTTATTTATATTTAAGTAACCGCACATAGCTAGTAGCTATCATACGACAATGCAATTCTGTACATCTGTCACGATACTTACCATGGATAAGTATAGTTCTCTAGTTATGAGACTCTACTTGTAAGCACTAACAATTTAATAGCTCTTTTAAAAACTCCATTAAACATACATGCAAGAGTTCAGACATGTAGATTTCAGAAATGCTAAAACATGGCAAGAAAACGTACCTTAAAACAGAGGAAATCCAGTAGTTGTATTTTCTAGGCTTCTTCTCAAAACTGAGCAGCTTGTGGAAAAGGACTCTTCACTACAGTATATCCATTCCTGCAACAGTTAGCACAGAGAAGACAGTCATGAACCATCTGCTCAATAAAGTATCAAAGTAAGTTTCTCTCTCTCCCCCACTAGTATTCTAAGAACAAGGGATTGAATCCGAATATTTGTATACCCAGCACCCACAGAGTGCTTAGAACACAATATGTACTAAATATTTGGGTTTCTAATTGGCATGCAATGATGAGAAAAGAAAGAATGGTGTAGCTAAAAAAACCTTTTTCTCCTTCTTTTTTTTTTTTAGTAGTACTGGGGATTGAACCCAGAGCCTTCAGACTGATCTATATCCTCAGTTCTTTTACTATTTTGAGACAGGGTCTTGCTAAGTTGCCTAGGCTAGGCTTGAACTTTGTGAGCCTCCTGTCTGTCTCAGCCTTCCAAAGCCCTAGAATTACAGGCATGTACCACCATAACCAGTTCAAAAAAACTTGAATACAGAAGCAACAAAACTTGCTGACCAAATGTGGAATTCAAGGGAAAACTCTAGTAACATGAACAGAAAAAAGGAAAGCCTGGAAGAGGGAGCAAATCTGGGGAACAATGCTAAATTTAAGAGAATGGTATGTGGCACCTACTGCTTAAAAATGATATACTAGATATTTTAAGAACTACAAAGATGCAATTTGCCCTCAAGAAATTACAGTCCAGGGCCACGGATTTAGCTCAGTGGTTCCAGAGCCTGCCTCACAAGCACAAGGTCCAGAGTTCGATCCCCAGTACCCCCCAAAAAAAGAAATTACAGTCCAGTACAGGACATGTTATGCATATGAGTGCTATAAGAGGGATTTTGATGAAGTATTGTGGATATGTAGAGTGAGAAGGAATATTTCCAGAAGCACAGGGTTGGGGTTAAAACAATAAAGCATTCCACCCTAGACAGAGGGGGAAGATGGCTAAAGGCAGACTGTTAAAGAAAACAAAGATATTGCTAGGGAAGGAGGCTAAAAACCAAGTGGGAAGACAAGGCATGTGTGACAAAAAGGAAAGGAATTTGAGGGAGATCTAAACTATCAAATGCCACAAAACAGTAAATATCTGCTGAAAAAGCCTAGGTGTTGTTACCATTCCCAGTCCAGTTCAGGTCCATCCACTGTTCCTCTAGGCTCTAATTAACCCCCTCTCCTAATATACACATCCACAGACAAGAACCGACTCAGGACTTTGTAGACACAGCACAGTACCTTAGATATATGGAATATATTCAATTGAGCATAAATATACTAAAATATTTCCTGCACTGAACTTAGAGATAATGACAGCTTATTTTTCTAGGCCCAATCAATGAAAACTACATCTCAGCAAGATTGGATTGTGACATCTATTCAAGTGGCCAGAATTTCTCTTTCATTCAATTTGTTGGGCTAGCCCAACTACGGATCAGACATTGTGTACAAAAGCTCCTTGGAGGAAGTGCTCAGAGAAAAAGAAAACAGGTTAATTAACTCCATATGAGAAGTGCTAAAATAAAGGAATAAGCAAAGTGCTTCACATGCCAAGAAGAGGTAGGGATGGTGAGAAGGGGGGACCTCTACTTGGAGAAAAACTACACAGAGCTCTTAGTTGAACACTGATTTTCTTCAGGCACTCATTGAATAACAGTTATCTTCTGTTAGATTGTAAAAACGCATGTTATTCATGGAAAATGGACCTTTTGAAAAGTATAAAATTAATTACAAAAGCCCATTTCCACTGTGCACTCAACCCCTATTGGCCTCCAGTAGGTCTCCTAACAGACCTGACAGAACTGTTATCAACTCCCCCATCACCTCTGCAAAGAGACTGGCTGATACCAACAGAAGCAATATTTTTGGCTAACAGGTAACTGTCCAGGTCAACTTCACATGTATGCTCCCTTAAATTGAGCTGTATGCTTAGCATCCAAAAGTCAGTTCTTTTTCTTCTCTAAAACTGTCAATTCCTCTTGTAATACTCAGTACATGTTTTTCAATTAAATAGTATGCAAACCAGTTAAAAGAGAGTTGCCCTTTCGGTAAAAATTACGTTGGATGCTTTGGCAAGATACAACAAAGGTGATGAGTCACTTTTAAAATGTGGCTGTCAAATTAGGTATGAGTTAGATAATGTTAAAAGACAAGTGAACTGTAAAAAACTACTATTCTGTGCTAGGTGGTTTCATGAGTTATTTAAATTATTGTTTCATGTTGATGAAATCCAAATTGGACTTACTGCACAGATAGGATCGATTATGGGCATATTTCATACAGTAAGGATGACACAAAGCTTCAGTCAGCTGAAAAGGGCCTTGGACCAGCATCAACTGCAGGTGAAGAAACGTATGCTTTATAACAAAACAGCTATATGCACATTCTTATTTAATTACATAGAACTTTACCGATTTTTTAAAATTAACATTCCAATTATCGACTCCACTCCATCAAGTAAAAGGGCTCTCACAAGAAACATCCTACATATTACCACATATTCCTTCAAGTCTCTGCAAAGGCCACCTTCTAAGAAAAGCTTCAGAGTGCTAAATGCCTCTTCAAAATATCCTCAATACCCTCCACTGGTGCTAGGCTGATGCTAGATTTAAGCTCCAGCCATTTTTAGAAATCAAATTTATTATGCATAATGGAAATTCTATTTCTGTTCTTTTCATCTTGATTCTCAAAAAGTAAAACGAAGTGGGGGCTAGGGATATAGCCCAGCGGTAGAGTGCCTGACTAACATGTACACTGATCCTCAGCACACACAAAAAAAACACTCAATAAGTCACTGCAAAGGTAAATCTTACAATGACAACATGTATATGAAATGGTAAATTTTTCTAAAGGATCTGTGAAAAAGCTCAGCAAGGGAAGGGAAGACCTTGATAGAGGAGAAATAAGTCAAAATATGTGAAAACAAACTAAAGAAATATATAGAGATCCAGCTATCACAGACAAGTGCTAGACTGGTTCTAAAAATGAAAGTGACACTTTAAACTTGTTCTTAGTATTAATAATGAATCAAATAATCACTCACTGTCACATTTTATTATGTAAAGGAATCATTCATGAAACCCAGAAGTACATATCTATCTTTTCCTTAAAGTACCTTAAAATCCAGTTGTGAAAAGTGGAATACATGAAAACTTTATGCAGAGATTAGGACAATGTGAGTGTTCAATAAATGTTTGTTGGCTTTATTTAGCATTAAACATTTCAAGATCCTATATAAGACAACAAGCAAGATGAGACAATTCAGACTCACACTTATGAGTCTGAATGAGCATGCAAAAAAAAACGACTATCAATGTTCAAAGAAAACACTGCTCATTTCAGACTGGGGAAGTCATGTTTTACACAGGTGATAGAATTTGAACTAGCCCTGGGAAAATGGGGAAGGAAAACTTGGCTAAAAAACTTGAAGATTAGACAGGCAGGGCTGTGGACACTGCAGCAACATCGCCAGTCACGCCGAATGTGCCCCAGCAGCAATCCACTGGACACCCCTCCCTGCTCCTCTGTACAGCCACCTGGTTCCACACTACAAAGACGCAGAGGACACCAGACCACCAGACCACTGTACTGGGTAAGTTGGAGTCACCTTCACCTCCCATCAGGACCGGGAATATCTTCAGGGGAAGGGCAGCTGGAACCTGCAATACAACTCTGCAGAGTTCAACCCTACAGGAGGACAGGGAGCTCAACTTGGGACTTGCAGCCAGAAATCTGCCTGAATCTCACGGGTCTGCAACTAGCTTGCTGAGACTCATTAACTTATATCTTCACATTGCAAGCCACATTGTCTATTGTGACAACAGACAGGCAGGTCTAAAAGAGGCCCTTCATCTTCATGGTTATTTTTTATTCCTAAAATTAGTTTTATTATTTTGGTTTTTTTGTCTTTTCTTTTCTTTTGCTCTTCTTGTCTTTAATTTTTTCCCTACGCTTTGCAAATATTTGTTTTTCTCTCCTTTTCTTTCTTTTCTTTTCTTCTTTTCTCTTTCCTTTCTCTCTCTTACACTCACTCTCTTGCTCTCCCACATTGTTCATCTTCCCTTTTTGTCCCTGTCTTGGTCCTCATTCAGAGTTCTTCTTTATTTTCCTATTATTCTCTTTTTCCTTCTCACCTGTGTCCTCTGGCCACACTGCTAACCTTCCCCTATCCTTCTTCCCATCTATCCCTCCCTCCCCAACCCCTTCAAACTCCCCATTCCAAAGGGTAAAGTTGTTATATTGAAGACTTTATTCACTATATGTTGGGTTGGTCCTCGATCTTACTTTAAGTCACACAGCTAAAGGTGATAGATTAATAACTACCACAATTTGTCATTCTTTAAGAGGTATTTGATGCTGCGGTGTTGCTGATTGTATGACTTGGGCTAAGGTGTCGTGATTGATCTAAACAGTTTTCCTTCCTGGTATAATAAAAATGAGATAGCCTCAGAGTCATTATAGACTCAAAACCTAAAGACCAGCTATATCTGGAAGACAACTCTGAGAAGTAATCATTCCATAAGGGTTTTAAATAGATCAACAAAGATACTTACAATAAACTTCATAATATCAACTCAGGAACTAAACCAGGGACAGTACCAAAAACAAAAATGACAAGGCATTTAAGCAAGTCACAAACCCAGACTTCCACCCCACAAAAGACAATTTCTGGGGGAAATGAGGTGCAAAAGTCTGATAATCAACCACCTGGATAACCTGAACTGATAGCACAGGAAGTAACAAAACAGATGAATGAGGCTCTAGAAAAATTCAAAGCAGAA
>NW_004624829.1:3247826-3308909 GCF_000247695.1 Heterocephalus glaber | reverse complement strand
TTTGGTACTGGGGATGGAACTCGGGACCTTGCGCTTTCGAGGCAGGCAGCGGAACCACTGAGCTAAATCCCTGGCCCTCCAAGACATATTTTTTAAAATTATGTTTTTTACAAGCCAACAGCTGTTTGTAAGCCCCACTGAATATATTCTGAGTAGAATAATGAACTCAGAAAACCAAAAGGGTGAGAAACAGGTCTACCTACTGATAAAATTTGTAAAAAGCAGAGACCAGGGATGTCACTCTGGTAAAGCAGTTCACTAGCATTGGTAAGCCCCTGAGTTCAATCTCCAGCATCACCACCAAAAAAAAAAAATTAAAAATTAAAAAAGAGTGAATGTAGCAAGTTTAAGACTAAATGCAGTGTTCAATAGGTAGAGTGAAGATGTATGTGTTAATACTACTTGCTCTGTAATAAGCTCATGGGTGCTCCACCTCCAAAGCTATAACGAGGCTGACCATTTTTACTAAGAACCCTTATTTGACTATCCAAGTCACCCAACTACAAAAAGCTAAATACAGAGTAAATTCTGATACACTAATCACTTATTCTATTAAAAGCTTATGTATTTACTAACTCATTCATCTAAAAAAATTTCCCTCAAGTCCATGAGCCTAATTATAAATGCTAATTTTTCCTACTTTACTCGAAATTAAAATGAAAAAATCTTTAAGAGCACAGTCATCCTTAAAGTGCAACAACTGGGCCACTTAGCCTGCCCCCAAATTTGGGAAGCCCCTTTCAGCTGTAATAGAAAGCACAAAAGCAGTCTTGCAAAGAATCAGCACCAAGGCAAAAGTTAAACTGGCAAATACAATCAGTATTACAAATAGATCTTCCCTCAAAGCCTTTTTTCATTAGACTAAAACACTGTGGGTATCTCTTTTCCAGCTTCCAATGTCCTCCCTACCAGCTACTGAATTTTAATGCTTATTTTAAACAGATAAAATATAAAACAGGCTTAGTACTACAGCAGAAGTAGAGATATGATTTAGGAATTGGCTTAACATACTGCTTAATATAAGATTTTTCACTCATTCGACAAATATTTATTCAGCACCTACTGAGGTTGGAAATACAATGGCTAGCATTCTTCTACATCCCCATACATCCTATTTTTACCCCTCCCAGAAGCTGAGCAGATCACCCTTCAGGGCCCTGATCTATAAAATGGAGCTAATAACCTCTCTCTTAGAGATGGAATAGATTAAATGTGGCAAACCAACCTTTAAAGTGTTCTGTGCTCAAATAAAAAGCAGCTCAAAGACTGAAACATTTACAAAACAGCATGCTAAAAAGAGGGGAGGAAGCTACAAATGTAAAAATATATATTGTGAGCTAATGTTTATCCATGAATAGGAAGCAACCCTAAACATCTGTATCCTTCAAGGTATTCGGCATATTTCCCTTGATTTAACAAGGGTTCAGTAAATATATGTGATTTTTCTTTCTCTCTCTGATATTAAATTCCATAGTTATTTTAATTATCTGACAAAGAAGAATGAATAAAAAGAACTAACACTGCTGTCTACTATGTACCAAGTACTGCTGGGTACTTCACCTACATTATTTAATTTTCACAGCCATGTTATGAGGTATGAACTATTAATTTAAAAAGAAGTGATTTTCATTTTCCAAGAACCAGATCATAATAAATCTAAACTGAAAAAAATGAGCGACATATCTTACATTTGGCAGCATTTGCTTATTTCATGTTACAAGAATTAATGGAATTTTGCAAATGGATATTACCAAAAGGAGAAAAACTTTATTAACAGGAAAAGAAAATGCAGAAAGAAAAATCTAAATGGCCAACAAATGAATCATTTAAATGTTCGATCTCACCAGTAATTTTAAAAATCCAAATGCAACAATAATAAAAAACCATTTGGCCAGATTGGCCAACACAATATAAATTGTTAACAGGTAAGGTGAAACAGCAGCATTTCTTCCATGCCCCTCACAGGTGTAGCACATTCCCACCAATTACCATCACCTACAGTGACTCTCAAGGGAAATACAGTAGAAGGCCAGCAGTTTAAGAAAACCATCAAAGGTGTAAGTAAGAATTTACTTTAGGGAGTGGAGGGAAAGAGGATGTAAAAGGAATTAAAATGTGTTATGTACATGTACCAACTTCCCTTGATGAACGTAATGATTATGTACTGCAAATATGTACTAGTAAAAATCAAACTTAAAAAAAAGAATTTACTTTAAAAGACATTTTCTACCATGATGTCTACAATAAAGAAATGGAAAATCACATGAGTTTTGGGGGCGCTGAAGTTCTACTTTAAAATGGCTGATAAAACGCACGTGCTTACTTTTCCTCTCACACTAAAACCCAATGAATAAGGAAAAACTACATTCAGAGTAGCCTTGGGAATGAGAGGTGTTCCCAGCAGACAAAGTGAGGAATTCCAAGGAGCAGGTTAAGGTGGAATAGATACCAAAGCCCAACAGAGGTGATGAACCTAAAACTATGCAAGCCATGACAAGAGGTACTCCCTCAAAAGATAAAATTTTTCCAGAAGAATCCTAGAAAGATAATAAAATTAGAGGTCATAGAAAGTGAGAAAAAAAGTTTCGTAGTAGGCTACATGATTGAAGAGTTGCAAAAGACCATTTCCAGTGCCCCTCGCCCCTTCTTTCACGAGTAAATCCAGAGTTTATCCAATCCTGGCTCCTTCTAAAATGGTATATGTAAGATCAGCAATATGCCTCAGTAATGGTGAGGCCAAAGAACTGGGGTGAGGTACAATTAACTGTACCTGCTATGTATGAGGAGTGGGGAGTCCCACTACTCAGAAAAGCAACCCATATACTGTACAGAAAAATGTTTTAAATCCCAGGCAAAGGAGATAGCTTACATAAAACAAAGCGCAAATCGGAAACAGAAATTTCCAGTGAACTGTACATGCAGAAGCACAGTGTGTGGGGCAGACAGGAAAAGCATGTGAGGCAAGGAGGCAGAGAACAGAGCCAGGAAAGCCTGGCAGCCTATATAAGGGAATTTAGTCTTTCTCCTTTCTCTTTCTCCTATTGGCCAGATAGCACCAGTGCAGACTTTCAAGCAGCTCAGTGGTGTGATGAAAATCTCATTTTATATTACACTAGCAACTGTAGATAATAATATATCTGAGTTGGACAAGACCCAACTACCTGTCTGGGGAGCCTGGGATGGATAGCAGAACTATTTAACAGGGATTTTTTTTTTTTTAATAAAGAGGAGTAAATCTGGGGAAATGATGCTGCACTTTACATTAGACATGCTGAGTGCAACTTACTTGCAGAATATTCAGGTGTAGATTTCCAGCAGGTTATTAAGCCTAAGTCTGAAGTTTACACGGGAAAGTTAGGGAGGAATTTAGAACTTTAGAAAAACATCTGCAGATGAGTGCAATTGAAACCCCAGGTACCAACTGAGGTATAACCCTTGGCCAAGAACTCAAACCTACCTGACAGCAGTATGTAAGGAGTGAATCAGGAAGAGCAAGGACACAAAGAATATGGATGCCAAGGGAATACACTGTTTCAAGAAGATAGTGATTAACAGTGTCAGATGCAACAGAAATGTCATGTATAATTCAGACTAAATGACGCCACTAGATGCAACATGCAAGAAGTCACAAACAACCTCAGCAGAAACAATTTAAGTGGAGGTGGGGGTGAAAAGCCAGACAGCAAGAGCCAAAGTTTGAGAAGTGAAGGAGAAATCGGCAGACTAGACGTGTTCAGATTAGGAGAGAGGACAGCTAGGAGGCTGGGATAGAAGTGGACCTGTGGTTCAGGGAAGGATTTCTGGGGTGAGGAGTTTAGGAATAAAATAATGGGTGGAGAAAAACAAAGGAGTCAAAAAGTGAAACTCTTAAGGACGCAGCAAGGTTACTCAACCTCAGCACTGCTGACATCAGGCACGAGGTCATTCTTTGTCATGGGGGTCATCCTGAGCATTGTTGGTGTCTGCCAGCATCTCTGGCCTCTACCCACAAGATGTTTCCTGGGGCAAAACACAACCACTAAGGACAGGATGGGGAGAAAGGAATTAACAGATGGCAAAAAGACTGCCAAAGCAGCAGAAGTGAAGCTGAGGGCCTCTGGAAAGGGATGGATCTCAATGGAGCATCAAGAAGCATCCCATCCTGAAATAGTAGGGGAGGGCAGCTCTGGGGGAGTAGCAGCTGATAAATTCACAGCTGGTGCCAGAAGCTGAGGAAATCAGCCAAAGGCTCAAGGTTCTCAGTGCAGTGGAGGCGAGGTCATGTGCTAAGTATGAGTGGTGATGACTTAGTGGCAGGTTTGAAAACAGTGGCTACAATTTGTAGCAACTCGGACAGGCAGCTGGCAGGTGGCAAAAGGGAAGACCAACCACTATGATTTGAAAGTCCCCTTCAAAACTCATGTTGAAATTTACTTGTCACTGTAACAACATTAAGAAGTAGTATCTTTTAATAGGTGATTTGGTCATGAGGGCAGAGCCTACTGAATCGTGCCATTATTGAAGGAATGAGTTACTAATAAGAAGGCCAAGTGTGGCCCAATTCCCTCTCTTGGTATTTCAGGTGCTTGCTTGCAACTTCAGCCAAAGGATAACAGCACTAAGGCCTTCGCCAGATACCGACATCAGGCTTTCAGATTTCCCAGCCTAGAGCCATAAGCCAAATAAAATTCTATTTTTATAGTGTATCCAGTCTGTAGTATTGTTATAGCAGCAGACAAGACACCAATTGAGGTTAGAAACCATTATACCGTTGTTCACTGAAAATGTTAAAATGTTCCTTCCCACAGAAATCACTTCCCATACACTGATTATAGTCCCAAAGAGCTCAAAAATTTCAACAGCATAATGGGAAGAGCAGAATGCTAAGGGCTACCTGGGAAACTAATCCATTTTTAAAATAACATAGTTCCTATCAGATAATACATAACCAATGTCTAAATACACATTTAGTAAATAACCTGTTCTTGATACAGGATGTTTATAGTTGTAACTACTTCCTGGTTCTTAACTGGTTGAACTACTTACTGACCAACAGTCAGAAAACTAGACAAGAATGGTGCAAAAACAGCATATTAAACAGCATATTAAACGAGATTCTTCACAAAGCCTACTCACTACTGCCCTCTACACCCAAATTCATATTATTATAAAGCCAAGAAACTGGAGAGGATGCCTCAAGTCTGTGCTTGAGAAAGAAGTTGGACGTCAGCTGGGCATGGTGCTGTTCGCCTGTAAACCCAGCACTCCTAAAGCTGAGGCAGGAGAATCTCTGTGAGCTTCAGCCTGGGCTACATAACAAGTTCATAGCCAGCCTGACCTACACAGCAAGACCCTGTCTCAAAAATAAATAAATGAATGAATGAATAAATAAGAAGAAGGAGGAAGAGGAGGAGCAGGAAGTAGGAGGAGAAGGAAGAGGAGGGAGGAGGGGGAGGGGAGAGAGGAGATGAGCTGGAAGTGAACCACCAGCACAACCTAGGACTCAAAGACTATATCCTTGGGTGAAAAAGAAAAAAGTACCCACATCAGCCCAAGGCTATGCCTAAAAAGAGTAACCAAAACAGAAGGGAAAAACCCAAATCTTTGCTCCAACATATACGGAGTCCAAAACCACTCTACTCTTGTGGTGCCAGAGATCCATCTGAAAACAGGTCAAAAACTCTTCAGAAGCAGTGAACCCAAAGGGTCCCATCAGAGTCAAATGCAAAACCACTCCAAGGAGCATCCCATACCCAGACATAGGCCAACAATTTCCAAGTTGTCAAATACTGCACACCTTATAAAGAAACAAACAAAAAAGTTGGAGGGAAGGAGAGGTGAATTAAGAGATTTTATTCCTCAAGAACTACACAGTTAAGAAAAGAATCCAGGGGCCGGGGATTTAGCTCAGTGGTTCTGGTGCCTGCCTCGCAAGCACAAGGTCCCAAGTTCGATCCCTGGTACCAAAGAAAAGAAAAGAAAAGAAAAGAATCCAAAGAATACTTAAACATAACTGTATTTTAAAATGTTCAAGGAAAATGGCCTTATGAAAATTAAAGAGCAGATGTGAAAGAGAATAAAACAAAAACCCTTAAATATAAAAATATAGTCAAATGTTCTTAGTGAAACCCTCAATAAATCTCTTAACATCTAAATAATGGTTCCAGAAATGGAAAGTGAAGAAGAAACAATATTTCAAAAGATAATGGCTACGTTTTTTCCACAACTGAAAGCATCAAGAGTCTTCAGACTGATGGAATGCATAAATAAAAACATGATAAATAAAACCAAATTCATACCTAGAGATATTGCAAAGAAACTGCAGATCAAAAACAATAAAAAAATCTTAAAAGGTAAAAGGTAGCCCAAGAGAAAAGATAATAGCCTATCTACAAAGAATGTGCAATGAACTACAGGCTTCTCATTAACAAGACTTGTCAAAACACAAGAGAATAACATTATTAAATAGAGGGAAAATAACTGTCAACCCAAAATTCTGTACCCAGTTCCATAATCTGTTGAGAGAAAAAGTGAAGACACTTTCAGAAACCCAAGTTTACTACTAGGCCCTAAGCGAGAGAACTACTTAAGAACAGTCTTTATAAAGAAGAAAACTGAACAAAAGAGGAAGAAATGGGGCGGATGAAGAGTAGTGAGCAAACAAATCTGAAAAACACAGTGACTATTCACTCTTTCTTACAGGCTTGTTGTAGTGGCTTTAAAAAGGCAAAACTAACGAGTAAGTAACATTAATGTGGGAAGAGGAAATAAGGGTTCAGAGGTAATCACTCTAAAATCTTAAGCTTATTTAGGAGACCAGGAATAATAATTAAGTTTAGAGGTAAGTAAATGTGCATGTTAAAATTTTAAGAGTAACCAAATTTTTGGCTGTGAGGCAGGATAGAAGAAATAAAGATAGGAAGAAAGGAAATAAGGAAATTGTAGCTTTAAGGTATGATCAAAGTTATCCAAGGTTACTCATACCTTTACTCCCTAGGATTATTTTTTTCTTCTAGGCCCATCACCCCCAAAGTCCTAAAACTCTTAAAGATATTATAAGCCCATAAATGAACCTAGTTGCTAATGTCAGCTTTTGTTTTAACCCACTAAAGGGCACCAACTTGGCTTACTAAAGAAATAGACACCAGGTAATGATAAATGATTCAAAGATTATCCTTAGGCAAAACATCTTAGATTATACATCTTAAGGATACCTCCAAAACCACGTATCTATATCTAGATATAGAGATATATAGCTCTATATACAGTATATAAATATAGATCTATATAAATATATACAGAGAGATTCATATATACCCCCAATCCCATCCAGATCATGGTATCTCACCCTGGGCACCTGTACTCTATCTGCTTTTGAGTGTGTATTGCCTTAACTCTACCTAATACGCCTATGCCTCTCTGTGGCTAGTCCTGAAATTCTTTTCTTTAGCCATACATCAAGAACTTGCCTAGGCTGAGCTGAGGTCTCAATCTCCTCTTTAGAGGGATTTCCTTGAACGCTGTCCAGTGATAGCTTCTACTCTAAAATAGGAGAGCAGGAAGAAGCAAAGCTGCCCTCTTTAAAATGAAAATGAACTAGGCTAATTTCAAACTCAGGACTCTCTTTAAAACTCAACATAAAGCAACCAGTTGGCTCAGAAAGTAAGGAGAGACTGCCCACAAGGAGACAGGAAACAACCACGTTTACCTGAGTGGACCACAACTGGACACTAAAAAGAGGAGTTCAGATGGAACAGCTGGCAAAGTGGTGAAAGTCCAAATGGCTTATTGACCAACTGTGCAAAATCACCAGGGGTCTCAGAAACAGGGGAGACCCCAATCTTCCTCTGGCTCTTCCTCCACCACTCCCCACACTAACCCTCAGGCATTCAGAGGGAAGAGCCCTGAGGGGTACCCGTTGTGATGCAGTATTGTGAGGCTGCCAGTGGATGTAGCTGCTTCCCCAGAGGGGCAACATACTTCTCCCCAAGGGCATGGTGGTGTAGGCCCATAATCCCAGCACTTGCTGAGGCAGGAGGCTACAAGTTCGAGGCCGGCTTGGACTATATAGTAAGATCCTGTCTCAAAAACCAAACAAAACAAAGAGACTTCACTCAGATCATTCCCCTGGCTCCAGGGAAAACAAGCCTTTATCTCAGAAAGGAAAGAACAGGACTGCTTCTACCCTTAAGGCAATGGTGAAAGCTCACAGCAAGGCTAAGGAGGAGAGGGAGCACTACTTTCTGGAGAGAGGCAGGATTCTCCACTGAATCCACCTCAACAGCCATAAGAGTAGCAAGACACTGGGACTCAGGCCTAAACCAGAACATCACAGCCCACAGCCCACCATTCCTCCTCACCTTCAAGCTAAGGAATTTGCAGAACTGTAACAGCAAAATACCACTGGGAGAGAGAAGAGAAAAGCAAGAGCACGTAAAAGACACTAAGGCACAGTTCAAAGGGGGAGACCTGAACTTCAGAATAGAACTAACACTATAGTGATAAACCATCTCCCACTTTCATCACAAAGTATCTCTAAGAGAATATGAAACCCTGGTACACTGAGGGTAACCACAACAGAAAAACTCAAAGCCAGCCCAACTCTTAACTAGATTAACTCAAATCCCAACGCTGAAGTCCTAGCAGAACGATTTTGTATTTCAGTCTCCAGCATTCTACACAAGTTACGCTTGCAACAACAATAATCACATGGCTAGTTGGGCACACTGGCACATGCCTGTAGTCTCAGTACGTTGGGAGGCTGAGGCAAGAGGATTGCCAAATTTGAGCCCAGCCTGGGAAACTTAGGGACTTTGCAAGACCCCACCTTGAAATTTAAAAATTTTTTTAAAGGGCTGGGGATGTAGTTCATTGCAAAGGCCCTGGGTTGCAATCCTCAGTGACACAAAGAACAACAAAATCACAATGCATAAGAGACAGCAAAGAAAATATACTCAAAAAAGACAAAGAACTTATCAGAACCAAATACCAAAAAACTGTTGGAAATACCTAAAGTGCAATTTAAAATACTGTTAAGTAATATGTTGAGGGCTCTAACCCAGGAGAACAATGTACAAAACTAGACAGATAATTTCAACAGAGAAATGAAAACTATAAGAAGAAATAAAATGCTAAACGTGGAAAACATTTAAGAGAGAGGAAGAATGCCCTCAATGGGTTCATCAGTAGACTCAGATCAGCCAGGGAAAGGATGAATGAAGTTGACGATAGGTCAATATAAATCACTCCAACCAAAAGACAGAGAAAATAGTGGGGGGCTGAGGAACTTGGGACATTTGAGGTCTGTAGGATAATATCAAAGGCCCTAACATACTATAATTAGGGTCACAAAAAGAAAAGACAGAAGGGAACAGAATACTTGAAGAGATAATGGCTAAAAATATCCAAAATTATCTTAAGATATCTAACCACAAATCCTAGATAATCAGAGAAAACAAAGACAAATACTAACAAATGTATATATACATATACACTTGCCACTGTCACTATGCAACAATGAGGACTGAATTCTATAAGCCCTAAAACTGCCACTCCTTCAAAACCAAACTTCTCTGTCAACATGATCATCAGGTCATTAATTATTGCCACTCACATTGCTCACTTTGTTCTACAAGTCTTCGCTAGGTCAAACCAAGATCACAAGCCACCTGCTTCCAAGCTATAAAAGACATGGGGATATAAGTACTCTGGGAAGGTGGGACCTATAATATGAAAAATTATCAAAATGTAGAGAAGATATTCAAAAACACTAGGTGACCCAAAATGACAAAGTCTACTACAGCATGCTAACACCCCCCCCCCAACTAACCAGCAACAAATTTGTATAGCAGGTTTTCTGGTGATGTCACTATAACTCCAGAGGGTTTTTTCATAAAAGCAAATATTTTACCTCAAGGTGGTAATATATTCAAAACCAGTTTTCTGGTCTAAGTAACATAAGTAGTAATCTAGGAGTGTGTGAAGCCACATGGTACATAGGCAACATCTTTGCAGAATGTCAGTTTAATTTAATGATAAGTACTGCACAACTCAGATACACGAGTTTATTATAGAATTCAACATTCCAGTGAACTTATGCAAAATCATGAATAATCTCAAAGAAATGTCACTCTTATAATGGTCAACTTTGGCCTCCTTCTCACCTGCCATACTGCAAAAGCTGGTAGAAAAGTTTGGGAAGCCAGGCGCGGTGCTGTATGACTGTAATCCCAGCACTCTGGGAAGCTGAGGTGGAGGACTGTAAATTTGAGTCTCGCAAAGGCAATTTACTGAAACTGTCTCAAAATTTTAAAAATAATTAAAAAATAAAAAGGGCAGAGGATATAGCTCAGTGTACAGGCCCTGGGTTTAAACTCCAGTACCACCAAAAAGAAAAAATGTTTCAGAAGCCCCACAGGGAGCCATTAGCACCTACCAATATGGATCCTCTTATAGAACGCTTATGTCCTCAACAGATGACTAGATGTAGGAAAAGCATGTCCATAGCAGAGAGCAGAAAGGAAGATCCACTAGATAGACACCTGCACTGGCATGAGATGGTGGGGAGCAAAAAAGGGGGGACCTTTTCACAAGAGAAGTGTTTATCAAGTATTTCCTGTGTGCCAGGCAATGCGCCACATGCTGAGGCTGCAATAGTCAATGCTGCACAACCCCACAGAGATTACACCAGAAAACAAATGCAATCTCTGCTTATCCCTTTTTCCTAAGACCCACCCTAATTTCAACTCCTAGTTTCAGTATTTGCTTCATACACTCTCAGGTGGAAGTTAAAATGGACAGCCTAAGAAAGAAAATCACGGTCCTGGGATGCAGCTAGAGCACAAGCATCAAAGCAAGCCATGGAATACATAAATCCAGGTTATTTCTTGCAATTCTCTTAGCCTCATATGTCCATCCCTAGATCCATGTCTTGGATACACCTGCTGCCTGAAAACCCCTTCCCCCCACCGGACATTCAGGGCCTCCTTTAAGACTCTTCACATGCACTCACAAATCACTACCTTTTCTTGACTCCTTATATCTCCTCCCATCCAAGTACTGGGGATTAAATACAAGGCCTTCACATTGAGTTATATCCCCAGCCCTCTCTCTCGAGGCAAGGTCTAAGTTGCCCAGGCAGGACTCAAACTTGCTATCCTCATGCCTCAGCCTCCCAAAGTGCTAAGATTAACAGGTATGCACCACCACTGCCAGCCTTGCCTTTCAGTCTAGGGCATTAGCACTCCATATTTTCACTTGTACATGCTTATTACTTGATACTTTGATCATTGCTTTTGGTCTCTTCTACAGGTTTTACAAACTCCATACAGGCAGAACATCACAGCTTGCCTTTGTATCACCACTGCTTACCGTGACTCTGACATTCTTTCAGTTGCCTGAAAGTAACAAGATACCCAAACTGCTACCCTAGCATAAGGTCATCCAAAAAAAGATAAGTGTGGGCTTTCTTTATCAATCCTGTACATAGATACAGATTAAAAAACATACCTCTGGGGCAGGGGATTTAGCTCAGTGATGCTGCTGCCTGCCTCGACAGCACAAGGTCCTGAGTTCGATCTCCAGTACAAAAAAACCCCAAAAAACTCTAAACCAAGGGGAGTACCTCTGGATGCCAGAGAAACCACCAGTAGAAAAACATCAGTTTCAACCTTTAAAATCTGAAATGAGGCAACTCTTTTTAAATAAATGCCCTGGGCTGGGTAGAAAGTGAAAAGGGTAATGACACAAACTCTTCAAGTTACCAGACCAGAAAAAAAGATTAAAACAAGAAAAGAATACTGACCAGGTATAGAATGGTTCAAAAAAGCCTAAGAACTCATGGCAAAAGTGAGCTAAGTTAAAGGCTGCATCAAAATGTCAATTGCAAAGGAAATATTTGAAGAAGGAGGTGATGCTGTGATCGTTCTTTGTATATGTGGAAGGAAAAAGCAGGCAACGACATTCTACACAGGCACAAACTAAAAACTTTACACCAAGGAAGACCTGCAAGAATGCTCATTCAATCATCAAGGCAAGCAAAAATTCACCACCACTAAAGATTTCCTAAAAAGAACTAAACATGTTAGGGATGCTTACTGTAGGAGAAAGAAATCAAGATCCACAAAATAACACCTTTTCAACACTTTCATATACATAAGCTTATCTGAACAAAGTTTTACAGAAAACGGTTTAATATAAAAGACAAGGTCATAGAATATGAACCAGATTTGAAAATGGTACTCTTTCTAAAGTTTGGGGCTCCTAAGCAATATTAACAAAATTCCCTAAAAACAACGTAGGTGCTCAAAATGTTATTTCACAAAATATGAAATACCACAAATGATGAAAAATACTAAATTAGATCACAGATATTGTATTTGGAAAAAATGATAAGATGAAGCAAATTTAATGTTGATATTTACTGAAACATTTCATTAAAACATTTCTGGGGAAAATACTAGCACAGAGTTTTAAGTTTAAATATGGAAGAGAGCTAAAACTGTTAGAAAAAATATTTTAATTCAGTTATAAATAGAAATGACATTCCTATATAAGGTTAACAGTGGTGAAGGATAAGAGAAAAGGAGTCTTTAGAAAATTGAGGGTAATTTCTATAAAAACAATGAAAAGAGTACCACAGATGACAATCAATCAAGGAAGCAGCTGCAAAAATTTTAATGAGATGAGGGAAGAAAATTTTTACCTTGCAGAGATTATAAACTTTTTGGCAAATTAAGATTCCATTGAGCTGAAACTCTTGGCTTTTTGCAGCATTTCATTTCATGTAAAATCCCTGCTTAAAGCCTTCAGTGTTTTCCCAGGAGACTTAGGATAAGTTCAAAAACCCAGCAGATGGCCGACTAAGCCTTTTCAAGGCCTAGCCTCTGCCTAGTCCTGCTTCATCACCTGCTTCCCTACTTTCCAGCCATTCTGGATTTATTCCAGTTCCTTAAATGGTTCTGTTTTTCAAAAGCCTCTCTTTCTCTCTGTCTGTCTCTGTCTCTGTCTCAGTCTCTGTCTCTCTCTGTCTCTCTCCCCCCCCTTGCCTCAGGGCACTTGCACCTTCTGTCTGGAAAACTTATTTACCCATCTAGACTCATCTTTCTTAGCCTTCAAGTTTCTCTTAAACGTTACTTTCTCAGGGTGCTCCACACTGAGCCAGTTATATCCACTCTCAGTACTCTGTACTTCTCGGCCTCTATCTCAAGACTGTAAGTTCTTTGAGGGCAGGGCCTACTTCTGGTTTATCTATCATTTGATGCAACCTCTAACAGGTACTCATTAAGTATTTATTAAACGAAGGTCAGATCCTCAGGATGCAGGAAGGGTTATTTTAGAAAAATTAACTGAAAAAGTATGAAACACCAATTTGCACAAAATTAGCTTGTGTCTACCTCAACTGCATTTTCAGTAAGTACACTTAAGATCAACCTTTTTCTTCTCATGTGCATAGCTCAACTTAAATTTAGTGGTAATATTTGTAATAATAATTATCAAAATTGAAATGGATATGTCCTACAAGAGACTGACAAACTGGGGTGAGGTGTCTGGGTATGTGGATAAATTCTAGGACGTGTCCCATCTGAACCAGCTCTGGTCCTCTCTGAAGGATTCTACTCATCAATTAGCCAATGTCAGGGTAATTGGTTTATCCAAGTTAGTAAGCTGTTTTTCAACTACTATTTATCGCCATTTTGTACCTGGCACATGTTCCTCAGGTAAGTGTATAGGTGTTTAATCGGATTATCATAATACAATCTTATATTGCCAAGAACCTAATCTTCAAACATAATATAAAATTTGAAACTAAGATCTAAAACTGCAACTTACCTAAAATAATTTAGGATGACCTTTAAAAAAAAGCTTAGTGTATTCATCCATATGTTTTGTTAACTTCCAGAAACCAAAGTTGTTCATACTATCAAAATTATACCTCCCTCTAAATCAAAATTGTTACATTGTCAGAAAACATTTCACACGTTGCTATTTGATACAGGCCTCTTTCTTATAAAGGATACAAAATAATTTTAAAAATCACACAGCTGAAGCTATTAAACAGTCAAAAATTTAAAAAGCAAGCCTATTCCAAAGCAGTTATGATTGACTTGATGGTAAAATGTTAATATCTGACCGGTGCTGTGTGTCTAATCTGTTTGTTATTTAAAATCCAGACACAAGATACCATACAAAGTTAATGATTTACCTGCCTGGCACTTGTAAGGGTTACTTTCCATAGACATGTTCATCTAAAAGCAATGCAAGTTAGACAGTTTCCCAAACACTTCCAACCAATCCATTGCTCCTGTATTGTGTACCCCAAAATAACATCCGCAACATCCCTAAGCTATCCTATGAGTAGTGCCCATAGACATAAGCAATACACTGAACAAAGAACATCTCAGAAAGTGTCAGAGATTAGCCCATGCTACACAATTTTTTTTTCCAGTACTGGGGATTGAGCCCAGGGCCTTTGCACTGAGATATATCCCCACCCTCTTGTATTTTTTATTTTGAGACAGGATCTTGCTAAGTTGCTCCAGCTGGGTTAAAACTTGCAATCCTCCTGCCTCAGCCTCCCAGAGGGCTGAGATTACAGATGTACACTACTTTGCCTGCCTAATGTACAATGGTATCACATTCTACACTCTCAAATTGGCTTTACTCCCTAGACCATCCTGGCAGGTAACTAGAAAATGACATAAGCAGGAAAGCCATGTCTAAATCTCAGAACAATCCAGAATGAAACCATGCAGAAAGTAGAGGCTGCGTCTGAATATCTGAATTTGATGTCGCCTGCTCTATGGCATGCACAGTAGACATGGATCTGTCAAGGGAGATTAGAGCTCAAATAATAAAATGCACAATGTCATTGGCTTAAAATCAAGAACATCAATTATTTTGCCCATGATCTTAAATCTGAAAGTAATTTTCCTTGCATGATAATTATATTACTTTTATCTTGATTTCTTTTCTCTGCATTTCTAACACATCACTGAAAATGTTATTTTATTTTCCAGGTTCATAAAGAACAAATCAGCCAAGCATGGTGGCGCACACTTGTAATCTTAGCACTCTGGAAGACTGAGACAGGAGGATGGCAAGTTCGTACCCAGCCTGGGCAACTTATCAAGACCCTGTATCAAAATAAAAACTAAAAAAGGGTTAGAGATGTAGCTCAGTATGAAGGCCCAGTATGGCAAAAAATAAATTAATTTAAAAAATCAAAACTATAAACACAAGATAATTTAAACCATTTGTAGTATGATCTTTTATATTCTGCTACGTATTATATTTAGGCAAACACTGAAAAACACAAAAATAACATGTTTAAGATATTTTGTAAACACATTCTTAAAGCTCTACATGACTTTTTTATCAGTGTCTGATGTTTAAAGGATCTAGGTGAGGCAAATAAATAAGGTTACAAGAAGTTCATGTTGTCAAGAGAGATTTTCCAGAGGTGATGGAAATATTCTAAAACTGTATTGTAGTGATAGTTATACAACTCCATAAATTTACTTAAGAATCACTGATGGCACATTTTAAAAGGATGAATTTTGTGGCATGTAAATTATACTTCAATAAAGCTGTGAAAATGCATAATAGAAAACTGTGCTTTGTAAAGAAATCAATAAAAACTTTGGTATAGGCCCCCATCTGTGTAAAACATCCATCCCACTTTGGTCAAGGGGATTTCTGGCCCTGAGGCTCTAAAATATTGATCACTACTTCCTAACTTTAATAAGTAACAAAAGTGATTTTCATCAATTACAGAAAAAGAAGTTAAGTCCTTTTCCTGCCTACATGGACTCCTAACTGTCCTTTCAGATTAAGCAACTGTTTGGCTCCTTAATGAAGACTCTTAAAAAAACAAAAACAAAAATCAATTACAAGAGGCTTCAGACAGCAGACAATTCTGGGTTTTGTTTTGTTTTGGTGTGGCAGTGCTGGTGATCAAACCTATGGCCTTTCTCCGGCTACTCAAGTGCTCTACCACTCCGCTACATCTCAGCCCTGAAAATTCTATTTTTAAGTAGAAAAATTTTCATCAGAGTCCAACTTCCAGTGTACAACAATAACACATCTCTGTAGACATCACCTCTATATTTTATTTTACTGAAGTTAGTGTAATTACAGACAGACCAGATGACTGTCTACAAATTGTAATGGCTTCCATTTTACTTCAAGAATACATCTAAACCACAAAACTGAATTCAAAGAGTATCTATCTTCATAGCCTTTATTAGTGAAGCAAATTTAATCAAAGTCAGTCAAAAGTTAAAATGGAACATGCAGAAACATGAAACACCAAGTGGTTAATTAGAAAGAGCTACCTCATTTAGGGCATAAATGATTATGTGCAACCTTCATTTATGAAGAAACAGAACTAATGACCCTGTATTAGAAAAGCCTATACTTCAGGTTGACTTTTTCAGCAGTCCTGATGAATCTGGCTCCAGCCCCCTATGTCACTAAAGGTCAAGCAGACTTGCCAAGGTAGCTGGTCAAATCCAAGAGGCATATTTATACCTCCCCAGGTACGAAGTATAACAGGAACACAAAACATGTTTGGGGAAACCGATTCCTAGCATGGTTTTGAAGAGCACAGCTTCAAGTCAGACCGGTTTGGATGGCAATTTTGCCTCTTTTGCTGACTTGCTGGCTAATCTGTGCAAATTATTTCTGAGCCCATTTGACATGTATATGGGAAAAAAGAAAAACACCTACCTCATAGAGATGCTGAGAACATACATATATACCTGTTCATGCAAACAAATAATTTGCCACAGTAGCCTGTATTCAGCAAGACTCAATAAATGTAATATCATAAGAATTATAGAGACGACTATCCGAGAGACCACACCCAAAACATGACCCTGATTAGAACTATTGTCCACACACAAATATTTTTAAGAGATTAATTCAAAGTGCTGATGATCGATTTCAAAGATCTAAATGGGCTAGGTCTTTTTAGCCTAATAAATAATTTTCTGTTAATTTCCAAATCTGAAATGCGGGGTCCAGCTGACACAACACTATCAGATGACACTTTAGATGTTACAGGTCTAGGGCCCAGGATGTACCTCAGCGGTGCCGCACCTGCCTGGCAAGGACAAAGTCCTGAGTTCAATGCCTGGGGGTGGGGGGGATATGTTTTAGGAATGTTTAGGTAGAAGGTCTTCCCTTTCAGCTTTCACATCCACCGACAGCACTGCCCTCAAAGGAAACATTCTGGAAACTGTCAAAAATTAAAATCCAAGTTTAAAAAGTGTGCCACTAACACAAGATTGCTAATGTTGCGTTTATGATTAAAAGCAAAGTTTTTAGAAAAGCCTCCAAATACAGTTTAAATGTAAGTCTCCCTGCGGGCCCAGGGCAGGTAATCAAACCCAGGGCCATATGCTCCTCCACTGAGCTACATCTCCACCCTAAATGTCGTTTTTTAATTACATCATTTTCTAAGGTGAAATATGTGACACAACACCATGAGATGATAAAGAACCTTTGAGTCTATTTCTTCCTCTATCAAGGAATTTGGTGTTACCAAATTATTTAATGTTGCCAAAAATAAAAAATAAAACTGTAACATCTAAAATTCTAATTCTGAATAAACAGCCTTTTCTCCTCAGAAAGCAACTTAACACTTCAATTTTTTATATTTTTGAACCAAGGAGAAAGACTCCATAAAGGTCTTCCCTCATATGTGGATTCACTTGTTCTTAAATGCCTCAAGTTATTATTTAACATCAATTTATTCTATGAAAAAGTCATATCCCCACCCTAAATGCCAAAAATAAAGTACTATACTAGCATACCTTCTAAAATTTAGACTGAAAAAGATAACCACCAAATTTCTCCAAATGGAAGGAGGGAAAAGTTAAAATCTTAACCAACACACTGAAGAAAACATTTTCCTTGCTCACTTCTTTACAAATTTCCTCCAGCTAATTTCTCAGACATAGCTGAATTTTCTATTACAAAGTAAACTGGAACATAAATCATAATGAAAGGTTAATCGTCTACAAGAGAAGCCACTGTCATTTCAAACAATGCAACTATTGTTGAGAGTCTCTCATAGATGACTGGCCTCAGTGGTGAAACAAGGCTGGAGGAAAACAGCTACTTAAAGGAATTTCTCCACCTCGGTATTTTGGGCTGTAATGTAAGAATACTGCAACCTTCTAAATAAAAATACCATGTAAGATCTGGTTCTCATTAAATGAAACTGCCTTATCCCTGTGAAGCATATCTGGAAGAGAATACATCTGACTCGCAGTCAGTCAATCTTCGATTACATACATCTATGTGAGATGGCCCTGCAATTTCTTTCAATGGGAACCTTTCCTTTTAAAACCCCAGGGAACACAGTAGATGCCACACGGATTTAAATAGCTCCAAGAACATTACAATGAAAACAATGGCAGATTTGGTTAGGAAACCTGCATAAGTAAAAATAAACCCGAGAGAAGGGGTTAAAAAAACAATCCCTAACACAAGTCCCTAATCATGAATAAAACTGTTAAGACTGAACAGAGAAAAAAGTGATCCTCTGTGGAGAAAGGCCATCTAGTCTTTTTTTAATAAAGCAAATTTTCTTCTCAAAAAATTAGTCTTAGAAAACATGCTAAATAAAATTAGGATATTAAGTTGTTTTTATATGTATCCATATATCAAATTAACCACTGCACTGATTATGCTAAAAGGCAAGGCAATTCAAAGGGATTCATACTCCTTCCAATCGAGGACACCCTTGCCAACTGCTGTGAAATGGAAGATTATTTAACACCTTTGAAATGGTTAACTTTATTTAGTATGCCTCTTTTGGAGCTCTATTATTTAATACAGTCAAAGGGATTTTTTTTCCTAACTAGGTTTCCTTGTACTTGTGAAATGCTCAGCATACACAGTGCTGGGAGCTTCAGTTCCACAGCTTCTCATCTGACTCCTCCCCTCACCCCGCCCTCAGCACCCCCCCCCCCAAAAAAGATTTCCTTCTCAAATGTTCTCTCCGCATTTGTCAACAGAAACTCCCACTGGTGGTGTCAAACTGGTAATACTGCTGCAGGCTCTCTTACTCTGGCTCTAGTGTCAACGCCAAAAATGCTCAGACCTAAAACAGTACTTGTAAGAAAAACAAAACGACAACAAAAAAAAAGGCTTGCTAGGTAAATATATGCTCGAAAAGGGGCACACCTTTTAAAATTGTATTATTAATGAACCTAATTAAGTTGTTAAATATAAGATTCTCTTTCCTTCAACACCAAATGCACAGGGACAAGTACACATACCCTCTTCACATTTTATGAATAACCTATTTTAAAACACTTAAAGGAATTAAAAACAAATTTACACCTAAATGCCATTCACATGTAATTCCAAATACTATCAGTTAAAATGTCTTTCTTGTAACCTTACAGCAAGAACGAACAAGGTGGAAATGTTCCAGCAGATGTTACCTAAAACGGTAATCCTGTACTATACATATTTATGGGTCCTGTTTCAGCCCAACGCTCTCAGACAAATTAATTTGTGTAATCTTTTATATTAACTATATTACCATTACGTTCAAACAAACCTAATTCAGGATGCACGGAAAGAAATTATTCTGTGTCAACAATACTTTCTAAAACCAGCTTAAATTTCAGCCAATTAAAATAAATTGTTAACAAAATACTGATCTGCGACTACTTAAACAGCACAGCATCCGTCTAATCTCTCTGTAGAGATACTAAGGTCAGGTTTTTCTCATTCAGGCATCTGTGCTATAACACTCAAGCGAAGCGAAAAACAAAACCCTCAAGGAAGAGCTGCCTCTACCCTGAAATATGTTCAGGTTATTTTTTACCCCAACGTGGGCAGAAAACGTGTCAAGGCGAGAAGGACCTGTTCGTTCTGGGAGACGGTTCCAACCCCCAGGATTCGATTTCTATAAGGGTCCAAAGGATGTGAAGACCTGAGAAGGGACCAATTTCTGCTCCTCCTCACCGATGCCAGTGGTGAACTTCACAGCAACGCCCGAAACTTGTTCGGAGGAGGCTGCAGAAGCCGCGGCGCCGGGCGACAAAGTCGCTCGCCCACCCTTGCGGGCAGCCAAGGTCAGGAGGGCCGGGGCCGCCCCTCGAAGCCCCCCGCGGGTCGCGAGCCGTCTCGGAAGTCGGGCGGGAGCTCCGGCCCCGCAGCCCCTCCTCAGCGCCGGCGGAAAGGGGCTCCCCTCGCCGCAAGCCCCGGGGAGTCGCGCCGCGAGGGCGACGGGGCGAGGACGCCGCAGCCCCGCCGCCGAGGGGAGCCCCGCGGAGCAGCCTCGACCCGCCGCCCCTCTTCCGCACTCCACTTCTCCGCACCCCGAAACGCAGCACAGCCCAGCCCAGGGGGAAGACCTTCCAAAGGCGCTGAGGCTCGCCACGGAGGTGCCGCTCCCGGCTGGGACGCCCTCACCTCCTCGCCCCGTTCGGGAGGACCGGCGCCGCCGCCCCTTCTCTTGTTCGCCCGAGGGGACCGGGTGGGTCCCCTCTCCCGGGAGAAGCTGAGCGGACACGGGACGATGTGAGGGGAAGAAAGCCTCGCGGGCGGGCGGACGCCGTTACTCACCCGCCGAGTCCCCCAGCCCGGGACCCCACAGCTCCCGAAGCCGCCGTCGCCGATATACCTTCCCCAGAGGCAGAGACAACTAATCGAAACCTCCGGCCCCGCCTTCTCGCAGGAGCTAACGCGCAGCCTAAGTTGCTAATTGCCCCGCCCCGGCCTGCCCATTCTGACCAATAGAGAAGCTCCTCGGGTCCCGCCCGGTCCCGCCTCGTCCCCGCCCACTTACGGTAGGAGCCAATGCTAAGAGAATGCTGGGCCGTGCGCTCGGGCTCGCGCGCCCCGCCCTCGCCGCGCGTTCTCGAATGCCTGAAGTCCGAGAATGCTGGTCTCCTGTACAAGCTCGTGTGTGCGCGCTCACGCGTGCCGCGCCTCCTCGCACACCAGGTTTGGTTGCCCCGCCAAACCCTAGCAACTTGGGCTGGGAGGATAGGAGGGGCGGGGCCGGACCGCTAGCTGACGCGGGGGGGAGGGGCGGGGAAAGATCGTGACTGAGAAGGGGGTGGCTGCGGGGGTGGGGAGGGGGAACGAGGAGGCCCCGGAATCCGCCTGTCACTGCGGAAAAAAAAGGGGGGAATCCTGCCTCCAGCGCAGCTCTGCGAGCCTCCCTCTGGAGGGACCCGTGCGGCGTGGAGGGAGGGGGCCGCAAGGACCGGGAAGAGGGAGAGAGCACATTTAAGGCGTGAACCGAGGTACTGCTTGGAAAGAAAGGATACAGGATGGTTTTATCTCGGTCGTGGGTAAAAATGATATCGAAGTCCATTGCTGTGGCTGCCTAACTGTTGCAGCAGCGCGTGCAAACACACGCGCGCGCACACACAGTCACAGGGACCCTCATTCAGCAGCCTGCGATCCTTTGAGTGACTTAGGAGCAAAAAACTAGTAGCCCGAGGATTCCTTACACAGCAGCTGGGCGCATGCAAACGGCTGCTGCAGCAACCAACAGCTCTACTTCTGTCCGATGGTCTGCCACACACGATCCTCTGGCTGGCGAGAAAGCAATGAAGTCATCGTCCGGCCGGTAGAAATTTGAAGATCTTAATAGGATCAGTTTTGCGATGAGGATGAAGAGGTGATGAAATGTCAGGAAATAAATTTCCAATGACACTTTTTGAAAATCCGAAAAAATAATAATCTTATGCAAAAACGTTACAAACAGATCTATGTAAAAGCTGTATAATGATTTCCACTTTTTAAAAAAAAGCAAAGGGGAAAAATAGGCTGTTTTCTGGATTTTTAGAAACCACAGAAAATAGGCAGTGTATGAGGTTCTAGCAGCCACCCAATTAGAAATCTGCAGTATTGTAATAGGAAATAGATATCTTGGATAAAATCCACTTAATCTATTGCTGTCTTGAATCTGGTAATGATATGTAGCAATGCGCTGTTTGGTCACTTAATGCCAGGCCAATAAGGTTTTCTTTTTTATAACAGTGAATATTTGATGAAGAAATGAAGGTACCTGCTTTCTCTTCACCTTTCCTGGAATTGTTAGAAAATGATACAGGTAGGAGCAGTGAATTAGCAGTAAGAGAAAATGGAGTCACTGGCAACAGCAAAGGGCTTTGCAGAGGTTCTGCCTCCTCCGATGCAAAGTCACCCACGTAGAGCCAGGATTCCTGGGACCATCACTCCATTTTCACCCGTTAGCAGCTTCGTACTAGAAATTCCAGCAGCATTACCTTTGACTCAAATGAAGAATTGTTTATCTGGATAACCTTAGAACAGACAATGCAAAATTGATGCCCAAATATCCAGTGATGAGTGGTGTAAGTTTGATGTCCTTTTAAGTAGTAATATTAGATGTTTTGTAATGTGCCATCCCACATGTACAAATATGTCCTGCCACTTAGGGACCTTTGTTCTCATCTGTTTTTGAACAGTGGGGCAGGGTTTCTTGTAGCCACATCCAGTTCAGTTAATTTCTCTTTTGAGTAGAAAAAAAAAAAAAACAAACTCACCATTCTAGGTTAGTATGAGTTTTAAAAATACTATGCTGCCACCTAACTGAGCTTTTTTCTTATGTGGAAAGAACACTAATACTGCTGAAGGAACATCTCTTCTGTGCTGAGTGAGAACTCTACATACATTTAGAACTGCCGGGTAAAGTACAGGACCTCTCATCAAATTTGAATTTCAGATAAACAATGATTAATTTCTTTAGAAGACTAAGTAAGCCTTCTAAACACTTTCCAAAAAAGACAAAAATTTATGGCCAGGCATAGTGGCACATGCCTGTAATCCCAGCACTCAGGAGGCTGAGGTAGGAGGATCACTGTGTGTTTGAGGCCAGCCTGGGCTGCATAGTGACTTCAAGGCCAGTCTGCACTATAAAGCGAGACCTTATCTCAAAAAAAAATTATGAAATGACCTTCTGGGTCTAGACTTCCTAATGCAATCAGGATTGTAGAAGAAAAGCTTAAGAACCAAACCCATATGTAAATTTGTAGTATTCATAGAAATTTATATTAAATTCATAGAATTTATATTAAATATTATCTGCTGTTTATTTGAAATTCAAATTTAACTAGACATCTTCTATTTTGTTTTATTTTGTTCGCTTTTGGTTTTTGAGAAAGAGCCTCACTATGTAGTTCAGGCTGGCTTTGAACTCCTGACGATCCCCCTGCCTCAGTCCCCCAAATGCTGGGATTATAGGCATGCACCACTATGCCCAGCCGACATCCTCTATTTTTACTTGCTCAATCTGACACATGTTCTCTCTAATCCTCACAATTCTCTGCAAGACTTTTTCTATTTTCCAGATGAAGAACCAGCTTCAGAGCCTCCTCGGCATCTGTTTGCTCCTTCCCCCTTCTAATAGAACTTCCATTGCATTGCGTTCAGGTGTCCAGCTACTTCACACTTCCAGGGACTACGTCCCATTCAGTCTCAATCAGCCCCCGTGTAGCTTGATTTAGACTGAAGGAAAGAACTTAACAGCCCATAATTTGGGAAATTTTTTTTCCCTGTCTATTCCTCTGGATGAACAAGGAAGCAAGTACCCCAGTTACCATTGGCAGCTATTTTGTGACCAAGAGGAAAACCAACCTTAGGTCAAAGCCTGCCTACTCAGTAAGGCAGAGTTGAAAAATAGAAAAAAAAAAACTAGGTCCTTAATGACACCAGTGAGTTGCCTAATTAAACGTACTCTGCCTTTGGCTTATATTTAAGATATTTTGAGTCAGAGTTTCCATTAGGTGCCACAGAATCATCCTGCTAAGATGTCAGGATCCATGAGTGCTACCCCTTTTGGTTCTCAATAATATATAAACAAGTGGTAATCAAGATGTGAGACATTTTTATCCTGCATATATGTGGGACAAGTCTAGAAGACTAAATAAACCTTCTATTCATTGATTGTCAGAAAGCATTCATGAAACGCCCATCTGGGCCTAAACCTCATCATGCAATCAGTACCTGGAAGAAAAGCTTAAGAATCAAATCAACATGTAAATGTATAGTGTTTGCAGGAAGAGGTGAGTATTACTAATTCCTTGGCCCTGCTCAGAGCATAAATCAGACTGTCAGATCTTACATGGTTTCATTTAAAGTTTATACCCTTTGGGAAAATGTCACTTTACAAATTCAAGTCCAGTACTTCATTTAAAACTTTTACAACCTTTATCCGTGTCATCCAGGCACTAAGCTTAACCACAGTGTGGAAAGAACAGAAATGTAGGCCTCAATACTTCCAAATGATTTTCTTCTGCACCTTGGGCAAACCTAAACTGCAGTCATGTCTTCTAAAAAATTTTTAAGACGAGGGCTGGGGATTTAGCTCAGTGGTTTCGCTGCCTGTTGTGCAAGCGCCAGGACCCGAGTTCAATCCCCGGTACCAAAAAAAAAAATTTTTCCAAGACACTGTTTCTCTGACCCAAGGAGCTGTACTCTGAGCAGTACAGTGATCACCACAATCACAGACTATGACAGTTGGCAAGGGAGATATAAGTAGCAACTGAATCATAATGTCTTGTATGAGTTTGGTAGCAGAAGGTAAATAAAAACATTGTTCTTTGTTAAAAAGAAAAACAGGAAGGCAGGGGGGAGAAAGAAGGAATGGAAAAAGAGAGGGAGGGAGGAAGATGTCAGCTTCAAAAGACCCAAGGAAGAAAACCATACTAGAATAGAGAGCTGTATAAAAGTAGTTTGTCACTGCGGCAGTACAGCTTAGTAGTTAAAACCGAGGAATCTGGAACCAGGTTGCCTGGGTTCAAAAGCTAGCTCTAGTTATGTCCTTGGATAAATTGGTTGATTTCCTGTGCCTCAGTTTCCTTTACTATAAAAGAAGATGTTAAAGATAATAATAGTGAGTACTGGGCCAGGAATTTAGCTCAGTGGTTCTGCTGCCTGCTCTGCAAGCGCAAGGACCCAAGTTCAATCCCTGGTACCAAAAACAAACAAACAAACATTAAGCCATAACCTCTCAGCAGTTGAAACCATTTATGAAACACTACTATGTGCCAGAAACTTTCCTTATATTGTCTCACTGACTCCCACAACAGCTCTGCAAGGAAGATTTCTTTCTGCCTTTCAAAGGTATCAAGGTAAAGTTATTAACTTCTTATGGAAATCAAGTGATAATGATGTGTATGAAGTTATACGAGTAAGGAATAACTATGGTCCATTTCATTCTGGTCCTTTGCTTATTTGCTTGGCCCAAGTACAAAGTGGCTTGATAAGCATCTTACTAATATCCCTTCCTCAAAGGGTTGACAGTTCAAAATGAATCCAAAGACACCTTTCCCATGAATATATGCAAATAGACTGAGATGTAATACAAAATGTTTTACCTTATCTCAAGATTTTAATTAAAAAATGGAAAAACATTTTTAAAACACAGCATTTAATTTGTATAGGAAATAAATGAGTTCATAGAGTGTAAGTACTAAAAAGTAATAAAATGGCTATGCCTTTCATTTTCTAGTGTTAATATCAGACCTGATTCAATGCAATTTGACAGGCTTTTTATAATGCACCTTGGAATTCTGGGACAGTTATATAAAAATACACACCATGGGAAAGATATTGATCTTGCTTTTTCTTAAATCCATGAAACAATTCTTGCTCATTATAAGTTTTCTAATTAATCATTAACATAACATTGGCCTTCAGAGTGCACTCCTAGTTGGTATCTACACAATGTAAAGGAAAGTAGAGATTGAATAAAAAAAATGTGTTACCGTCAAGAGGCTTGGGATGTAGCTCAGTGGTAGAGAGAATGCTTAGTATATATGAGGCCCTGGGTTCCATCTCCAGCCCCACAGCCAAGAAAAAGTTATTGTAATTAGAAAAGTAGAGGGAGTTAGGCATGGTGGCATGTGTCTGTAATCCCAGCACTTGGAAGGCTGAGGCAGGAGGATCGTCACAAATTTGAGGCCAGCCTGGGCTACATAGTGAGTTCAAGGCCAGCCTGGACTACATAGTGAGACCCTGTCTCAAAAAAACACCACCAATAATAATAATAATACTACTACTAATAATAATAATAAATAGAAAAGTGGGGGGCCGGGGATTTAGCTCAGTGGTTTCGCCGCCTGCTGTGCAAACGCAAGGACCCGAGTTCGATCCCTGGTACCAAAAAAAAAAAAGAATTAAATAGAAAAGTGTGGGGGGGTTCTAATGGGTCTCATTTATGTAGTTTGGTTACCTCTATTGGTTAACATACAATGTTAACCATTTTGCCTTAATAGTAAAGATAGTTATCTGTTAATTTCTTTATTTATTTTGCAGTATTGAGAATTGAACCCAGGGAGTGATGAGCTACATCCCCATCCCTTTTTAGTTTGTTATGAGACAAGATCTCACTAAGTTGCCCAAGCTGGCCTTGAACTTGTGATCCTCCTGCCTCAGCCTCCTGAGAAGCTAGGATTACAAGGTTCTGCCAGCACATACACCACCACCATCCTCCCATTCTTACTCATTCTTTTTTGTTTTTGTTTTCCTGATGCTTTCCATGGGGTATGACTATCCATAAACATTTACTGAATTCCCTAATTAATTAACTCATCAAGGATTTCCTACATCATTTCATATGATAGAGAAAAATAAAGGATCCAGACAATGACCTGAAGAATATACATTAAAAAGAAAGAATGATGAACACAAAGTGGTCAGGTAAAATGAGGTGATCCCATTTGGAGGAAGGTAGGTTAGAATAAAAAGGCATGGAAGGGCCGGGGATTTAGCTCAGTGGCACCCCACCTGCCTCGCAAGTGCAAGGTCCTGAGTTCGATCTCCGGTACCCCCCCCCAAAAAAAAGGCATGGAAGTTGTGAAGTGAACCTGATTCACTTGTACAATTGGCTCAAGTGTCATGATTAATTTTGCCAACTTGACTGTGCTAAGGGATGCCCAGATAGCTGGTAAAACACTGTGTGTAGGTATATCTGTGAGGGGGTTTCCAGATGATGATAGCATTTGAATGAGTACTGAGTAAGGAAGACCCGCCTTCACCAGTCTAGGTGCGCACCATCCAATCGGTTGAGGGCCTGGGAAGAACAAGAAGGCAGCAGAGCTGTCTCTCCTTGAGTTGGGACATGCATCTTCTCTCACCCTCAGACATCAGATCTCAGGCCTTTGGAGTCTAAGAATTACACCAGCAAGCCTTCTTGGTTCTCCACACTGCAGATGGCGTATCGCAGGGACTCTCAACCTTGATAACTGTACAAGGCAAGTCTCATAATACATTTACTCTCATATGTCTACATATGTCCTACTTGTTCTGTTGCTCTGAAAACCCCTAATATATTCAAGTCTTGATTTCACTTTCTCTGAGAGAAATTCTTGCCCAACATTCCAGATAAAAACCCAGCGTGACTTCCAAAATGCTCAAGGAAGTGAAAAGATACAATGCCTATTTTATCCATCAGCCAACTTTAATATCAAATGGCACAACTATTCCTTTTCAGTTCAAAATGTCTAAATTTTTATTACATTCTAAAGCCAAGGCAAAGATGTGATCTGAAGCACATTAAATAAGGGTATGCACCCTAGAGCATAATATTTACAGAATTTGTTTCTTCAGCAATTTCTCTACTAAATTCTCATAGATTTCATGTCAATATGAGAAAATATTGAGTCCACCCAATTCTATATATTTGTCAAATACAATTTTTACAAGATGGAATGAAATAGGAAGAAAACTGTCCATATCTTTAAGAGAACTCAAATATACTATTTCATCTATCAATGACTGCAAGTTGCTTTGAAATGTATTTAAAAAGATGAATTGATTGATGGGTGAATGGATAAATATGTGATGAAGAAAAGAGTAAAATGTCAGTTGTAGAATCTGAGCGGCAGGTACATGGATGTTCACAGAATAATTCTTTCAGCTTCTAGTATTTCGAAAATTTTGATAACTTGCCATGACAATCCTGAAATAGTGACCATTTGTTATACCATATGTGTCTGTCAGATACCTAGATACACCCCCCCTCTCTCTATATATATAATATTTTTTCCCCAATCACTTGGTCTCATGAGTTTCAGACCAGCCTGGGTAACATAATGAGAAAGGGGTGGGAGAAAGGAGAAAGAGGAGGAGGAGGAGGAGGAAGAAGAGGAGAAAAAAGGAAGAAAGGAAAGAGACAAAGAAAAGAAAGAGAGAAGGGAGAAAGAAAGAGGAAGGAAAGAAGGAAGGAAGGAAGGGGTAATGTTAGGAGCTTTGGGGCTGGAGTGTAGCTCAGTGGTAGAAGGCTTGCCTAGCATGCACAAAGCCCTGGGTTTGATCCCTAGCACCAATAACTAAAGGTTAGCCTTTGAAATGTTTAACTACCAAGTTTAGAGGAAGCAACTGGAAAAAAAATTATCAGAAAGACAACAGGAAAAAAATCTTTTAAATTGGGGCCATAGGTAAGGATTATAAATAATCCCTATAGCAGATTGTATTTTCCCAAAAATGGTCAGAACAATACTTCTATCCCCACATGCCCTTCTTACAGTATGACTTCTAACACCACTCCTATTGAGAGGTGGGGCCTCTATTCCCTCCCCTTAAATGTGAGTGGGCATGGGACAGTGGTGAAAGTGACATTGTCTGACTTCTAAGGCTAGATTCCCTGGAGCAGTATAGCTTCAACTTGGTTCTTTTGGGATGCTCGTTGTTTCTGCTTGTCACTTGGTGTAAGGAAGCCCAAGTCACTTAAAGAACAAAACCAACAGCAGTCTCTTACCAGCCAGTGTATCTTCCAGCCCTAGTCAAGCCACCTCAGCTGATGCTGCCTGAAACAGAGATAACCAGTCTACACTCAGTCCTCCTCACATTGCAGTTCGTGATCAATATAAATAATTAGAAGCCACCATATGTTAGGGGTAGTTTGTTATGCAGCAATAGATACTTGATACAATGCCTAAGACAAAAATCACGTGAATTTGCACACCCTGGTTTCCAAAATCAAGAAAACAACTATGTTTCTATCCCAGTAAGAAATAGAAGTTTTTATTTTATTTTTATTTATTTATTTTTTTGGTACCGGGGATTGAACTCAGGGCCTTGCGCTTACAAGGCAGGCACCAAAACCACTGAGCTAAATCCCCGGCCCAGAAATAGAAATTTTTAAACCAGTTGACATATATCAATAATCTAACAGTTTCACTCAAACTAATTCTGTTAGTCTCTCATGTATGAAACCTTTCCTTCACAATTGCTAGCAAATGGCCAGTTTGGCTTGAGTTCATCTATCCACAAAGATTAACGAGTGCCTATTATATAAAAAACACTATACTTATCGCTGTAGGGATCCACAAGGGAGCAGCCAATCATCCTTAGCTGTACTCTCCTCATTAGTTCTCCTCCAAAATGCTCATAAACATGGACAAATTCATAAAGTAATCATGAAAAATGAAGGAAAGAAAAATCTGTTACTTTACTGATTCATAAATAGGACAACTCATGAAAATATTCCATACACTAGCCAAATAAGAAACAAAATAGACCCAAAAAAAAAGAAACAAAATAGAAGTTTATTTTCTCATTAACTGTACTAATTAACTAACTAAACATTTAACTTCAAGACTTTGTAAATAGATTTCAAAGTTTCTTGTCTATTCACTGGCTTCCAGGCAAAAGAGTACCTAATGAGATATACCAATAAAATGGTTGCAATATCTCAGGCTCCTTTGGAAGCTTTATCTATAAGAATACATTTACAGTAGGCAGGTCTAGGCCAGCCTCCACATCATCCCAGATTTAGTTTACCCCCAGTAATCTCTTTTCAAAAGTAGTTTGGAGTAAAACAGGAAATTCATTAAAGCCAGCCTATGTTAATGTGTTATGTGTAATCTTTCCTGGCAATCAACATTTTAACAGTACAGTAGCTGATCAATCAATACCATAGTCTTGTTATAAAAATTCAACATTCAGTGAGACCACCAGCATTACTCATAATAGTCAGAGAATGGAAACAATTCAACTATCTATCAACTGATGAATGGGTAAGCAAAATGTGATATAGCTCTACAGTGGAATTTTATGTGGCAATACGTAATTGAAATCCTTTTTTTCCCTTGATGGTACTGAGAATCAAACCCAGAGCTTTCTACAAGCTAGGCAAACACTCTTCCACTGAGCTACATCCCCAGACCAGGAATAAATCCTGATACATGGTACAACATGCATCAACCTTGAGAACATCATACTTAATGAAGCCAGACACAAAAGACCACATACTATGTGGTCTCAGACGAATCCACAGAGACAGAGGATAGATTGGTGGTTACCTAATCCTGGAGGAAAGTGAGGAGTGACCACTGATGGATGTGGGATTTCTTTTTAAAATCCTGTTGAGAAATCGGTGCCGATGTAATAATAATCTAAGCAAGTGTGCTTTGTATTTTTACACATTCATATCTTTCACCCATTTTTAAGTGTCATGGTAGACATGTGGGTGCACCACCCTGAGCCCTCTCTGATGAGAAGCTTGTTACCCAGCAGCTGAGAGCCCTTTCAGGAGGTGTCTTAGTTGCAGAGAGCTACCTGGCCCAGGTAACCTGCATCTGATGATCAACAGATGCAAGGTGACAAAGTCCTGGCCATCTCGGCCTAACCCAGGCTGGAGCTCGAGATCTTCCCCAAGTCTGTGATTGGGCCTGCATAGCAACTGCCCACTCCTGAATCCCTCCCCTTCCTTCACAGGGCTTGACCCGAAGGGCACTTCCTAATAAACACCTTATGTCCACCTCAGAGTCTGCTTCCTGGGGAACCCAACCTGGCACAACACTCATTCTTATTTTATGTTTTCACTATAAATTCATGTCACGTTAAATAGAGAATGGGGAACTATTATAGGAAGAAATGAGGCGGGGAAAGGCATTTTTTAAATTAGCTATATATCAATACAGATAACTAACGTTTAAAGCTTAGTGGTAAAGCACTGGCCTAGCATGTGTAAGGACCTGGGTTCCATTCCCACCACTACAAAAAACAAAAGAAAAAACCCTAACTTTTCTGTGAATCCGCTAGGCAATTGTGGCCAAGATCATGTCTAAAGTCTCATTACTCTCAGAGGAACCTGGGAATAGAAAAACCTTCCTAACCTGCCCCTTCCTTAAAAAAAATTAATCTTGGGCTGATATTTTGGGACTACCTTGTATCATCTTCCTCGCTGGAGGCATAATGGCCAGTGATGTTCCTATTTCTCAACCATCTGCCTACCCATTGACCCCTGGCTTTATCCAACTCATCCTAGTTGGAAAGCTCATAGTTGTTAAGGTAAAACAGAGGAAGAGCCAATTAAATTTTAACATGTGGTTATTTCTGGAGCAGGAATAGAAAGAATAAATATAGAGACCATGTGCTGCTGCTCCAGAATGGACCAGGGAAGAAAGTTGTTGGCGCTGGTGGGAAAGGAAGCAGGTGGGCCATCATCAGATGCAGCTGAAGAACCAAGAAGGGCTTGGGGAGCATCTGAGGGTCCATAAGATGCCCTGTTGGGACTCTCCACAGTGCCCCCAGGGCCCCAGGCCTACTCCCAACTCATCCCAGACCATTTTCATATCTCACACCTCTGCTCCTGGGCACAGAAGCTTCCACCTGCAACTTGGTGTTAGAGAAACTTCCCATACTCTACCCTGCAGTGAGCAGAGCAGGATAGGAGGGTCCTGAGAGAGAGAAGACCACGGCATTCCAAGTCAGCATCTTCGACACATTTTCCCACAGGAACACTGCCGTTAGAAACTACGCCTCGGCTCTGTGATTCTACTACTGTGCTTCTGCAATGCTGATTCAATTTACTTTTTCAGCCTGGCCTGGGCCCTCAGTCAATTTCCACAACCCTGTTTCTGAAAAATATGCCATCAATTTAAAAATAAACTTTTGGAACAGAATCTCTCTATAAATGGATGCCTCTCTTCTTCTCTCCTCCTCCATTTCCTCCTCCTCCTCCTCTTCCTCCTTCTCCTCCTCCACCACCTCTTCTTCTTTCTCCTCCTCTATCCTTCTTCCCCCATCCTTTTCTTCTTTCCCCTCTTCTTTCTCCTCCTCTCCCCCCCCACACACATCAGGTGTTAATCAAAGGGTATAATCCTCATAATTTTCTAACACTATGAGTTTCAGATAATGTGCGTTCCATTCCTTTATGTATTAATCAAGTTGTGGCAACCTTCTCTAGACTGTGAGAACATACAAGTAGCGCAGGAAACCAGCCCATAGGCCCATCCCTGTGGTTCCCCATTCTCATTTCGCATGCTTGCCTTCTGCTTCCCCACAAGCTCTGCTGCTCACCATCAGGGTGACCCCGGATGAGTACCTCCATCTCTTTAAGTCTTGATTTATTTGAAACTGTACTTCCCTTAGATTAGAGCTCAAAAATTGACAAGTTTTATTACCATAATGTGACTCTCGTGAAATGAATGCAACCGGGCCTATGTTCACTCAGCAACCAAAAAGCTTTCTCTGCCTCAATGGCACATTAAACGTGGTTCCAAAAGTTCCTTTCAAAATATTAAAATGGGGAAAGAATTAGGCAGAGTGAAACAATTTGAGGGAACAATGCTGCCAATTTGACACCATCTGGAAAACCCTGTCTATATTTCATATGTAATGCATTCATTTTTCTTTTATGGCTTTGCATTTTGTTTTGTGCATTTGCAGCACTGTCTGTTCCTCAGATGCCTGAGCTGTGACAGCGCGTAAAGCACGGACAGAACCTTGACCACACCCTCTCAGATTCTGACCACTGCACTTCTTCTACTTCTTTCCTTTTTTGTTTGTCTGTTTGCTTACTTGTTTGTTTGCTTGCTTGCTTGTTTGCTTGTTTGTTTGTTTGAGACAGGGTTTTGCTATGTAGCCCAGGCTGGCCTCAAACTCCCAGCAACCCTCCTGCCTCAGCCTCCTGAGTGATGGGATTATAGGTGTGCACCACCACACCCAGCCACTTTGCTTCTTTTGTAACCTACAGAAAAATCAGCATCCCACCTAACCAAGTCTACATACTGAGAATCTTTCATGATTCTCAAAAGGAGCTACCCCTGTGTCCTGAGGGAATGACAAAGCCAGCCCAATCTCCAACTCCCGTAATACTTCTTGGTTCCCCGTTCCTCTCACTTGTAACAGCTTTCTCACTTTGCAAGTACCATGAAGCTCTGACTCTTGCATTCTTCACTTACAATTTTAAAATTCTCTATACTCTAGTGTGGCACATGCCTGTAATCCCAGTTCTCTGGGAGGCTGAGGCAGGAGGATCACAAGTTTCAGCCTAGCCTAAGTACCATAGCAACTTAACAAGACCCTGTCTCACTGTAAAAAATAAAGGGCTGGAGATATAGCTCAGGGCAAAGGCCTTGGTTTCAACCCCCAGTACAACACACACACACACACACACACACACACACACACACACACACACACACACCATCTCTGCAACCAACCTTTGTGATTTTCTCCCTTTTTGATTGTCTTACCTAATTCAACCTGCTAGCAGCTCTCCTTTCCCAAGTTATCTTAAATATACCAGTAATGCTCCTTGTAATTTCCCAACCTATTCTCTTTACTGCAAAAATGACCTCAAAAAATTTTTCGTAGGAAAGGTGTTATAGGCTCAGTTGCACTACCCCAAAATTCGCACGTTGAGGCCTTCATCCTCAATGTCTCTGTACTTGGAGATAGGACCTTTAAGAGGTGACTAAGATTAAATGAGACCCTTTGGGTCAGGCTCTAATCAAGGATGGTGTCCTTGTCAAAAGAGGAAGAGACCCCAGAGACGGGCAGGCACAGAGAAAAGGCCATGTGAGGACATAGTAAGAAGGCGGCCCTTTACGAATCAGGAGCTAGATGGCAATAGAAATGAAACCTGCTGATAGCTGGATCCTGGACATCTGGCTTCCAGAACTGTGAGAAATACATTTCTGTTGTTTAAGCTACCCACACTGGGATTTTGTTATGGCAGCTAGCAGATTAACACAAGGGGCTTAGGGCAACAAACTGCTCTTGGCAACCTTTCCTAAAGATTATGACTTTTCTTTAGATCATGGGTGTATTTGAAGAAACTTGCACCAAAGTGGGGGCTGAAGAGATCGTTTATGATATCCAAGTTGCCCCACCCCAGGCTCCTCTTCCCATGGCCAAAACCATCAAAATCTCATTTCCTTGACTTTGAGCCGTTTACCTGTTCCACTCAGGGACCTCATCTCTCATCCTTTCTCAACTCTGAAGCCCACTCAATCTTAAAACAAAATAAGCTTGCCTCCTGCTCCCTGTTGCCCCTGCCAGCTGGTCTCTGTGACTGCACAGCACTTCACATCCCCTCCCTCTTGCCTCCTCTCCAGCAAAGAAACGCTGACACGTGGGCCATTTCCTGTGTTGAACATGGCCCATCACCGTGGGGACACTTCCACTGTAGTAGGCTGCTCGGGCTGCTGTAGCAAACGACCACAAACTGAGTACATTGAACAACAAAAATGTATTGTCATCCCGAATCTGTAGGCCAGAAGTCTGTAATCAAGATGAGGGCAGGGTTGGTTCCTTCCAAGGGCAGTGAGGGAGAATCTGTTTCGTGCCTGTCGCCCAGTCTCTGTCTTTCTCTTGAAGTAGTGTTCTTCTGAGTTCCTGTCTCTGTCCAAATGTCCCCTTGCCATGGCTGGATTATGCGGAAGTACAGCTGACTTGCTGCTGGGAGTTGGGGCCTGGCCAGAAGAGCCAGGCCACTAGGGAAGGGTGTGCCTCCCTCCCCAGCTCCTCCCTTCGCTCTCTGCTTCCTGACCACCATGCTGTGAGCAGCTTTCTTCTCCAGCAGGCCTTTCCACCATGCTGTCTGCCTTGGAGCCAGCTGACCATAGATTGCAACCATAGCTAAAATAAATCTCTTCTGCTTAAAAAATTATCCTTTTTAAAAAAGAAACCAGGCATTTTGGATTAAGGACCCACCCTATTGCCATATGACCTTATCCCGACCAACATCTGCAATGACTTATTTCTAAATGAGGTTGTATTCCAATGAACTTGGGGTTAGGGCTTCAACATGTAAATTTCAGGCAACACAATTCAACCCCGTAATGCCCACCTTATGCAAAAATATACTTGGAGTTTCCCAGAGCAGTTTAAAGCATCTGTTTCTCCCTATCCTTTACAGGAGGGCAGTGGTTATGAGCATGGTCTCTGGGACCAGGCTGCTTAGGTTTAAATTCTGGGTCTCAGAGTGCAGCTCAGTGGCCGAGTACATGTTTAGCATGTGCATGCACAGGCACACTTGCATGTGTACCAGCCCCCCCACACACACACATCAAATTCTGGCTCAGCCAATTCTCAGCTATATGATCATGGGTAAGTTATTTAAGTGCTGATCTCCAAACTGGAGAATGCTGATCACACTTCCCTATTGGGATTGTTGAGAGGAATGAGTGCATTAACACATAAGAAGCATCTGGAACAGTGTCTGGCACACAGCAAGTGCCAATTAAGTGTTAGTTAATAATATTATAAAGTCAGCACATAGCCAGGCGCAGTGGCACAGGCCTATAATCCCAGGACTCTGGGAGGCTGAGGCAGGAGAATCACAAGTTCAAGCCCAATATGGGCAATTTAGTGACTTAGCAAGATCCTATCTTGAAATAAAAAATAAAAAGGACTGGAGATGTAGCTCAATGCAAACGGCTTGAGTTCAATCCTCAGTACCACACACACACAAAAAAGGAAGAAAGAAAGAGTGAAAGAAAGAAAAGTCCAAATTTACAAATGCGATTGCTTGACTTTCACCTGGTTGGTTGAATTAGACAGTAAAAACCCAACCAGCTTTTTACTGTTTAATTTTCAAAATCCTCCACTTTATCTAAACCTATACATAACTCCCTCCCAGTCCTGATTGCCCATTTAACCATCTTAGTGCATTCTTCACTAATAGCCAAACCTCATTTTAACATTTTTCCAAGTCTATCCTTTCAAACTTCCACCTCATCTCTCATCCTTTCTCAACTGTGTGTGTGTGTGTGTGTGTGTGTGTGTGTGTGTGTGTGTGTGAATTGAACTCAGGTCTCATGCATACTTAGCACACACTACCACTGAGTTACACTTCCAACCCCTAAACCTTTCTAAATCTCATTTTCTATTCATGTGCCCTGTGGGCCATTTCTAGAAGATGCCACAGGTAAGAATGATTTTGTAAGCTTAGATGGTCCAACTTCCACTGACTGTTCAGTACTATTGCATAATCTTGTAATTGACATTTCTTCTAAAACATGCCTTTCTCTTCAAGTCTCCAATTCTGTCCATTTTTCTTATCCTCAATTAATGCCCTTCCTTATGCTTTACTGACATCAAGTCATCAAATATGTCTATCTTCCTTCACATCTATCCTTTCCTTCTTTACTTTTTAGTAGCTGTGTCACTTTTTTTGTTTTTGTTTTTTTGGTACTGGGGATTGAACTTGGGACCTTGCGCTTGCGAGGCAGGCAGTGGAACCACTGAGCTAAATCCCTGTGTCAATTCTTTTTTAAAGGCAAACCTCTCGTGAATTAAATATAATCCATGATCCTGGATTAGATCACTCATTGAGGAGAGGGGAAGTTGTTACAAACAATAATATTGAGATACTCCATGAAATTTGGGCATGAACTGTATATTGCATAAAGTACTGTATCTATTAAATTCCTTGATTTTGATTATTGCCCTGTGGTACATAGGACATGTTCTTGTTTTTAAGAGATGCATACTAAAGTATTTAGCAGAGAAGGTTATAATCAATTTACTCTTGCAAAAATTATATACATATTAGTAATAAGGGTAATGTGCATATCGTATGACTATATATAATTTGGGTGGGTTTTTTTTCGTACCAGGGATTGAACTCGGGACCTTGCGCTTGGAAGGCAGGCGCCAGAACCACTGAGCTAAATCCCTGGCCCGACTATATATAATTTGAAGAGAGGGATATAGTACATAGACTACAATATTAACAGTGGGGGGAGTCTAGGGGGAAAGAAGACAGGAATTTACTATAATATTCATGTAATATTTCTTTTTCTTTCTTTTGAGACAGGGTCTCCCTGAGTTGCCCAGGCTGGCCTTGAACTTGTGATCCTCCTGCCTCAGCCTCCTGAGTAGCTAGGATTATAGGCACTGCTGTACCTGGCTTTGTAATGATACTATCATTTTGAAATTTGTTTAAAATAAAATTTTAGTTAAAAACAAAACACCTCAGATGGTACCCCAAATGAGTTCAGTAACTCATTTAGCTTTATGGAAGTTCCTTTTGAATAAAAGTTCTACACAGTCACTTGAGTTGAAATAATTTGCTAACCCCTTTTTAGGCATCTGCATACAATGCCAGTACATATACTTTTAACAGTCTGTGCATGCAAATTTGAAGGGTTCAGTGAAGAATCAGTTTGAGTAATGATATATTTGGCACGATGGCTTTTTCAGCTAATTACTGTTAATTACTATTTAAAATCTGTATTGCTTTGAAAGAAGTTTTAAAATGTATTTTAGTAAAAGAAAGGCAAACTCTTTCCCTTGGGCCTCATGATTTAAATCTTTCTTGCCCCCTTAGTCCCCATCATGTCTCCTTTCCTTTCCAGCTTTTGAACCTATATCAGTTCCTTCCTCCACTCTTCAACTACACTACACACAGGGCTTCACTATCCTGGAAAAGCCTTTCACTGCCTCTAGTTACCATGCCATTTCTCTTTTCTTCATCGCTCCATTTCTTGAATACGTGGTCAATATAATCTGGTTTTTTGCTAAAACACAACAAAACAAAAAATCATCATGGTGCAGATAGAATGAAAATATGGAGGCAAAGCAAGAACAACCTGTGAAGCCAGGGATTTTGCAAAATCTAATCCAATTCAATAAATAGGAATTGTACTCACCGCTGTGCTAAGGCCCAGGGTTACAAATTGAATCGAATGTGGCAGGTTCAGTACTCAGCTCAAAGTCGCAGACAGTAATTGATAGAGTCCACACTGAAACACAGGCGTGTGACTCCAGAATGCCCTTTGGCAGAATTATGTGATGGCCCATGGAGGGTCGGGAAATGTGCTGTGCAGTGGCTGAGGGTGACACAATTATTTGGATCATTTCAAGATAGAGGAGAAATGAGAGAACTGGCAAAAGGACAGCTTTCTGAGCAAATTAAAGATTGGCAAAGATTCCAGGTCCTGAGCATCTGCAACTGACCACAGCTGAGAGAAGCTAGGTACCATTAGAAACTCTTGGGTTTGATGTTGCCCGATCCAGGGGGTGCTGGGTGGGCACACAATCGCCAAAAGCCCATAGAAACTGGGCTCTCCTTTGTGGTGGTCAGCAATTCTACCTCTTTCCCTTTTCCCTGGTTCTTTGTGCCACCTTGCTCTTTATTCTCCAAGGAAAGGCCCTTGGTGCACCCTTTTGTCTCTCAGCCATTCATCCGAAAAAGCGTGTAACGTTCAAATCAGAATCGGTGTTCTCATTTGCCTCTCAAGCCCTCAGCCTCAAGTTTCCTGCTTCATGGACTGGCCACTTAAATGCCACTTTAGATGTAAAATGTACCCAAATGAAAGTCTAATCTTCTCAAAGGTGCCTGCCCCTCTCAACGCCACTTATTGTCCTTAAGGATACTACTGTTCTCCCAATTCTTGGAGCCCTCTTTAGTTTCTCCTTTGTCTTCCTTCGGATGCAACAGTTGCCAAGTTCCGGCAGTGACTTCCCAGGATCTTTTCATTTCTCCCAGCATTTTCACTCCTGCAGCCATGGTCCGCTTTCAGGTCCTTTCCTCTATGTGTCTTCCAACAAAGGTTTTGGCTTCCAAATGGCTTCTCTCTCTCCCCTTCAGTCCTTCATGTGTGGAGTTGCCAAGCTAATCTGCCGATATCACAGCTTGGATCGTGTCACTGCTAAGCTAAGAAAAGCTTCCCTACTGCCCACACTCTACAAAGAAAGACACAGGCTCTCACAGGGCCTGGGGGCCTTTGGGAGGTTGTTCTTTGCCTGCTGGACGGAGGCACACTTAGACTAAGCCCAGTGGGGAGAAGTTGCAGATTTGAGTCCTGCTCCAACCGCGTCTACATCCTGAGCCGATTCTGCAGACCCCCAAATACTTTGCTGACTGTTTAGGGGTCTGGCCCTGGGAGGCCCAGCAGAAGACTGGGAGCTGAAAATTATATTGAACTGATTATCTTCCTTCTTTCTTTCTTTTATTTTTAATTTTTATTTTTTTCTTTTTTTGCTGTACTAGGGATTGAACCCAGGGGCTTTGCACTGAGCTACATACCCAGCCTTTTTAAATTTTGAGACAGGGTCTTGCTAAATTGCCAAGTTTCAAAGCCAGGCTCAAACTTGCAATTGTCCTGTGTCAGTCTACCAGAGTGCTAGGATTACAGGTAAGCACCATCATGCCTGGTTTAGTTTCATGTTCTTAAGATGCCCCTTAATCTAGTTTTTATCATCTATGAACTATGATGGGTCTTTAACAGGGCATGGCAGTAGGTGACAATGTAGAGACAAGTTCTCTGGGGCTGTGACCAAGACCACCCCATGAAGCATGTCCACACAGGAGGCTGAGGGTCACACTCCCGCCTCAAGCTCAGCGCACCTAGGACTCGGGCTTCCCCTCATCCTAACAGGGGCAAAAGCCTCTGAGCCAACCAGTGGGAATTTGCCTTTGGAGCCAGGTCGCTGACCTTCCAGAGTCCCCTCCTGCTGTGACTCAGTGCCCAGAGGCCTGACTCTTGGGTCCTTCCCAGCATATCCTCTTCGTGTCAGTGTCAGACTTGATCTCCCTGGCAATGCTTGCCTGTTCAGGGAGGTTTCTTTATTCTCGGGGTATAACAAAGCAAGGTGATAAATAAATGCCCTGAAAGGAATTAATGATGATGAAATGGGTCACTTCCCAGGAACATTTGTATTTTAAAAACTAATCCAAAAGATTTTTAAAGGACTAAGAGATTTTCTGAAGGAAAGTCCTTGTCTTCTTTTTCACCATTCTCCCCACAGTTTATATTATTTTTCCTCATCGAGCAGAATTCCTTGGAGATGTAGGTTTTAAATAGTTCCAAATGAGGCCAAGAATTGCGGTGTTCTTTCACCTTTGTTTCCATCATCTTCCTGCAGGCTTCCTGAATCACTGCTGTTGTTTCTAGTTGTCCCACAGTGCCATCTGCTGGCTGAAAGTAGCAGGCACCCCTGAGTTATTTTATCATGTATTATAACAAGAGCAATTTTTTTTTTCTTAAAGGGAACACACCATTTATTGCCTTGGTTAGTTTACGTTAGGCCAGGTCGGGTTACATTAGTTAAAATTTAGGTCAGCTAAGAAGGTATAGCCTAGCGAGTGGATTCTGCTTCAGGGGGTCTGAGATTCTGCATTTCTTTTTGTTTATTTTTAAACTTTTTTTTTATTAGTACATATTTGTCATATATATCGATCACATTCATCATAGGGAATTTGTACCTGTACATAATATCTTAATTCTTCTTTTTTTCCTCATTCCCCTCCCCTCCCTTCAACCCTTCCTCTCCCCTCCATTTACAAAAGCTTTGTTTCCATTTTCTCTCTCTCTTGCGGTGGATCCGGAGGGTCACATTTCAGTAGGGAGGGAATAGACCCTAGGGGTACACATGTCTGGACAGGGACTCTTACAGCACAAGCTGGTGGTGCCTTTTGTGTGTGTGAGGGAGGCACGGTCTTGCTATGTAGTTCACCTGGCCTTGAACACACTATGCAGCCCAGGGTGGCCTCGAGCTCACGGCAATCCTCCTGCCTCAGCCTCCTGAGTGCTGGGATTACAGGCGTGCGCCACAATGTCCAGTTTAGTGGTGGTGCCATTTTGAATGCTCGCAGAGGCTGAGGAAGCAAGAGCAGCACGAGGGGCATCTTCCTAGACAAGGTTGAGGAGTGGGTTCACAGTCCTTGGATTCAGGTTCTTCTCCACCCTTCTGGTCTACCGGGCCTTCCACAAAATGAACATGTGTAAAAACAACTTCTTTCTGGTCCCCCACAAGGTAATTTTATCTTTTCTTATCCAGAAGATAAATCTTCTGGCCTTGGAGATATAGGGGGGTTTTAGGTGGTTGTTTTGTTTTGCTTTGCTTTGTTTTTGCAGTACTGCAGTTGAAGCCAGGGCCTTCGCACTGAGCTACACATCCCCAATTTCTTTATTTTTTTCTTTTGAGACAGTCTCACTAAACTGCAAGGTGGACCAGATCAAGCTGAAGATTGTGTTTGCTTTCCTGTCTTTCTCCAAGTTGCATTAAAAATGATCTTTCAGGCCAGGGATTTAGCTCAGTGCTGCAGCGCCTGCTTTGCAAATGCAAGGTACTGAGGTCCTGAGTTCGATCCCCATACTGGAAAAAAAAAAAAATCTTTCAAATTGTCCCACATTGCCATCTAGTGTGTGAAATCATCAGGTACATGAAAGTGACTGCCATGTGCAGAATTTTTTGAGCAGTTCCTTCTCTTGAACGGAAAAAAGGGGTTTTTTTTGTTTTGTTTTGTTTTGTTTTTTTTGGTGTGTAACTGTTATGACTTATGTTTAGATGTCCCCCCAAAGCTTCAGGAGACTTTGAGACTTTTTCAGAGATGGCTGGATCTAGAGTATGTGATGCTGGAATTGATTTGTGAGGCAATGCTAGGCTCAAGGGCACTAGGATTAAGGGTGTGAGTGCTACCTGCCCTAAGGAGCCTGGATAAGATATAAGGGATAGAAAGGGCTGTGGTCTCCCCTCATTGCTTTGCTACCTTCTCCCTGCTATGAACTGTTTCTCTCTGTGATGCACTTCTGCCATGCCACCCTGCCTTGGAGCCAGCTGATTATGGACTGGAACCTCCACACACTGAGCTAAATAAACCTTTCCCCCTTTTCTCAGTGATGAGAAAAGTAACTAACACCAATGGACTTCTAAAGTTCTATATACCCGAAACTTTATTAAAGCCTAAATGTTCTTTAGGAGAATTGAAATAAAAGTTTAAAAAATTTCTTTGAGCACTTTAATGATCTACAGTTTTGAATTTTGCCATGTGTTCATTTGATGCCACCAAAAAGAATGTTTTCATTCAACTAGGTGTCATAATTACTTTTCTCACTGAGACAAAATACCTGACACCCACAGTTGAAGAAGGAAAGGTTTATTTAGCTCACAGTTTGTAGAGGTTTCATTTTATAGTTGGCCGGCTCCAAGGCAGGGTGGCATGGCAGAGGGGCATCGCAGAGGAGAAATGGTTCATGGTGGGCAGAAGGCAGCAAGGCAGTGAGAGACAAGACAAGCCCCCTTCTGTTCCTTATATTGTATCCAGGGTACCGGAATTAGGCTGGTGCCAAACCAAGCAGTGGACTGATTTAGTAATCATCCACCATTAATCCTAGCACCCTTAATCCTAGCACTGCACCATGAATCAGTCACACACTCTACATTCAGGCACCTCTGAAAAAGACCCACCTATGACTGCATGAGGCTTTAGGGGGACAGGGGGCAAAAATTTGTGCTTGGACCTTTGCAGGGCAAAGCTCCCCAGGGTTGAGGCTGAAACAGTACAAAATCCAAGTGATGTAAGAGGGAGCTCAGAAGGGCTTGTTTGTCAGTGCTGTGTGTGAAAAGAAACCAAAGTGGATCGTTGGGAATGGTGCTACACACCTGTAGTCTCAGCACTCTGGGAGGCTGGGGCAGGAAGATTGTAAATTCAAGTGATATAGCTCAGTGTGAAGGCCCTGGGTTCAAGCCCCAGGACCACAAAACAAAGTAATCAGCTCTCCAGAGAACATTTACAGGCCACGCCCAGCATCCAGGACCTTGGCTACTTGGCAGTTGCAGCCCCTGGTGCTGTCACCCTAGCACCAGCTGCAATTTTGAGCTGGGATTTGCAAGTCTGCAAAGCCTCTTTGTGTTTTTTCATTGGCATGAAAGTACCTCTGTCTTTTTGGTGTGACCCAAAGTCACAAGACACAAAATCAGGACTAATTTTGCCTCAAACTTCTACAGTTTGTGATGAAACTGTTTTCTTTTTCTTTTCTTTGTATGTGTGTGTGTGGTACTGGGGATTGAACCCAAGGTCTTTGCATTGAGCTACATCTCTAGCCTTTTTCTCCTATTATTGTTATTTTTGTTTGTTTTGTTTTGTTTTGTTTTTTTGGTACTGGGGAGCGAACTTGGGTCCTTGCGCTTGCACAGCAGGCATCGAAACCACTGAGCTAAATCCCTGGGCCTATTGTTATTATTATTATTATCATTTTATTTGGGGACAGGGTCTCACTAAGTCTACATTACTCAGGCTGGGCTGAAACTTGCCATCCTCCTGCCTCTGCCTCCCAAACTGCTGGGATTACAGGTGTGTGCCACCACACCTTGCTCATTCTCCCCCCCACTTTTTTTTTCTGGTACCATGAATTGAACTTAGGACCTTGCACTTGCCAGGTAGGCATGGAACCACTGAGCTAAATCCCCAGGCCCTCATTCTCCCTTTTTAAAATCTTCCTCTTTTGTCCAGAATTGAGTCTCCGTTGGAAGAAAGCAAGGCTCTGAGATACATTTGAGAAACCAATGCCTTTATGGCAATTATTCCTCACATAGTTAAGGCTCTGTCACTGGCCTGAGTCTGATTCTCTGTTCCTGTAGGATGAGTTAATTTTAGGAGGCTCCTCAAGCTTTGAATGAATCCAGGCCCTTTCAGTTCCAAAGTCAGAAACCCAAGTCAACTGGCTTAAGGGGGAAAAAAGGAAAGAAAGACAAAAGAAAAGAAGAAAGTAATGAACTGCTTTATGTGACTGGGGAGGCCAGGAGTGAACATCAGTCTTGGAGGGATGCAAAGACCCACAAAATGTTGCCAGGACACTTTCTGTTTCCAACCCTTAGCTCTGTTTCTTTCTCTGGTCCCATTTTCTCCCAGTCTCTAAGGATTTCCCCCATGTATAGGAATTTGACTCCTGAAACCTTCAGGCTTACAGCATCGAAGATTGAGAGCGAAGGAAAAATTCCCAGCACCCACAGATACGATTCTCAGAGATTCACTCTCCCTGGCCTTGTTCATCCCTTGAACAAATCCGAGGCCAAGGGGATGGGGTAGCAGAATCAAGAGCTAGGGTCACCTTCCTTCAAGATGACCTCTAATGATCCTGCCTCTTGATATTTATGCCCTTGCATAATGTCCTTCCACATTATATCAGGCTGGGCTGTGTGACCAATAGAATAAAGCAAACATGATGGCGCATGACTAGGTCATAAATGGGACCACAGATTCCTCTTGCTCTTCTCTTAGATCATTCACCCTGGGGGAAGCTTGAGAGACCCACATGATAAGAAACTAAGCCCCCCGCTAATAGCTGTGTGTGTGAGCCTGGCAGTGGATCCTCCAGCCCCAGTCATGCCGTCAGGTGACTGTAGTCCAAGCTGACATCTAGACTCCTGCCTCATGAGACACCCTGAGCTAGCAGTAGATAACTAGTGCAGGTGTCAACCTTTATGGCCAGGGAAATGAGGTCAGGTAATGGGATGTCACACCAGAACCAGAAGCAAATCGAATAAGCCAAGTGGTGGTCTCCCAAAGGAAAACTGGTGCTAATACAAGAAAAATGGGGAATTTGATGATCCTTGAAAGAATGCTGGGTGGACCAAAATAAGAGACGTCCATCACCACCCTTCATATAAGTAGGACTTCTGCCACTGGCAGGCTTCCCAATCTGCCCAGGTGGATCCAAAGCTCAATGATGGAGTGGGGCAGGGCTCTGCTTACTACTACTGCTACTACTAGAAGGGTGATCAACAAATGTACTAGTCCCTCGTCCTTATTTTTCCTGTAACCAAAGGATTGGGCTTTGGGGCCAGCTGTGTGATCATGGACAAGTTACCTCTCTAAGACTCAGTTTCCTCATCTATAAAATGGGGTAACAGCCAGACGTGTCAGTGCATGCCTGTAATCTCAGCCTGGGCAACTTAGTGAGAACTTGTCTCAAAATAGCAAAAGAAATGAAAATGGCTGGGGAGGTAGCTCAGTCCAAAGGTCCTGGGTTCAATCCCTAGTACTGAGGGAAAAAAAGGTAATAGTTCTATCTACCTGTTGGATGACAGGATTAAGTGAAGGTATGGTATAGTACATGCTTACCCAATACTTGGTACTTGATGAATCTCATTAACTGTAGATATAGATATAGATGTCTCCATACCCTGGAACCTGGGAATGCCACTTTAAATGGCAAATGTGATTAAGCAAAAGAGCCCAAAATTATGATTGATAGATTTGCCCCACATGTCACAAAGGTCCTTGAATTTAAGAGGGAGGCAGAAAGAAATTATGCACACTCCGAGGAGGAAAAGGCAATGTGGCCGCAGAGGCAGAGGTTGGAATGACACTACAAGCCCGGGAATGACTACAGCCATCAGAACCTGGAAGAGGCAGAGATAGATTCTCTGCTAGGGTCTCCAGATGGAGACACTTGATTTGAACTCAGTGAACTGGTTTCAAATTTCTGACCTGCAGAACTGTAAGAGAATAAATTTCTGTTTTAAGTCACCACATTTGTGGTAATGAGTTACACTAACCCTAGAAAACAAATTCAGCTGTTCAGTCCATGGCATACAATATAAAAGAAGATATAGAAATAGGTGTGATTTAGAAATTAGAGCTTTTAACTATTCCTGACCTGCCCACCAAGGGGATAGAAAATCCTATATTACATTAATGTTTATATTCATTTTTATTTTGCAAGCTAAAAGGATAAGAACATTTGTCAGAAATTCTGACCTGAAAATTCTAAAGAAAGTTTTTAAAAATGTAAATGTTATTCACCTTTCTTTACTACCAATGACATAAATGTCCATGGTGCCTACTCTCCTAAAAATCCACCACCAACTTTAAATTGTACTAACACATTTATTTTGGATCTTGTTTCTGATAGCTGTCCTTAGAATGCTTCTTCACCAACTTCTAAAAATCACTTTTAGATTTTGGTAGGCTGAGACTATTGCTAGAAAAATTTGTCAATGGAGCAAAAGATTCGTTTAAGTCATCTATTTATATACTGTTTGTAGGCTTCTATTTCAGAAATGTAATTAAAATCGACTACAGCAGCTTGAATTCTTGATGGATATACTCTCTTCAGGGAAATCTCTTTTGTGGATTTCATTTAAGTTTTGTATTAATTAAAAGTTCCATCTAGTTACAGCTCCTACTTTTTGGTCCTTCTCCTACCCTCTACACTTTGATATTCAAAGCAGACCTGACAGCAGTTGCTCTGTATGCTCATTATACTTATGTTTTTCTGAGTACTTGCAGGCAACTCCTGGTTGTAGAAAATTAGAATTCATGTCTTCAAATTCAGTGTCCGGGGGACTCTTTCCAGGTTCTCACCAGGCCACCCTATCTCAAGTGCTAGGACAAAGACTGTTGAAAGCCCAGACACAGACAACAGCTGGGTGGTACAGCTGCAAAGACAGCAGCGGCTCCTGCTGCTCATCAAGACTCAGTTGTTGTATGTGGATATAAAAAACAGAAGCAGAGACTTCCCTTTCTATTATGGCTTCCCATTAGTGACATAGCGATGGAGCAAATGTCAAAACTTTTTAGCCCAAGAATTCCGATTTCACAGTAACTGTGCTTCTTTAAAATTGTCAAACCATGTGACACAATGACAAAGGAGGTGGTTACAAGAAGCAGAAGCCTAGTAGAAACCTGTGGCAGACAAAAGAGAAGAACACAGCCATATTCCCAATACATAGAGACCGTATAGGGTAAGTGGATAGGCCAAGGCCACATGCATTCGAGGAGATGGGAATCTGAGATCTTTTAAAATATCAAACCATAATTTTCAGAGTTTGGAGCTTCTGGATCTTGAGCCCTTATCTCAATGGATGCTGAAGTTTAGCGTGGCTTTTAACCTGTGGTCAAGTGCATGTCAGGTAGAATGCTGTTTATCTTCTGTGGCTGACTCTTTTTGGTTTGTGTCCAGTTTGTTCTATACTGGGACTAAAATTATATTTAAAGATAACTGACTGCTTAAAGTCAGACAGTTGGTGGGGAGTAGGGGAAGAGGAGGTCCATGAAGCCAGCCAGATCCTTCTACCATGTCACACTTCTCACTGTAGACATAAGACACAAATTTATCATGTAACCCATCATTCACTAGAAAACTTGAGCCCATACAGGCTGCCAGTTACAGTGATCTAATAATATTTTCTCGAATGATCACTGTAGCTACCACTGTGAGCGGTGCATTGTTTTGCCATCTATTCCAACTACCCAAGTTTGACTGGGCCCAGTTGGTACTTGGCATGCATTTCAACCTCCTTCTCATGGGTATTCCATACCACAAGAGCTAGAAAGCTATAAACTGTATTTCCCACCATCCTCTCTGATTATAGATTAGGTTCTGCCACTCACTTGAACTGTGGAAGGTTAGAGGAGATGGAAGCTGATTTCTTGTTGCTTCAGTGTTACTGCTGGCAAGCACAATCCTGGAGACATGAGATTTTTATGCATCCAAGATCTGGGGTCCAGTTGGCCTTGTGAATTTCAAGAGATCATTGTAGCCATGAAAAATAGATATACTATATATCTATATAATAATATAACAATATAACAATATAATAATATAATGACGTCCTCTGCCCTTCATTCTCTCCTTTGTGGCACTATGCTGTCTGGCCTCCCAGGCATTGGTGGCCACTAGGATTTCCTTTCTGCTCCTTTCAGCTAACCTGGGCTGTTCTGGAAGACTCAGGGCTCCATGCCCATCTCATTCCCTGCACTCTCCACAAATCAATGCTGGTGAGAGGCCCTGGTAGATTTAGTTCTTCTCCTGCAGAAAAATATTTATATGTCATATCTGGAGAAAAAACAATCTTCATAATACAAACTTGGATAGAGTGCATAGGCAAAGGTTATGGAATCCCTTGAAAACTTTTACCCCTGATCTGATAAGAAAAGGGAAGCATCTGAGTGTGGGAGTGGGTCCTCTGGGAGGCTGAGGCAGGAGAATGCCAAGTTTTTGCCCAAACTGGGCAATTTAGCAAAATTAAAAAGGTCTGGGAGTGTAGCTCACTGCAAAGGCCGTGGGTTCAACCTCCAGTACTGCCTAAAGTGGAGGGATTAAGTGATGAAGACAGTGGTGTTTTAGGAAGATAATTCTAGGAAGAATTAGAGAAGAAGGTGGAATCGGGTAAGGCATCTAGAAGGCTGTTTTGATAGATCATTCATCCATTCATTGGAAAAATACTTATTAAGTTGTTATTACTCCTCAGACACTGCACCAGGTGCTGGGGATACAATCAAAATAAGACAGTCCCTGCCTGTGAGAAGCATAAAGTAATTAAGTGAGAAGTCACCACCTAGTGCAGTAAGTGCTAAATAGAGGATAATATGAGGGCAATGTAGAAGCTAACAATTGAAGGACAAGTCTTCCAGGAGAAGGAATGAGCACATTTAAAGATTCAGAGGTGAGAGACCACACTTCTGTGCTGGAGAGGCAGGGAAGAAGAGGGAGAGATGAAGTTGGAGAGAAAGAAGACTTGAAGGACTTTCCAAGCCAATTTAGGAGTCCAGAATTTTTCTTAGGAGCAACAGGTAACTACTTAAGCAGAGTAGTGTCACTATGACATTTGCACTGCAGACGGTCATTCTGCCTGCCATATGGAAAATGGCTAGGAGGGGAGGAAACTGAGGTTGAGAGAGCAGCTGGGAGGCCACTGCCAGAGGCCAGGGAATCCTGCCCCTGTGGCCTAGATTAAGTTGTGGCAGATGGCAATGGAGGGGGTCCCAAACATACTTTTTTGTGGTGCTGGAGATAGAACCAAAGACCTTGTGCGTGGTGCTGGGTAAGTGCTCTACCACTGAGCCCCACATTTCATTTCAAAGAAGGTCTTCAAGACATCCCTTTGTACCATTCTTCTAAAACTTTTTGTTTGTTTGTTTGGTTTTTGGTTTTTTTGTACCAGGGATCAAACTCGGGACCTTGTGCTTGCGAGGCAGGCGGCGGAACCACTGAGCTAAATCCCTGGCCCCTCTTCTAAAACGTTAAAAAAAATTGTGTAAGAGGAAATCTGGGCTGGATTCACTTCTCTCACTTCTCCATACTGAAGTGGCCTAACCATTAGGAACCTATTAACAGGCACCACCAAATGCTCAGTGACAGCTGCTGAAATGAATGGCTTAGGGCCACAGAGCATCCAGTCAGTTCCTATAGGGAAGTCTTGCAAAGACTTTGATGCCAAATGTCTACCTCATTTCTCTGACTGAAACCTTAACTTTTAGAAGGCTGAGGCTGTGGTGTGAGATGACTCCGTCAAGAAAGGAAGAAGTCAGCTCATAAAGGTTCCAGTAATGACTTTTGTCTTTATGTGAAGAACAATGCAAAGCCATGGAAGGATCCCAGGTACAGAATTGGCACCATCATACATGCATTTTTTAATATTAAAAATAATATTTAAAATGTTGTTTTGGTGGGGGGGCCCTGGGAATTGAACCCAGAGCTTCATGCATGCTAGGCATGTGTGCTACCACTGAGCTACATTCCTAGCTCCAATACCTTTTTTTTTCATACCAGGGATTGAACTCAGGACCTTGCATTTTCGAGGCAGGCGGTGGAACCGCTGAGCTAAATCCCCCGGCTCTCCAATACCTTTTTAATGAAAATTTCAACACTCTTAAAAGTATAGCTAATAAGAACAAATCACTGTATGCACATTTCCCCAATTAAGAGCAATTAATATTTACCATACTTGATTAATCTACAATTTTTCTCATCTATCTATCTATCTATCTATATTGCCTGGGCTGGCCTCAAACTCATGACTGTCTTGCCTCAGTCTCCCTAAGAGCTGAGATTACAGAACTTGCCACTGCACCTAGCTTCTCTATTTATTGATATTTTGTGGTATTGGGGGTTGAACCCAGGGCCCTCACATGAAGCTACATCCCCAGCCCTTTTTTATTTTTATTTTGAGACAGGGTCTCACTGAATTGCCCGAGCTAGAGTCAAACTTGTGATCCTCCTGCCTTACCTCTCCCAGAGTTCTGGAATGACAAGCAAGTGCCACCATATTCAGCTCTTTTTTTGAGACAGTGTCTCAATATATAGTCCAGGCTGGCTTTGGACTTACTGTGTAGCCCAGGCAGGACTCAAACTCATGAACTTCCTGCCTCGGCCTCCCAACTGCTGGGGTTGCAGCCGGGTACTACCATGCCTAGCTGTTGCTGCTGTTTCTCCTCCACCTCCTCCTCGTCCTCATCCTTGTCCTCGTCTTCATCGTCATTCTCCTCCTTTCTCTTCTTTTATGAAGTCTCTGTATTTTACCTATGCTGGTCTCAAACTCATGGACTCAAAAGATCCTAGACTCAAACAACCCTCAACCTCAGCTTCCCAAGTAGCTGGGGCTATGAGTGTGCACCACCACATCTGGCTTTTGTTCTTTTTTTCAGTTTCTTTTTTATTAATTTATTTGTGATATATAATAATTACATTCATCTTGGGGAATCGGTATGTGTACATATCATCTTAATCATTTTTACTTCCCCTTCTTCTCTCAACCCTTCCATCTCCCACCATCCCCAGAACCCCTTCCCATCTCCACAAAGTCTACCTGTCTGTGTCCCATCATCTCTCATTTATTTTGCTTTTTAAATGATTTATATTTTGGGTTTATCATATAAGAGAAACCATGTGATATTTAAGCCTGTGCATCTGATTTATTCCACTCATATTATGGTCTGAAGGTGCATCCATTTTCCTACAAATGACTCAAGTTTATCCTTCTTTACAGCAGAGTAGTACTCCATCGTGTATAAATAGCACATTTCCTTTATCTGTTGATGGACATATCAGCTACTTCCGAGATTTAGCTGTTATGAGTTGTGCTGCTATATACATGAGTATGCAGGTACTACTGCGCTATGATATGTCTTTAACTCTTTCAGGAAGATACCAAGAAGAAGTATAGTTGGGTCAAATGGAATTTTTATTTTTATTTTTTAAGGAATTTAGTGGTTGTATTACATTCTACCAACAATGTAGAAGTGTTCCTTTTCCACACAACCTTGCCTGTATTTGTTGTATTTTGAGTTCTTGATGATAGTCATTCTTTCTGGAGTAAGACAGAATTTCAATGTTGCTTTGATTTGCATTTTCTCTAATAGTCAAAGATGCTGAATGCATTTTCATGTACTTATTGGCCATTTTTACTTCTTTTGAGAAATATCTATTCATTTCAATTTTCCATTTTTTGATTGAGTCTTTTATTTGGGAGGTCTAATTTCCAAAGTTCTTTACCTATTTTAGATATTAGTCCTCTGTCTGAGGAGTAATTGGCCAAAATTTTTTCACATTCTATAGGTTGTTTCCTTTACTATGCAGAAGATTTTTAATTTGATACAATTCCATTTTCTGATTCTTGCTGTTACTTCTTGTGCAATCTGGGTTTGGTTCAGAATGTTCTTTCCTATTCCTATGTCTTCAAGAATTTTACCTATTTTATCTTCCAGCAAATTCAGCATTTCTGTTTTTAGTATCTAGGTCTTTGATTCATTTTGATTTGATTTCAACAACAGGTGAGAAATATGGGTCTAGCTTCATTCTTCTGCGTGGAGATAACCAGTTTTACCAACACATTTGTTAAAGAGACTATATTTTCTCCATATATTATTGGCCTCTTAGTCGAAAATCAGCTGGCTGAAGGTGTCTGGGGTTGTTTCTTCATCCTGTATTCTATTCTGTTGGTGAATATATCTGTTTTGGGGCCAGTGCCATGCTGTTTTTACTACTGTGGCTTTCTAGTATAACTTAAAGTCTGGGATTGTAATGCCTCCTGCCTTGCTCTTATTGCTCAGGATCACTTTGGATAAATTTTAGAATTATTTTTCTAGTTCTGTGAAAAAATCTGATCGTTTTTTATTTTATTTATTTATTTATTTTTAGTACTGAGGATCGAACTCTGATGGTATTTTAATAGGACTGTATTAAATCCTTTTTAATAATACAATGATGCTACTTCTGCCTATCCAAGAACAGGGGATGTCTTTCCATTTTCTAACATCCTCTTCAATTTATTTTCAGAGTCATATAGTTTTTGTTATAGATATCTTTCATTTTCTTTTTTAAATTTTTTTATCCTTTAAAAATTGTATTTTTATTAGTACATGTTTGTGGCACATAATGAGTACCTTCATTGTGTGGACCTGGTACAATAAACACATTTTAATTCCTTTTTTCACCTTTTTTCTCCTTTCCCTTCTCCCTCTCTCCATCTCTTGGTCCCCTTCCCTTTCCCAAAAGATCTACCTCCCTATTCCTATCAACTTAATGTTTGCTCTTTATTTTTATTTTCTCATATGAGAAAAACTGTGATAGTTAAACTCTTGTCTCATTTATTTCACTTAACATTATGGTCTTATGGTGCATCCATTTTCCTACAACTGACTAAAATTTATCCTTTTTATGCCAGAGTAGTATCCATTATGTATAAATACCACATTTTCATTAATCATTCATTTGTGGATGGACATACAGGCTACTTCCAAAATTTAGCTACTATGACTTGTGCTGCTTGCTATAAACATGGGTATGCATGTATATTTGTAATATGATATCTTTAACTCTTTTGGGAAGATACCTAGAAGGGGAACAGCTGGGTTGAATGGAAACATTTGATTATTTTTAATTGTTTACTCACATTAAAAACTAAAACACAATTACAGAAAATAAAGATTGTTGTATCTTTTTGGTAATGTTGCAGACTTCAAATTTTTCTGTAGAAGCTTTTTCTGACAAATTTTATTTATTTATTTATTTATTTATTTATTTATTTATTTATTTTTGGTACTGAGGATTGAACTCAGGACCTTGCGCTTTAGAGGCAGGTTGTGACACCACTGAGCTAAATCCCTGGCCCTGACAAATTTGATTTTAAAGAAGAATGGTAGGTCAGACTGCTAGGTTATTTTTAACAACATATTTTTCTATGGTCTGATATCTAAATAGTCTCTTATTACATAATGATTCTTATTTTGTGGTTGGGGATTGAATCCAGGTCTTCCAGCAAGCTGGAGAAGAGCACTATCACTGAGCTACATCCTCAGCACTTTTAAATTTTATTTTGAGGTAATATCTTGCTAAGTTGCCCAGGCAGGCCTCAAACTTGCAATCCTTCTGCCTCAGCCTTCCAAGTACAGTAACTGGGAATACAGGCATGTGTCCTTGTGCCTGGCTTGATTATTATCTGATAGCATTGTGATTGGCAGCTTCTAACATTCTTTTAGTTAACATGCACTAACTTAATTACATTTCTAAAGTAATCTCAGGCCATATAGCTTATTTCCTTTAATATATGGCCATAGAAAGCTTTGTATTCACCTTTTGCATAGGACAGCAAACTCCTTTGCTCTCTCATAAAAGATCTCTTTCCAGCTCTGAAATGTTAAGATTCTTAATAGTTATCAACAGATAAAACATTTACTTTTCAAATGTAACTTTCATATATTCATTTGCCTGTCATAAAAATATGCTGTTCCTAATTTAAAATTTTAGGTTGAAAGCAATTTAATAAGGCATGTGAGTCTAGCACTGTGCTTTATACACTGTAGGCTACTATTTGATATACAAGTCAACTAAAAGTCAGATACAAAGTATTTTAAAATTTATGCAATCTTTTTTTTTTTTTTTTTTTTTGGTACCGGGGATCGAACTCAGGACCTTGTGCTTGCGAGGCAGGCACTGGAACCACTGAGCTAAATCCCCAGCCCAAAAGTATTTTAAAATTTAAATCAGAAGGCCTACTCAATTCTCTCCTCCCAATGAATTTATATCTAAATGTGGCTATCTTCATTTTTTTTTTTTCTTTTGGTATCAGGGATCAAACTACAGACCTTGCGCTTGCGAGGCAGGCGCCGGAACCACTGAGCTAAATCCCCGCCCCTCTATCTTCATTTTTATTTCTAATTCCTAACATTTAAACGTCAACAAAACGTTGAATGTAAATATGATCATCTAACCTTGCAATCTGGAAAACTGGGCTAGTTTCAAAGCTTGGGTGGAGAGTTTAGTTGAGTAATTATATATCTCACACCTATCATTTTACATTAGGAAAGATTCTGAAGTCTCATTTAATGATTAGTTAGAACTGAATGCTTCATTTTTAATATTAAAAACAAAGTCACATTAATACTGATCCTTTATCTGTCTCAGATGTCATAATTGTAGGCTCAAAAAAACTGACCTTGCACATCCCAAATGAAATCATAAAACAAATTGGCTGTTTTCAAAGTGGAAGATAAACGCATAATTTTAGAAATAAAATCAGAATTTCATGCCTTGTGCGAGCATGTTAAATTCCAAGAACAGTAAAAAAAAAAAAAAAAAGAACAGTGCTATGTGGTAAAGTTCCATGGCTTCTTCTGCCCTAGTCATGTTGGCTTCCCTGCAACGAGAGCCTGAACTTCACCGAGACTCCCCACAGAGGGGCTACAATGTAAAACGGAGAGGTCTACCACGTCGGTATACATACAGTGTACGTTTGCATATTGTTTTGCTATAATGGACTCATCTAATATAATTCTTATGGGAATCCTCAAAGTTCGGTCTGTGATTTCTTTACCAGTCCGTATCCTCCTTTGTAATAAATTTTGAAAAAATGGAGACCGTGCAGAAATAATAGCCTTCTGGGCTTTCAGCTCTTCATCTAAACAGTTCCAATTTCCCCCAAAAGCTTCAACCAGTTCAGAGTCTGAAGAAAAACTAAGGATGATATCAGAATAACACATGTAATCAAAGAGTCCACACATATCTATATCAGGGAGTATGATGTTCCAAATTCTTCACTAAGTTGAACAAAGATGTCGACATTTTGAAACTTTGAGTCGTCCATTCCAAACTCTCCTGTATAAAGGTAGTGTAACAAAGCAGAAAGCGTGGGCATATCAATACTAGCTGTACTGATGTCCATTATTATCTCTGCCCCATACTCAGGCGAGGAAGCAAGCAGTGTTTTAAAAAATGGACACCTTGCTGCCAAAATGGTATGATGAACAGGAGAACAAGTTCCTTGAAATATTAAGTCTACATCAGTACAATACTTATACTCATAAAGATCAGCCATATCTTTCTGCAATGTCTGGGCTTCTGGTCTAGCCAAACTGGCTTGTAGAGAAAGCTCCTTTAAGGCTGAAGTTCTGTCTTATTCCTCTACTAATGCATCTCTAACTTCCCATCCAGAGAGGACTTCTCAAATCTGCTTGGCATGATTGGCTGACCTTTTAGATTTTCAACACTTAATAAATTTCCTTTTGAAGGTAGCAAGCCCAGAGGTTCTCTTTTTTTTTTTTTTTTTTTTGTCTTGTGGTTTCTCATGGCCATAGTCAAGGCTATACAATTTTGATTCACAACCATAGCCTCGCTAAGAATAGGATGATGTCCCTATAGAAGTTTGTTGGGCTTGCGAATTCCCCCTACCCTCGGGGGAACATGAATGAGGATACTTAGATGCAGTAGCACCCATTTTCTTTAGTCATTCAGGTATTCCATCTACTGGTTCTTCAGAGTGTGATCCCAGAGGGCTTTATGAACCTTCAACCCTGGATCCAGAAGCCTCTTTTCATCCATTTCCCGGAGGCTCCTCCCACCGCTGCTGCTGGGCCAGCTGCCTTCACCTCTGCCACTGCCCTCTCTCCTGTCAGCCCTCTCTCCGGTCAGTGTCTCCGGTACTGCTCCAGCTTTCCCTCGCCGCCATTTTGACTCCTCTCATTTTCTTGATTAATTCCAAGGTATTTAATTTTTTGAAGCTACTATGGACGGGATTATTTTCAGTGAGTTCATTCTTGGTGTATAGGAACACTTTGTTTTTATGCGTTTATTTCATATCCTGCCACTTTGCTGAATTTATTAGTCCTGGGAGTCTTCCGGTGGAGCTTTTTGGATCATGTCTTTAGCAAACAAAGATATTTTAACAACTTCTTCTAATCAAATTCCTTTTATTTCTTTCTCCTGCCTAGTTGCTTTGGCTAAATTTTTTTTTTTTTGGTACTGGGGATCGAACTCAGGACCTTTCGCTTGCGAGGCAGGCACCGGAACCACTGAGCTAAATCCCGGCCCTCTTTGGCTAAATTTTTAAGTACTATATTGAGGAGGAGTGGCCAGAATGGACACCCTTCTCTTGTTCCTGATTTTGGAGGAAATGCTTTCAGTTTTTCCCCATTTTGCATAATGTTGGCAGTGATTTTGTCATAAGTGGCTTTTATCATTTTAAGGTAAGGACCTTCGTGATTGCATGTTGGATTTTGTCAGAGGGTTTTTTTTCCATCTATTGAAATGATCATGTAATTTTTATACTTCTGTTTCTGTAATGTATTATATTTATTCATTTATATATATTGAACCATCCTTGTATCCCTAGGATAAAACCAACTTGGTCATGGTGTATGATCTTTTTAATGATATTTTGCATTTTGTTTGCAAGTATCCTGTTGAGGATTTTTGTACCTATGTTCATTAAACAGATTAGCCTATAGTTGTTTGTTTGTTTGTTTGTTTTAAGTCCTTGTCAGGTTTTGGTATCAGGATAATGCTACCTTCCAGAAATCAGTTTGGAAGTGTTCTTTTCCTTTGAATTTCATGACAGAATTTGAGAAGTATTAACATTAGATCTGGTAAAATTTCTGGTAAAATTCTGCAGTGAACCCATTAGGCCCTGAGCTTTTCTTAGTTGGTAGGGTTTTTATTAATGCCTCATTTTCATTGGCTGTTATTGGTCTGTTCGAGACTTTTAATAGCTTCATGGTTCATCCTGTTGCCACCCTGCCTACTTTGCTAAGGTATGATAGGACATGGTGCACCCACACCACCTGCTAGATCACAGCGCACTAGGCAGTTTTCACAACAGAACATTAGCTGTTGCTACTCAGCTATTCTCACCCCACCTAAGCCTGTCCATAAAAACCCAGCTCAATCAAATTGAATCAGACTATCCCCTGGAGTTATTCCAGGAGGACTCTCTCAGAATCCTAAATTCAGGCTGGCTGTGTTCTTTTACTGGGTCATTGCTGTTTACCTAACATCTGGTGCCATAACCCAGGAGATGGCAGTCTCGAACCTTCCACTCTTGTGTGTGGCTCCCCTACCACAACCCTTTCTGAGTGATAAGCTAGTGCCCTCATTCCCTCCAGCCCACCAGAGACCTCTTCCCATCATCTCCCCTGCCTAAGTCTGCCACTCAAGACCATGGGGTAAGTGCTCCAGGGAGTGGTCAAGGGTGACCATCCCTCTCGGACAGTCAAGTCCTAATTAGGCCCCATCTCCAGCTTTGGCTTACATACAACAGACCTACCTGGATGCAGGTCACTGTTTGTCTTTCTTTCTGGCTTTTGGTCTTTGTCTAAGGAATGGTCCTTTAGATCCCAATGGCCCTCTTCCCATTGGACACTCTTGGCCCTGACCTGCCATGGGAGGAACTGCCTCTGCCCCTCCTAGAGACAACTCCCTGAGGTCTTTCCCCAATAACCTGTCTTAACTTGGTTTTCAATCTATCTCAAGCCAGAAATCTCATCTTTTTCTATAACGTGGCCAGGCCACATTACGAGCTAGATAATGGCTCTCTTTGGCCAAAACATGGTTCATTCAATTTTCAGATCCTCTCTGACCTTGACTGCTTTCTCCAAAATTCAGGAAAATGGGAAGAGGTTCCTTATGGTCAGGTCTTTTTGTCCTCTGCTCTCCTCCCTTTCTCTATTCATTCTGCTCTACCTCTCGCTAGATGATGTCTTCCACTGCACCACATGCTAGCCTTTGGCCCCAGACTCTTCCTCACACAAAAACTCCCATCCCATGTAGTAGAAATCCCTGCCCAGTACTAGCAGGCTATGTATAAGTGACACATGCTGCTTGCTTTTCTGTAATTCAGCTATATTATTTTATCTTAGGAGTCTGATCAAAGCTTTACGTGACTCAAATGGGCATGTCAGATAGCAGAGTTGAGTTAGCATTGCTACTTTGCTAATGGCTGCTACTGAGACTTAAGTTCTAGTCTGTGAAGTAGCAAAGGTTGGCTGAGTTCACTTCCAGCCAAGATCAACCTGGCTCCAACCAAATCCCTTTTCCTGAATTATGGCTTCTCACTGAACTAATGGGTTGCTGGTTAATTGCAACCCAGTCTCAGCACCCTTTGATCTCTCCAAGCAAGATAAGCAATGCCTTCCCCCTTTACATCCCTGTTTGCATATCAGCTATCCTGCATGCATGTCGGATATCCCTGTTTGCATATCAGCCATCACCAGATGCTTCCAGAGGCTTTACATTATGTCACTAGATGTCTTCACAGCACACCCTGCTCACCTTCCCAGCTTGTAATCAATAAATACTGGGTGCCCTTGGCACCTTTTGTCTTTGCTGCCCACAGAAGCATTGTTCAACCCCAAGACCCAGTTCTCTCTAAGTCTCATTTCTTTCTTTACTCTTATTAGCTTGTGTTGTAGTGCCTCATTGTAGACTATAGACCCACTGCAGGCGTCTATGGTAATGTTTCCACTCCTGTTCCCTATAATTCTACAAACAAACTTTCCCCTCGGTACCCCTTCCTCCCTCCTTCACCATCTGTGACCCAATCTTCCTCCTCCCAGACCACCCTTCCTTGCATCTATTGAGTCTCCCAACCTAAAACCCCTCTATCCTTTGCAAGAGGGTGCCAGCACTAACAGCCCCACCTGTGTCTACATCCCATTCTCCCTCTCTGATCTCTTCCAACTGTAAGCTTGCCTCAGTTCCTTCTCATCAAACCCTTCACATTACATTTAAAATTCACTCATCTCACTTGTTCCTTTGTCCTTAACTGGCAAAAAAGACCCTGGAAATGCTATCTCCAAACAGGACTCCAATTAACACCATGACCCTAATCATAGGGCTGCATTAAGTTCATGAACTTTAACAAATTCCAAAAGATCTATCAAGACTCCCAGAGATGCCCAAGAGAGCCTGGCCCAAATTATGGCTTAAGTCACAGAGGCTCTAAAGGCTCTACCCACTTAGCTCCCTCCTCAGTTTAGGAACAACTTTTTCTCATTTCCCAGGCAGCCTCTGATGGCAGGGCAAAGGTCAAAAATTTGAAAATAGTCCTCACGCTCCTATGGCTGATCTGACAACCGCTGCCTTCAGGATCTACCAAAACCACCAACTTGGCTGAGCGTCCTCCAATAAATCTACCCTCTAGCTTTTCACAACAGCACTCCAGGCAGGGAAATTACCTAAGCTACACCCCCTGGGCCTTGCTTTCAATGCTGCAGAATGGGACACTGGGAAAAGCAATGCCCAAATCCATAGCCCAGCAAAATCACAGTCCCCTATGTGGCTTAGGGGACCATTAGAAGATGGACTGTCCTCCCTCCAAAGCGGGGGTGGATCCATCCACTCCCATGCCCAGCTCTGCTGACCTAATGAGACCTATTCTTCTAGCCAAAGACTGACAGGCCCCACGACTCTTGCGCTCCCAGCCTATTACCACAAAAGAGCCTATGGTAACTCTTCTGGTCAAGGGTAAGTCTCCTTACATGGGGGTCACTTATTCCTCTTTGTCAACATTCTCAGAACCTACAGTTAAATCTTCAATATCAGTAGTGGGAGTTGATGGCTAGCCTTTCATCCCTACATGACAACATCCTTAAATTGCTTCATAAAACATGATATATTCTCTCATTCATTCCTGGTGATTCCCCAGTGCCCTATTTCCCTCCTGGGATGGGAACTCCTTCTCAAGCTTCAGACAATGGTCATCTTCCAAACCTCCTTCCCTCTCCACACATTCTACCCTTCTCCTCCTTACTTCTTCCTCAAATCTCTCACCTCCACCCTGATTCCCAAGACCTTTTTGCTTTCACTTAGACTGACCCTGCCTCAGGCTGTGCCACTTAACTCACCTAGACAGTCTTCCCTCATGGCTTTAGGGACAATCTCTACTTATTTGGCCAGGCTCTCAGCTACAATCTCAACTTGGCTCCACCTCTCAACAATAAAATGCTCCAATATGTTGGTGATATCTTGATCTGCAGCCCCTCTCCCCAAGAGTGTTACTCAGACACCTCTCTCCTTCTTTCTTTTCTCTTTTTCTGCAAATACTATGCTTCACCTTCCAAGGCACAATTAATCTAAGCTACTGTTCAATACCTGGGGCTCCGCCTTACCCCCACCTCATGGGCCATCACAACCTATTGCAAAGCTCTCATGCAACCAATTCCCCTCCCCACAAACAAACAAAAACTACTCTCATTCCTCAGTCTAGCTAGCTTTCTCTGCCTCTGGGTTCATAGCCAGTCCTCTTTGTAATGTCTCCTAAGGAAAGCCATCAGATCCCACCCCTAACCGATCAGACATAAAAGCTCCCTTAAAGACCTCAAACAGGCCATCACTTAGGCTCAGCCTTGGGACTTCCAGACTTGACCTGTCCCTTTCTCCTTTACACCTCAGAAAACAAACACATGCCCCTGAGGGTCCTGGGGGCTGTTCTGAGGCCCCTTCTTCCAGCTGGTAACATACCTCTCTAAGGGGCTCAATAAGACCTGTAAGAGATGGATTGACAGACCCTGGAAGCAACCACCTTTTTAGCCTCTGAGGCAAAAGCTCACTCTATACCAACCCCTTACCATCCACAGTACCCATTCCTTCTCAGACCTCACCTTCCCAGAAGCTATCCAACTTCTGTCCTGCTCCAAAATCCAAGAAATCCACATTTCTCTCATTTTAGACTCACTTATAACCTTGGGAAATGCCATTCTTTTACCCAGTCACTCCCAGGGAAACCACCTAAAAGTCCTGCAGAAACAACCCACAGGTTTGAGTTCTTTTGAGCTAACACATGGTCACCCCTTTCTTCTGGGCCCCATTTCCCCACTCATTCCCTGCCCATAGTCACTTCAGGCCATTTAAGCCCCTCCTATGAACACATGCTGACTCTCATTCCCAGCTTTCACACTCACTATTCGTCTCCCCGTTCACCCCTGGCCAACAGGTCTTACTCAAACTCCTTTAAAAGACCACTCTTTAACCAACATGGGAGGGACCCTACATGGTCCTTTTTTTTTTGGTATTAAATTCTTTTATTGGTACATTTTAGGTATACAACACAATTACATTTCTCATTGGGAATTGTACCTTTACA
>NW_004624829.1:3225292-3242810 GCF_000247695.1 Heterocephalus glaber | reverse complement strand
CTTTTGTTGCCAGTTCAGTGGGTCCAGGTGGTTGAGTATCAGAGTGTTTCATCTCATTTCCCTTTGGGGTTGCTGTAGGTGATCTGGAAGTCTGGTTTTGAGACTTATTTACCTGTCTTCTCATTTTGACCGGGGTGGGGGGCCCGTTGCTGTTGGCACCCATGTGGCTCACCTCCTCTGAGCTGGGAGAGGTGGGACAGGGGCCGGGAGCTGTGGGATGGATGGCGGGCCGGAAGCCCCTTCCTCTGGGCCAGGAGTGGCTGGGCAGATGGTGGCCCAAATGCCCTTTCCTTTGGGCTGGGAGCAGCGGGAGGGGTGGTGGCCCAGAAGCCCCTTCCTCTGGGCCAGGAGTAGTGGGATGGTGGCTCAGAAGCCCCCACCTCTGGGACAGAAGCAGTGGGATGGAGGCTCAGAAGCCCCTACCTCTGGGACAGAAGCAGTGGGATGGAGGCTCAGAAGCCCCTACCTCTGGGTCGGGAGCGGCGGGATGGACGGCAGCCCAGAAGCCCCCTCCTCTGGGCTAGGAGTGGTGGGACAGCAACTCAGAAGCCCCTTCCTCTGGGCCAGGAGCAGCGGGACAGATGGCGGCCCAAAATACATGGTCCTTCTTGCCACACTCACTGCTATAAAACTACTTAAAATTCCCTCCTGGATCCATCTCACATGCCTAAAACCAGCAACCAACCCTCAACCTCCCCATAGACCATCCATCACTGACCTCTGACCTCCCTACGGGTTGTCCATTATTGGACCAACTGAGTTTAAGCTCATCAAAATCTTCAAGTATGCTGATAAAGATTGCCCCTAAAGACACCCCTTTCATCCTCCTCCTCCCCATACTCCTTGTCTTTGGGACAGTAACCCTCTCCCTTCTCTCCCTTCTGTGTGCCTTTTTCCAGAAAGGTACCTGTCATTCTCATGACAGTCTCATTCCCTATACTCGCTTGCTTTATATCCTTTCCCTCATATGAGAATTAACATTCTTTCCCCAAACTGCAGCTTTGCTCCCAGAAATAATTACTAACCTCTAGCTTCAGGACACCTTCATTGAGTTCACTCCAACCCAGATCAGCTTCTTCAGCTTTTGCCTTCAGTTTCTATTAATCCAGCAAGCATGTTACCCATAACAAAAAATGATTTTCTTGAGCTGTTCAGTTAATTCCCTTCCCAGGAGGAATCAAAATAAGCCACTGCTGTTGGCACTGAGCCAGCCAGACTAAAAGTCTACATTCACTATTTCTCAGCTCTCTCCAAGCAGGTAGCTAAAAGTCTCAAAAAATCAAATTCTTCAACTTTCAAAACCAAATTAACTCCCCACTCCCCGACAGCAGTGGCAGCAATAGTACTCCAAAACCAAAGGAGCCTTGCCAGGTTTAGCCCTAGCCCCTCACCCAGTGGTTGCCCATGCCAATGTCAGTTCTGAGATTAACAACCTCAGTTCCCAACCAAAAACAAATAAACTTTGCTACTCTGCTGCACCCAGACAAAATTACCTCCTGCTCGGGCTCTTCCTAGAACTCAACCACCTCCTTTGACCACCTTGCCACCCACCTTACCTGACTGAACACGCCCCCCCTTCATTACTTACCTGGATAACTCAGTTTCTGTTCACTATTTGTCTACCTTCTCTAAGTAGGTATCACACAATTTAAAATAGAGCTGTATTCAACTCACTCACATACAAGATCAAATCAGCTCACTGGCTGCTGTTGTGCTCCAAAATTGCAAAAGCCTAGACTTGCTCACCACAAAAGGTGGGTTGTGAGCCTTTCTCCAGAAGGCCTGCTGTTTTGTCAGCAAGAATTCTGGACTCATACAAGATGACATCAAAAGGCTGCGGGATCAAGCCACTGTCCTACAAAATCTAGCCTCATCCTGGACCCTTCTTGGCTGGCTGACCACTTCCTGGAGCTCCTGGCTTGTACCCCTTCTTGGGCTCACTGTTTCAATACTCCTCCTAATCACATTTGCCCCTTGTCTCTTCCAGACCTTGTCTAGCTTTGTCCAGACACAGATGTCTCACTTCATTTGTCAAGTGACCTCTGCCCTGCTTCTCACCAGTTACCCCTATTGCCCCACAACTTCACTCCTGCTCAGCCTGAAGGGGCTCCATGAGGATGAAAACTCACACTCCCACACCTGATGCCTTACCACATTCTTCTTTATTATCCTTAAAACCTGAAAAATGATAAGCCTGACTCCTAACTGCCCCCTGCTGCCCCAGTTCCTGGAATGGCTGTTCCCAGCCACTTCTGTTGCCGACACCCTGCCTACTCTTCTAGGGCATGGTGGGCCCACCCTGCTTGCTAGGTCACAACTCAGCCTGCAGTTTTCACAACAGAACATTAGCCATTGCTATGGCCATGCAGCTTTGGTACTCAGCTGTTCTTTTCCTGGGTCGCCACCATTTACCTAACAGTTTATCACCATTTACCCAACAGTTCAGTTATATTCTCTTCATCCTACTCAATGTAATATTAGAGGGTCTTCTTAGTGTTTGTAGTAGACATCCCTGCCCAGTACTAGCAGGCACATGCTTCCATAATTCAGCTATATATTCTTTAACCTAAGGAGTCTGACCAAAGCTTTATGTGACTCAAATGGCCATGTCAGATAGCAGAGTTGAGTTAGCATTGCTACTTTGCTAATGGCTGCTACTGAGACTTAAGTCCTAGTCTGTGAAGTAGCAAGGCTTGGGTGAGTCCACTTCCAGCCAAGGTCAACCTGGCTCCAGCCAAATCCCTTTTCCTGAATTATGGCTTCTCACTGACATAATGGGTTGCTGGTTAATTGCAACCCAGTCTCAGCACCCTTTGATCTCTCCAAGCAAGATAAGCAGTGCCTTCCCCCTTTACATCCCTGTTTGTGTATCAGTTATCCCTGCATCCATATCCAATATCCCTGTCTACGTATCAGCCATCACCAGATGCTTCCAGCCAGATACTTCCAGAGGCTTTACATTATGTCACTAGATGTCTTCAAAGCACACCCTGCTCACCTTCCCAGCTTGTAATCAATAAATACTGGGTGCCCTTGGCACCCTTTGTCTTTGCTGCCCACAGCAGCATTGATCATCCCCAAGACCTAATTCCCTCTAAGTCTCGTTTCTTTATTCTTATCAGCTTGTGTTGTAGTGCCTCATTGAAGACTGTAGACCCACTGTAGGGGTCTATGGTAACACCTTCATACCCATTCCCTCACCTTATTCTGGGGGCTTGATGACCAGTACCATTCAGAAAGGAGAAAATGAACCACAATAATGTTGAAGACTCAAAGACAAACCAGATATTGACATACAGTAAAAACTAATTAGATGCAACAACTATGTTACCATTAGCAATAGAAATCAGCACAATAATAATATAGTCAAAGTCAAATCACATATTAACATACTATAAGAACCAATTAAAAGTTACAACAGTGCCGGGGATTTAGCTCAGTGGTTCTGCTGCCTGCCTCGCAAGCACAAGGTCCTGATTTCAATCCCTGGTACCAAAAAAAAAAAAAAAGCTACAACTATACCACCACTCTTAATAAAAAAGAGATCTGTAATAATAATACAGACACAAAGGCTATCCAAATATTGACACACAGTAATGATCTACTAAAAGCAACTTCTATATCACCATAAATAATAGAAAAAAAGAGCAATAATATCAAAGAGTAAGCTAGCTAACAGTTAATAAAGCTTAATAGCAATTATAATGAAAATGGAGAGTAGGAAAGGGAAAAATGAAGGAAGATGTAAAACTTGAATTTTGTGTGTTGGGGAGCAGGATCTCACCATGTAGTTCAGGATGGCCTTGAACTCACTATATAGTCCAGGCTGATCTCAAACTCATGGTGATCCTCCTGCCTTAGCCTCCTGCATGCTGGGATTATAGACATGTACCATTACACCTGGCTAAGAGGAAGTAAAATTTGAAAAAGAAAGAAAGAAAATGAGAAGAGAAAAGTGATATAAAAATCTAATCAAAAAACAAAAGAAAGTAAATACAATGAAATAAAAGTAACAGGAAAAAACAAGAAAAAGAAAGGAAAAAAAGAATAAAACAAACAGCAATAAATAAATAAAACTAAACAAACACCCTCCCCCTAAAAAAACAAAGAAAAAGAGAAAATGAGTGCAGAAAATTTCCTCCATGTTCAGGTGTTTGGGTGGATAGTTTCCTTCCAGAACCTGTGGCAATGGAATCCATCAGATATGGAGGATGGATAGTGAGTCCCCACTGGGGCCTATTGTGTTTCCACACTTCTGCTGTGTGAACACTGAGTCCTGCGTTGCCTTTCCCACTGGGCAGGGCCGGTGGATGGTGTATTGTCTGCCTCGGGGCTATTTTCACCCCCAGCAGTTTTAGTGTTTGTGCCCTTCTGTGTGCCTCAGTCACTGCTATCCTTAGAGCCTATGAGCCTGTGAATTTGCCCACTTGCTCCAGAGGCTCCTCTCTCCAAATACCCTACTACATGCCCCTTTTCAAGCATCTTTAGTTTAGTGGCCTCCACAAAAATATGTAGATAAGGCATGTTAAGTCAAACTAAGAATTTCTTTCAGTCTCTTAAGGATAATCAGATTAGTATCAGATACCTCATGTGCTACACCACAGGTCCTTTAGGTTCTGGAAGTGTGATTACAGAGTACAACACTTTGCTATAAGGATGAGAGAGAGCAAGAGATTATAGACAAGCAGTTCTTATCCATTTTGGATCAAATGAGAACGAAGACATAAAGTTATACAAAGCAATGCCTCACTTGCTGAGGAGAGACAGTAATGTGGCATCATTTAATGCTGGAAAATTTCTTTCCTCACTGATATCCAAGCTAAAGTAGCCAGCTATTTTACTGAGATAGCTTAGGAATGGGGGGGGGGCAGAGAAACGTGACCTCAACAGACCTCTGTATAGCAAAAGAGGCTTAAAACAAAAATAAGATCTTTCTGATTTTTGCAAAAGATTTTTTTTACTTAGTATTTAATTACTATTTAAAAAGACAAGAATTTGCTTGTAGCTGATGAGCAAAAAGTTAGGCATAAGTCATCATCTGATTGGCTAGTTAAAATACTCTGGAAGTCAAATTACTCAGTGATATACCAGTTACTCTGTGTGGGTATTAGAGTCTTGGAGAAAAGCATTCTAAACAAAATGTCATCTGAGAGCACAAGGCTAAAGGATATATATAAAATACTAAATAAGAAGCTGATAGAAAGAGGCTGTGGCAGAAATTTTTATTCTTTTAGGCATCTAGCAAGTAGTTACTGTATGCAAGGACCTAGCAGCCAGTTATTTTATGTCTTGACTTTTATAAGTTAAACACTTTAACTCACACTCACTAAGCAGGAATAAAGAGACAATTTATAGATCTGTTGGAAAACATAAAACAGACCCATTTCTCCAGTAGAATTGTAGTGAATTGAATCATAAGAGAATAAATGATTATTATACATATTGTACTTGTTACACTACATCTGCTGAGTAGAATTTCCATTCCAAGTATTTTCATCTTCACCATCATCTTGAGTCTTCGATCTATATTTCTTTCCCCTTTTTTATAAAGTCTTTCATTTTTCTAGCACTCTTTTCTTATTTGCTAGATGATCCAGAGTTTGAAGGTTCTGGTAATGTTGCTCTCCCTGAAGTCTGTGTAGGAGGAGGGTTACTAAATAAGAAAGTGCTAATCAATCCCCAGGTGGCAAGAAATGGATAAAGTGCCATCCCCAACAGTGTCCAAATGTCTCCACTGGAAGAATGTGTGGTGCATGCAGCTGGTCTTCCTGCTGGTGCACTTGGAAGCAAGTTTCAAATCCAATAATTTCTTTTTATAATGTTTGGTAAATTCCCTCCTGGGAAACGTCATTGCTGATGCAAAATTAGGGTAAATATTGCCAAAGGTCTGGGCTGCAAACTGCCTTGCTTATTCTAGAGGAACATCAGAGGGAAACTGATTTGTCAGGGAAGAACCATCAGGCAGGTGGAATTGAATTCTTGCAACAGTATTTCTTTCTCTGTATATGATTCCCTCTTGACTTCAATTTCTGCCTGTTTGGGCAGCAACACAGCAGCTTTAACAGTTTCTACTTCTTCCTTTGTTTTTGTAAAACTAGCAGCTCTCTATGCACGATCCAGTACAATTTGCTGTTTTATATACGTTTGAGCTACTCTACCTTTTGCCTTTTCTGTTTCTTTCTTCCAACGTTTTTTGTTAATTCTCCTTAATTCTCCTTGTTTTCTTTTATAAGCCAACATCTCCCCCCAATTTTCTCGTCTCAATTTCCTTTTTTTTTTTTTGGTACCGGAGATCAAACTCAGGACCTTGCGCTTGCCAGGCAGGCGGCAGCACCACTGAGCTAAATCCCCGGCCCTTCAATTTCCTTTTTAATTTCTCTCTGTTCTTCATCTTTCCTTTTCTCCTCTGTTCAAGTTTAATATTTATTTATTTATTCTTGTTAGTCTTTCCACTCTGACAGTGAGGTCCTCTGCAGGCCTCTGATTTGAACATTCACTGGGCTCCTGAGAGGGACTTGCGTGGCCTGAACTTTCTCCTCCTGTTGCGGGAGAAGTGGGAGGTGTCTTGCAAAGCTCTGCATTTCTGAATTGAGAGTTTTCAGAGGCGTCATTAGGTTCAAGTGTGACAGATGGAGTAGAAACTGAGCTTTCTGACTGGCTGCCACTTGCCATTCATGTTTCACCCTTTAATGAGTGCATCTTTTGGCATCAATTTTAATAGCAACAAAACTGTTTGAAGGTGCTTCTGTTGCTTTCTCATCTTCCCAACTTGCAGCCATCTGTGTAGACTGTTCTTTATCACCGAGAAAGAGCACAAAGGAACTATCTGGAGGAATGGAAATGTTCTTTATCTTGATCTGGATGACAGATACACAATTGTATTTATTCACACGTAAAACTACACCAAGCTGTTTACCTAATATACATGTTATACAGCCAGGAACACCACAAATAACACAAACACAGCACAGCTCCTCTTTGCTGACTTGATGGTGACTGGAATGGCACCCTGGGGCCACAGTGTCACTCCCCTCAGGCTCTGTTCCTCTCTTTATTATGTCCAGTTCGTATGGGGTCTAGGGGTCCCCAGATTCACCCTTGCTGGGCTTGCCCCTCTCTGTCTCTCTCTCTCTCTCTGTGTCATACAAAGAGGAAGAGGAGTCAGAACAGAAGACCAGTGCAAAGCAAAAGTAATTTTATCATACATATTGCAAGAGGAAGTGGTAAAGAGCCACAGGAATGGCGGGGCCCAGAGCTGGGACACTGCCGAATCTGAGGCTGCGGTCTTGTTTTATGGGGTAGGGGTCCTGTCTCCAGCCCCTGAGGGTCGATGCTTGATTGATTGGATATTGGGGGCTTGTTGCTAGGGGTTTAGTCTTGTGGGCCAATAGGGGAATTTGGTTGGGCATGGCAACCTGCTCTAGGAGGGACAGTGCTGCCTGCACAGAGGCAGGTATCAGCGCCAAGACTGTCAGCTCAGTGTAACTACATAGAAGCGGGTCTCAAAACCACTGGCTCTCAGCTAGGCTGCTTGCTGAGTTGCAGAGGCCCCCTCCTTCCTACCTCTTAAAGGGGCCCAGTTCCCTAATCTAATCCTACCTAAGGGTCCCAACTGTCCCTACAGTTTGATGTTTAGTCTCTATGGTCCCAGGTCGAGTTTTGATATCCTTTAAACACATTCATCTATGCACTGGCCACAGGCCTCACAAAAAGCTTGAATTTCTATATCTGGATCCCAGTCTTTATCATCCATAAGATACCTAAAATATAAGGTATCCTGTTCTACTAATTCTATTAGTACAATGAATTCCAATTAGTTTATCGTAATTTCATAATATCTTGTGATATAAATTAAATCAATAATTAATTCAAACTCCCCATTTAGTTCTTTTATTGCATTAATTAAGTCTTTTGATGTAACTTTTGGGTTACAGTAAGTCTCTGATCAACTGCCCCCTTCAAAGGAAACTTAAAAGCAATACATTGGTGATTGGTCTCCCACTACCTCAGCAGCTATTACGTATAGTAGCTGCCTTCCTATTGTGCCTTGCCCCCTCCCCTGTGTGACATCATGCCAAGATGGTTGCTCCCACCAAAGAACAAACCCTTCTTCCCAGCATGCCCCTGTTCCCACCTAGAGAGTAACCTAATACTCGCTCACCTCCTACCAACTAGTGACGTCACCGACTCCTCCATTCCCTAGTCACTACCTCATTCAAGCCCACCTCAGCTCCTACAAATCCCACCCCAGTCTCTATAAGAGACACTCCCTGCCCTGGCCATATTGCCTTTGTCTCTCCTTTGTTCAGAGACAGCCTGGCAGATCTGGTCCCCTAATAAAGGCTTGCTGTGGCCTGGTCTGGTCTTGGTTTTCGGCCTTTTTACCTGACAATTGGGTTTCAGGCAAAGGATGTCCAGTTGCTGTCACAGTCTTCCACCTAGTGCTAATAGTGGCCCTCTCCACTGAGCCAAGAAGTGTGGGCTCCCATGACCCAGGTGACTCAGCTCTCTGGCTCTTCCAGAACAAACCCTGGGGCAGCTACTGCCACTGAGATATGCACCAGGCAAGAACTGATATGTTGACAACATTGAGTCTTCCTATCCATGCAGATGCAATATCTCTCCAGTTATCTAGTTCTTTGATTTCTTTCATTTGACTTTTATAGTTTTTGTCATATAATTTTTGTGCATATTTTGTTAGACTTATACCTAAGTATTTCTTTTTGGGGATGCTAGTAGAAACAATATTATAGTTTTAATTTTAAATTCCGCTAGTTCATTGTTGATAGGAAAGCAAACTGACTTTTGTATATTAGCCTTACATCCTACAACCTTACCATAATCACTTAAAAGTTCCAAGAGATTTTATTTTATTTTTTTGGAATTTTTACATAGATTATCATGTAATTTGCAAATAAAGGGAATTTGATTTCTACTTTCACAATTTGTATATTTTTATTTCTTTTTGTTGTTGTACTACATTAGCTAGGACTTCCAATATATGTTGGAAAGCAGTGGTGAAAGGAGATACCCTTTCCTTGTTGCCAATCATAGTGGAAAGCTTCAAGTTTCTTACCATTATGTGTCACGCTAGCTATAGAATTTTGATAGATGTTCTTCATCAAGTTGAGGAAGTTTCCCCTATATTCCTAGGTTGCTCTAGCTAGACTGGGCTAAGAGTATTTCCCTTTATCCAACTCAGGCTCTGACAAAACCCTAATAGTTTACAAGGGGCAATCAAAACTATGCTGAATGTTTAATTTTTTTTTTTTTTTTTTTTTTTTGGTACTGAGGATCAAACTCAGGTCCTTGTGCTTGTGCAGCAGGTGGCAAAACCACTGAGCTAAATCCCTGGCCCTAAATTTTTTAAAATTATTACAGTAAAGGACCAGGGATTTAGTTCGGTGATGCTGATGGCTGCCTTGCAAGCACAAGGTCCTGAGATCAATCCCTGGTACCAAAAAAAAAAATAGTCCTCCTCACTTCAAACACACTTATCATTTTTGCCACTTTCTGAAGTAGTTCTAGAATCTTCTTTTGTGTATTACCATGTATGAAAAAACTATGGTGAATGCTGCTGTCAAGTACCATCCAACAGAAAAGCAGCCTTGTAAAAATATTACCATGTGTCCTCGTCCACCTTATTCACTAGAGCTGGCATCATGGAACTTGTGGCTTTTCCCCCAAATCAAAATGACCATGAAAGGTAAACATTTTGAGTTGATTCAGGACATGAAGGAGCCACAACAACACAACTGAAGACACTCAATAAAAAACACGTCCTGAACTGCTGCGGAAAGTGGCATGAGTGATGGGATAAGCGTGTTTAAAGCAAGGGGGAGCATTTTTAGGGGGATTAATGGCAATGTGTCTTTTATTGTAATATATTTGTATTTAAACACACACTGTTTTTTTTATCACACTTCATATTTAGGCTGTGGTAAAATAGTTTGTCCTGAGGATAGATTTTTGTTAGGAAGAACTAAATGCTCTGACATATTTCAAAATGCTTCCTTTTCCCTCCTTCTGCTGGAAGCATAAGCTTTTTCTTGGATATTCACTGTGAGAATCTGGTCAAGCTCCTGGAAATAAAACCCATTAAAGTTTATGGACTCCCCCTATAACTGGGTCCCCCCAGAGTTTTCATCTCTCAGACTTGTTCACACTGAACCTTCAGCAATTTGTCAGTTATATTTCAAGTTTTCCTACCTGAGCATTAGATGTTTCTGCTTGGGGATTTCTGATTTATTAGGTTGTTATTCTCTGTGTCTACCTGTCTATCTCTTCGATTTGGGGGCATCTGCGATCTCCCTTCTCTGATGGATCTAAGAACAGCTGTTGATTTCTCAGTTCGTTTGATTTTTTACTTTCTGGAATAGAGTTACAACTTTCACACTTATATTTGAGACTGGAAACCTCCAAGGGAGGCTGTTTTTTTTGGTAACAGGGATCAAACTCGGGTCCTTGCGCTTGCGGAGCAGGCAGCGAAACCACTGAGCTAAATCCCTGGCCCCAAGGGAGGTTTTTAAGCAAGGACATTAGACAAACAGATTTGGTTTTAGGACAGAATCTGTGACAGCAGTGTAAATGACGAAGTATAGTAAGGGAAGGCAAGGACCAAAAGGTCATATGTAATGCTCTTGGAGGAAACCAGGACAGATAAAGACCTGGACGTGGTAGTGGCCCTCTGAATAGAGACGGTCCTACAGAACTTGGGGAGGGGGTGAAAGAGAGGATAGGAACCCAGTAGTAGAAGAATTTAGTCCATGTTCAGTTTTACTGAGACATCAAGGAAAGATATCAAGTAGCCCCAGAGAATTTTTAATGAAGAACTTTGATCACAGCCAGAATTAAAATGTTGCCAGTTGTAAACTGGTGTCTGGAAAATGAAGCCATATGAGAAGCCTGGATCATTCAAGGAGAGTGTGTAGTTGAAGATGAAGAGAAACAAAGAAAAAACTCTGGAAACACCAATTATGTAGAAAAATATATATCAATTTTTATATCAACAGATGATAATTCTGGAACATTGATGTATTTTCTGTGCATTAGATTTTTTTTTTTGAGACAAAGTCTTGAACCCACTACGTAGTCCAGGCTGATCTCAAACTCATAGTGATCCTCCCAGCTCAGTCTCCTGAGTGCTATAAATATAGGCATGCACCACCACACTCTGCACTAGGGTAACATTAAGAATGCATTTTGGTGGGCCGGGGATTTAGCTCAGTGTTTTCGCCGCCTGCTACGCAAGTGCAAAGACCTGAGTTCGATCCCCGGTACCAAAAAAAAAAAAAAAAAAAGAATGCATTTTGGTACTACTTTCCCTTTTTATGTAATTTAGAAAATCTTTCAAGTGGATATTATAAAGGGAGATAGTTTATTAAAAATTTATGAAGCTTGTCAGTAAAAATTTATGAAGGTTGCCAGTAATTTTTGTATGTATCTCAGAATACCAGTCAAAAAAAAATCAAGATTTATAAAAAAAAGGTCATAGCAAAAATCAAGATTTATGTATTTCAGATAAAACAATTATTATTATTTAAATTAGGCATTGAAGAAAATACCAACTTGGAGGTTTAAGAGGCTTTGTTTTAAAAACTATTAATAATTTTTAATTATGTAATACTTGAGATACTATGAATGTTGAATTAGAAGTGGTAAGAAAGGTTTTTTTGTCTTTTTCCTCTAAGGGAAAGTTTTCAAAGTTTCACATTAAAATGTAATATGCTTTGAATTTATTTTTGTAATTTAATCTGACTGATCCTCTGGAATGTACAAAATATTATAGAAAAAGTGTCATATCATGGAAAAAATGTTATACTCATTGTCAGAAAACCCAGGATCCATTTCTGATTCTCTTACTAAATGGACAATCTCACTACACTTAGCATTTCTGGGTTTACTTAAGAAAATTCAAAAGATTACTAAACACATGATATTATTATTAGTGAAAAAATTTAGCAATGTATCAAAGAAAGAAATAAGAACTAGAATACCAAGAGAAAGATGATAGGAATCCCAACTTTTAATACTCTTTCCTTTATTCAACTTATTAAACACAACTGTCATGGAATATTGTTCTGTGCTGAGAAGCACAGAGTTTTGAAAGAAGTTAATCAATTCAACTGGTATCAAAGGTAAAGATTTTCTACTATGAAAAAAAATGACATATTCTGCTTGGGAAAATAAAGGTACGCTTCTCAGAAGAGGCAACATTTGAACTAGACCCGGACACATGATTTGGAATTTGCACGAGAGAAAAATGAGGAGCGATGACAGAAATCACTGCAGCCCCAATAAAGGACTGAGGGAAAAATGTACAAAAATATCACGGAGTATTGTAAGGACAAGATGCATTTGGGAAATAGACATTTAATGAATATGCAAATGACCAGTCTCAGTATGCAAATGAGTACTTTTTTGAGAAAAAGTTCTCTTTTTTTTGATAAAAGAATTGCAGTCTAATACTGGTTTAGGATTGCCAAATAGTCCTGGTTGATTAAAAAAATTCTTTACAGAAAAATTCTAGCTAATAAGCACAGTAGGAATCTTTTAATTAAATAACAAATGTAGCTAATAATGAGCAAAGAATGCTAAAACCATTAGAGGAAATGTTGCCATGGAACTAGACATTATCAGGGCCCCAGAGTATCACCCCATCGATAATTCACTGTTTGTAAAGGACAAACATCTTTAGAATAAATGGATCAGATTGTCATCGCCTGAACCCACTAGTCAGTCTAAAAGGGGATCATAGATGTAATATGCCTATTGATGTAAAGCAATAGGAAGTGCACAGGGTTTCCTATGAAATATTGTATTCTCCAAGCTAGTGAATCAATCAATGCAAGATGTAATTGATTATATTTTAAAATTTTTTATTAGTATATATTTGCCAAACATAATGCTTACATTCATCATAGAGAATTTGTACCTGCACATAATATATCTTAATTCTTTTTTTCCCATTTCCCTCTCCTCCCTTCAACTCTTCTTCTCCTCCTCATTTTCAAAAGCTTTGTTTTCATGTTTTTCCTTCCATTCTTTGTTTTTTCCCTTTTTCCTTCCTTCCCTTCCCCCTCCCCTCTCCCTTCTTCCCCTTCCCATTTGAACATATTCTTCCTACTTCCCAATGTCTATCCCTCATTTTGTTCCTTGTTTATCCATAGGGTTTCTCACACAAGAGAAACAATGCGATATTTAAACATGTGTGTCTTATTTATTTCACTTAAAATTATAAAGAACTAATTTGTAGCTTAGAAGAAGCACAAGGGATAGAGGAGCAAGTTAAACACTATTATGAGACGCAACCAAACTAATTCAAAAGGTGGTATATTCCACAAGACAACTGGCCTCATTTCTTCCACAAGTCAAAGACATTAAACAAAAGAAAGGACGGGAGATCATTGTGAGCTAAAGGAGATTTAAGAGACCTAACAAATACAATGTGTAGACCTTGTTTAGATCCCAATTCAAACAAACCAATTGTTTGTTTTTTAAAGCCAGATGTGGTGGAATATGCTTCTAATCCCAACACTCTGATTGTCTCTTCTGGTTCCATATGAATTTTAGGATTGTTTTCTCTGGTTCTGTGAAGATTATGTTGAATCTATATGTAAGTTTTGGAAGTATGGCCATTTTGACAATATTGGTTCTGCCTATCCAGGAATAGGGGATATCTTTCCATTTTTTGATGCCCACTGCAATCTCCCGTTTCAGAGTCCTATAGTCTTCGTACTAGAGGTCTTTCACATCTTTAGCTAGGTTTTAGGTATGTAATTTTTCTTGATGCTATTGTGAATGGTATTGTTTTCCTAATTTCTTTCTCAGTGAGTTCATTACTGATGTACAGGAACACTATTGATTTTCATGTGTTGATTTTGTATCCTGCTACATTGCTGAATTTTGTCCTTAATTCTAGGAGTTTCTTGATGGAAATTTTTGGGTCTTATATATAGAGGATCACATCATCTGCAAATAATGAAAATTTGGCTTCTTTCTTTCCTATGTCTATCCCTTTTATTTCTTTTTTTATTTTATTTCTTCTTGCCTGATTGCTCTGGCTAATGTTTCGAGTACTATGTTGAAGAGAATTGATAGTGGATATCCTTGTCTTGTTCCTGATTTTAGAGGGAAAGCTCTTAGTGTTTCCCCCATTTAATATGATGATGGATGTTGGTTTGTCATAGGTAGTCCTTATCAGATTCAGGTAAGGTCCTTTTATACCTATTTTTATTATGAATATGTGTTGGATTTTATCAACAGCTTTTTCTGCATCTATTGATGTAATCATGTGGTTTTTGTCCTTGCTTCTGTTTATATGATGTATTACATTTATTGTGTTGCATACATCGAACCATCTTTGCAAACCTGGGATAAAACCTACTTTGTCATGATATATGATCCATTTGATGACTCTTTTGCATTCTATTTGTCAATATTGAGGATTTTTGTATCTATGTTCATTAAGGAGATTGGCCTATAATTTTCTTTTTAGGTGAGTCATTGTGAGGTTTTGGGACAAGAGTGATAATGGCTTCCAGAAATGAATTTGGAAGCACTCTTTCCTTTTCAACTTCATTGAAAAATTTGAAGAGTACTGGTGTTATTGTGTCCTTAAAGGTCTTGTGGAATTCAGCAATGAGTCAAAGTCCTTGGCTTTTCTTAGTTGGTAGGTTTCTTATTATTGCCTCAATTTCACCATTTTTATTGGATTGCTCAAAATTTTTATGTCTTCTTGATTTAGTTTTGGTAATTTGTATCTAGGAATCTGTCCATTTCTTCAAGACTTTCCAAGTTTTTGGAATACAATTTTTCATAGTAGTTACTATTGGCACATGTATGCAGTACATAATTATTACAATCATTGTGAAGTGTTGGTCCATGCACATAAAACATCTTAATTATTTTTGTTTCCCATTTTTATCCTTTCCCTCACCCCACCCTCTATCCACATCTCTGAAATCTCTTCACTTTTCTGCTTTTACCTGAAAAAGTTGTTTGGAACTTCCCTATAGGGAATGGGAATGGAGATGTTACCATAGGCCTCTGCAGTAAGTCTGCAGTCTCCTGTGAGGCATTATAATACAATATAATAAGAAAAAAGAAAAGAAATGAGACTTAGACAGAACTGGGCCTTGGGGTTGATCAGTGCTGTTCTAGGCAGCAAAGACAAGGAGTGCCAAGGGCACCCAGTATTTTTTTTTTCTTTTTACATTAAATTCTTTTATTGGTACATTGTAGGTATACAACACAATTACATTTCTCATTGGGAATTGTACCTTTACATAATGCATCTTGGTTCTTATTTTTTCCCCATTCCTAGCCCTCCCTTCACGCCCTCCACCCTTCCCTATTTACAAAGACTTTATTTCCATTTTTTCCATTTCTCATCATTTTTCCTTTCCCTTCTTTTCTTTCCCCTGACCTTCCCACTACCCCACCCCTTTGGACCTTTTCTTCCTATTTTACATTATCAATTATTCATTCTAATCATTGGTACATTTTAGGTATACAATATAATGACATTCATCATTGGAAATTTGCACCTTTACATAGTCTCTCTTGGTTCTTATTTTTCACCCTAGGGCACCCAGTATTTTATTGACTACAAGCATGAGAAGGAAAGAAGTGTATGCTGTGAAGACATTTAGCAGAACAGTGTGAAACATCCAGAAGCATCTGTCAGGAAGCTACACAGGCAGGGATATCTGATATGCAGGCAGGGATAACTCATATGTAGATAGGGATAGCTGATATGCAGACAGGGATGTAAAGGGGGAAGGCACTGCTTATTTTGCTTGGAGAGATCAAAGGGTGCTGAGACTGGGTTGCAATTAACCAGCAACCCATTAGGTCAGTGAGAAGACATAATTCAGGAAAAGGGATTTGGTTGGAGCCAGGTTGACCTTAGCTGGAAGTGAAATCAGCCAACCTCTGCTACTTCACGGACTAGGACTTAACTCTCAGTAGCAGCCAGGAGCAAAGGAGCAATGCTAACTCAACTCTGCTATCTGACATGCCCATTTGAGTCACGTAAAGCTTTGGTCAGATTCCTAAGATAAAACAATATAGACAAATTATGGAAAAGCAAGAACCATGTGCCAGTTATATATATGTGTGTATATATATATACATATATATACATGTGTGTATATATATACATATATATATATACATGTGTGTATATATATATATATATATATATATATATATATAGCCTGCTAGTACTGGGCAAAGATGTTTGCTATACTTTCCCATTAAATCTTTTCCAACGTATACTTTCTCTAGAAAGAAATCTGTGTCTTCCTTTCTTAACTCTCTTACAATTTACCACACACTTACTCATCATTGTCACCACTTTCTGAATCAGTTGTGGAAGTCCTCTTTGATGTTTTTACAAGATGTGAGTAAAACTATGGTGAAATCTACTGGTTAGTGCCATCTAAGGGAAAGGAAGATTTGTAAAAATAATAGGTTGTGTTCTTATCGTCCATGTTTACTGGAACTGACACCACAAAACTTGTGGATCTTCCCAAAAGTCAAAAAGACCATGAGGAGTAAACATTTTAAACTGATTCAGGACATAGAAGCTGCCATGACAGTGCAAGTTAAGTCACTCACGAACAAGGACTTCCAGAACCGCTTCAGGAAGTTACAAGAGCGGTGGGATTAGTGTGTTCCAAGTGGTAGTATTTTAAGAAGAACAATGGCAATGAGTCTTGTAGTATAACAAATAGTTTTAAAATTAAGTGTTGTTCACTGAATTTTCCAACCACATCTCTTTTTTTCCCCCATTCCTAGCCCTCCCTTCACCACCTCCACCCTTCTCTATTTACAAAGACTTTCTTTCCATTTTTTCCATTTCTCATCATTTTTCCTTTCCCTTCTTTCCTTTCCCCTTTGGACCTTTTCTTCCTATTTTACATTATCGATTATTCATTCTAATCATTGGTACATTATAGGTATACAATATAATGACATTCATCGTTGGAAATTTGCACCTTTACATAATCTCTCTTGGTTCTTATTTTTCAGTCTTGCACAGCCCTCCCTTCAACCCCTCCATTCCTCCCTATTTACAAACATTTTGTTCCTATTTTTCCATTTTCTCATATTAATTACATACCCTTCTTTCATTTCCCCTACTCTTCTCAGCTCCTTCCCTTTTGCCCTTTTCTTCCTATTTCACATTACCTATTATACATTTTAGTCCTTATTTACACTTTCAATTTCTCACAGCTGAGAAACTATTCGGTATTTATACATGTGTGTCCTATTTATTTCACTTAAGAGTATCACATCAATGTGCATCCATTTAGCTATGAATGTCTCTAGTTTCTCATTCTTTATGGCTGAGTAGTACTCCATTTTATTAAAAAACCACATTTTCTTGATCCAGTCTCCAGGTGATGAGCATTTAGGCTGTTTCTAAGTTTTAGCTATCACAAACTGTGCTGCTATGAACATGGGTGCACATATATCACTGTGGTATGATTCTTTTAATTCTTTGGGGAAG
>NW_004624829.1:3168967-3217731 GCF_000247695.1 Heterocephalus glaber | reverse complement strand
TTAATATATTTAATATGCTTTTTAATATATTTTGAGACTTTGTCTCACTAAGTCTCTACATTGCAATGGTTGGACTTGACCTTGTAATGTCCTGTCTCAGCCTCCCAGAGTGCTGGGATTACAGGCTGGAACCATGCAGTCTTGGCATAGGAAGTGTATTCTTGCCATGGAAAGTTGTACTGCCACATAGAGGACGTTTCTGGATGGTCTACTTCTGGTTTGCGTGATTATTCTTTCTACCGCATCTTCCCAACTGGGTTGGCTTGGTGTGCAGCAGCACTGCTGGGCATTGTCGGTACAGAGGGCTGATTCCTCAGTTCAGCTGAGTGGCTTCCAGGGCCTTTCCTCCTCTGGATGACGGTAAGTGATAAACCTGATCCCCTTCTCAGAGATCTGAATCTTAGTCTTGTTGAGTTGGGGGGGGGGTGTCTGCTGGGTAATTTCTTCAGTTGGTATTTGCTATACCTTGAGTTTCCTAACTACATTTCAGCAGTTATCGACCTTGTGCCTCCAGAAGTATTCTTTGTCCTCTGTTCTATTCAGATAAATAATGCAGCAGATGTAGGTGAAATGACAGAGTTAAGCAAAGGGAGACAGGGATGTCTTTCTAGTACAGTTACAAACAATAAAGCTGAAGGAGTCACTCCATTCCCTCCATTTAATTCTAAACAGTATCTCTACAAACTGTGAGCTAAAATAAACCTTTTTTCCTTTAACTTGTGAGTACTTTTCCCAGCAATGAGAGAATGACTAAGACAGGGACCACACATTATAGGTCAGCCAGCCATAGGAGATTAAAATTTAAAAGTGAAGATATGTAGCATCAGAGCATCAGCCATAATGACATAGTGCCTATAGTTAGCACTATGTTGAACGCTTCAAAATTTCTACCATTAGGCTGGGGATTTAGCTCAGTGGTTACACCGCCTGTCTTGAAAGCATTAAGGACCCGAGTTCGATCCCCGGTACAAAAAAAAAATTCTCAAAATTTCTACCATTGATAAGTCTTATGTTAAGTGCTCTTACAACAAAAAGAAACACAGGAGCACAAGTAACTTTGGCAGTGTTGGACGTGTTTATTATTATATTCTTTGTCTTGAAGTTATTACTGATACTTGCATATGTCAAGAAGCCATCCATTTGTAAGTGTTAGATATGCATAGTTCTTTGTAGATCAATTATACCTCAGTAAATCTGTTAAAAAGAAGAAAATGATCCAAGCACTATCTAGTAGCCGAAATTCTGAGATAATTCCTCTGTTCACAAAAGGATCTCACGCCATAGGAAAGATTTAGCAATGAAAACTACCAGAACCAAAATTGAGGCACAGAGTCCAAGATAGAATCCAATTATAAACTTTGTAATTGCCATTATGAGACTTAGGTGCTGAGCAAGTTTTCAAAAGAGGAACTTGACCGCAGTGACAAAGTAAAAATTCCAGATATAAAAATTAGCATCTCAGAGTGGAAGCAATTAATGAGGGAGGTAGCTAGAGGCTCAGGTCTGGCCTTCCAAGGGCTAGATTTTGTTCCATGTTTCTTGCCATAAATTAGATTCACCATGGAATCTGGACCCGAGTTGATTTCATAGGGGTGGGCAAGACCAGACTTATTCTTTTTGTCTCTGATAATTACTTCTGCTCTATGTATGTCACCTTCTCCACTTGTTTGTAAGTTTTTCAGGACACAGCCTTATCTGGTTCACTTTGCATTGTAACTAATTCATTGCATTGCTTAAAGTGGAATGTGTTGGTAAATATTTGTAAGGTTTGAATAGCAATAGGACTGGATCCTGGAGTGAAAACCTAAGGAGTGGAAGTGTAGTTGGGGACAAAGAAGGAGGTGTAGATTTAAAGGGCAAAACTGTGGTCTCCAAAATTTGCAAAGCCAGTGATGAGAGGTGAGGGGCCAACCCTAAGAAAGAATGAGAGAGATGCCCAGATGGGACAGGTTGAGATGGTTGTGGTGGTACAAGCTTTAATGTGAGCGGGTGAACAGAGAAAGGGAGTTGTGGGGATCCCTTGCTAACGTATGTGTATGAGGGAGATGCTATGTATGTATATAATATACATCTAATGGTCACATATATACTGTACAGTGTAGAGGTCAGAGAGTGTGATAAAACAGAAAGCTATAAAATATTAATTAGGTGATAATTACATACACAAGAAAATGATTATTTACTTAGGGATTTGTTATAGGATTGCTGTTAATAACAACAAAAAACAATGTGTACTAAGACATTTGAAATTTGAATCCATTCCACTGCAAAAATAATTTTGTGTACAGTTTTTCATACTTTCACAAACTCATGTGAGTGTGTGTGTGTGTGTGCGCGTGTGTGTGTGTGTGTGTGTGTGTGTGATTTCTTCGTTCATTACTGGCAATTCAACCCAAGGCCTTCACACGGACCTACATCCCCAGCCCTTTTTTATTTTTCATTTTGAGACAGGGTCTTGTTAAGTGGCCAAATTACCCAGGCTGGCTTGAACCGGCTATCCTTCTGCCTTAGCCCTTTAAAACGATGAGATTTTAAGCCTGTGGAAATGTGCCTGACTTCACTTTTTGTCTGGATAAATTCTTTTGCTGTTTATTCTGACCCAAGGGTCAGCAAATTTATCCAGTAAAGGATCAAATAAGAAATGTTTACTTACATACAAGCTATGTGGTATCTGTCACATCTTGTCATCCCTGCCATTTTGCTATGAAAGTTGCCGTAGGCTCTATGTAAATGGATGGGAATGACTGTGTTCCAGTGCAGCTTCTTTTGCAAAAACATGCGGGGCTTAATTTTTCCTCGAGGCTGCAGTTCTACCACTCCTCTTCTAGTTCTATAGATCTTTCTTTTTCTGTGTCCAGTCACTATTCAACGTGAGCTCTTCTTTTCAGTTGTCGTATTTTCTGTTTCTAGAGGCTCATTTTGTTATCTGCTGTGTCTGCTTTATGGCTTTCTTTCTTTTTCTTTTTTTTTTTTCCTGGAGAGAATGTCAATTTTCTTTTGCTTGTTTCTCTAAAGAAAGTGAGGGCTGTTTTTTGTTTGTTTGTTTGTTTGTTTGTTTGCTTACCACCTGTGCTAGATGGTCATGACATCTGAAGTTGATTTCTGCTATTTCTCGTTCATAGTGTGTTCTTTGTGTACTTGGTCTTCTTTGATTGAACAGTGCTCCTAAACTACTTTTGATGGGGGCCACCTGATAGTCTAGGATGAAAGCACCAGCATCCAGTGAGGATTTGCTTTTATTTGCCCAGGTCTTAGGGGATACTAGAAATTTATTACCTGATGACAGAGAACAATGTTTATTGCTTGAATTTTTTTTTTAATCTGTGCTATGGTAACCTCCATGTTTCAGTCTGTGGTTGACATTTCTTTAACATGTTTCTTATTCTTTTTTTTTTTTGCCTATATTCTGTCTCATTTAAGGCAAGCATTTCTGGAAAATCATGGTGGTAAAAATAGAGAATGATGTACTTCTCATTCATTCTTATCTCATAGTATGCCTGGGTTCTCCTACTGGATTCCTTGCCCTCGGTTTCCAAAACCAACACTTATTTTTACAACTCACTTTAGTAATTTGCAGAGTGCTTATGGGCAAAAGCAGGAAAAGAACCTGGTTTTCCTTTCTAACTTGTTGATTTCTTTTATATTTTCACTTTATTTTTAAAGCTTTTATAAAAGTTTTGAAACCTCTGTTTTATGTAGAATTTATAGTTTTCCTGAGCACAGTTGTTCCAAATAATATGACTGGTCACACGAGAAACTAGAAGTCCTTTCTTCTTTACATATTTCCCCAGGGAGGTGAAGATTATCTTCTAAATTTAAAAACATTATATATATATATATATATTTATTTATTTATTTATTTATTTATTTATTTGGTACCAGAGATCGAACTCGGGTCCTTGCGCTTGTGCAGCAGGTGACAAAACCACTAAGCTAAATCCCAGGCCTCTAATTTTTTTTTTAAATGTAGGGGCCGGGGATTTAGCTCAGTGGTTCTGCTGCCTGCCTAGCAAGCACAAGGACCTGAGTTTGATCCCCGGTACCAAAAAAAAAAAAACGTAGATACAACATACATACAGTAAAGTGAACACACCTAAGACTCACAACTTGATTGATTTTTCACTGTGTCTATTCCTGTGTAACCATCACCAATGCCAAGAGAGACCATTCCCTGCAACCTCAGAAGGCCATGTCAATATCGCATCCTCTAAGTGTACTATTCTTCTAACTGCTAGAACTACAGATTAGTTTTGCCTGAGAGGAAAAAATTTAAAAGAAAAACCTCCAATATCTAAAGTGACCTCTTTTTCCCTAAATATAGTAGAGCTCTTGGACTTTGATGGGTGACTAACAACTTCTGCATGCAATTCCAGTGTTACACTGTTTGCTTATCTGGCTTCCCTCCTTACCATTCAGTAAGTTTAGCTGGACGCTAATGTCCAAGGTGTTAATTTATTGACACTTAGCTTGAAACTCACCTTTGTTTTCCCTACGTTCTAATACTGGAGTTGGTCTGTCCAAATACATCTTTCTCTTTTTTTCTTTCTTTTTCACTTCCTTCCTTTCTCTTGTCCTTTCTTTCCTTCCTTTGTTCCTTCCATTCTCCTCTCTTTCTGTCTTTCCTTTCTTTCAGTCTATCTCTTACTCTCTTTCCTCTTTTTCTTTCTTACTTTCTCTTTCTCTCTTCCTCACGCTTTCTCTCTGTCTCTGTCCATGTCTCTGTCTCTCTCTGTCTCTGTCTCTCTCTCTCTATCTCTGTCTTTCTCACTTCCTCCCTCTTACTCTCGCCCTGGCTCTTGCTTACTCTTTACTTCTTCCTGGCACCAAGTATTGAAATCAGGACCTTTGTACTGAGGTGTATACCCAGCCTTATTTTTTTCCAACTTTATTTTTAAATTTTATTTTTAGACAGTGTTGTACTAAGTCTCTAAATTGGATAGGCTGGGATTGACTTTGCGGTCCTCTTGCCTCAGCTTCCAGCGTGCCGAGTATAGGCAGGAGCATGAAGCCTAGCTACAGGAGGCTGACTCAGGGTTATACTCTGCCACAGTTGCACTCAAGGGATTTCTGCTCTCTGTTTGCCTATTTGTTCTTCCTACTGTGGTGGCCCTCTGATTTAGTGTGTGGCCTGTCCCCTGGGTGTTTTCAGGACACAGGGCTGATTGCCTAGTTCTACTCAGCAGTCTCCAATGCTTTCCTCCTCACTATGGCAGTAGTTGAGACCTCTCACTGTCACTGCAGAGGTTTGAATGTACCTTATGCTGTGGGGTCTTGTCAAAATTTCTAATCTTTCTGCTTGTTGTTCCCTCAGACCTGGAAGCAGCAGGTACTTTCCTCGTGAGGCATTTGTTATACCTGGAGGTCACTAATTATATTTTAGTAGGTATCCACTGTTTGCCTAGAGAAGAATTCTTCTTTTATCCCTTCTTTCCTTCCCTCCCTCCCTCTTACTCTCTTTCTTTCTGTTTTTTTATCTTTTATCTTTCATATCTTTCTTGCTCTCTCTCTTTCTTCTTCTCTTTCTGTCCTTTCCTCTATTCTGCCCTCCTATTTCCCTTCCTTCCTTCCATTCTTCTTTTTTGTTGTTGTTGCTCTTTCTGCATTTCAGATTAAATCATTCATTTCTGTTTCTTCCTTTTTTGGTCTCACATTTTTCTTTTTCTTTGTCTCTTCTCTTTATTTCCTTCTGTTTTGTTTCTGTTTTTCTCTTTTCTTCTACTTCATTCCCTGCCACCCTTTCTCCCTCTCTTTCTCCACTGCTTCCTTGTTTCTTTTCTTTCTTTTAGCTGGGGATTGAAGGAATGCCAAGGCATATACCCAGCCCTTCTTCTTTATTGAATTTTAGTCAGGGTATCACTATGCTGTCCCAGCTGGCTTCAAATTTGACATTCTCATGCCTCAACCTTCAGAGTATCTTGGGTTACAGTTGTGAGCCCCAGTGCTCATACACCATGAAGGTTTTTTTTTGGTACCAGGGATCGAACTCAAGACCTTGCGCTTTCGAGGCAGGCAGTGGCACCACTGAGCTAAACCCCCGGCCCCTCAGCTGTTTTTATGACTTATATTTGAGACAAAGTCTGGTGAAGTTGCACAGGATGTGCAGGAACTAGAGAATCTCCTGCCTCGGCCTCCCTCCCTGCTAGCATTACAGTCCTTTGCCACCAACTCTGCTAACAATTCTTTATATTGAGTTATCTCTACTGGGATCACAGGTGTGATTCCTGTTTTATGAATGGAGCCTCACTGTGATTTTTAGAGCCCCCTACCTTCTCTTTATCCTTCTTTTATAAATCTCCACCAAATCTTTGTTGTTTGTGTATCCACATCCCTATCTAACACTCCAGGTTAGCATAGTCAGTTCTGTATTCATCGCACTACATACAGTAGAAGGGCTTGGTAAACATTTGTCAAGTGAGAGGAGGAATAGGTCTGGATCCTAGAGTGAAAACTGAAGTAATGGAGCTGTGGTAGCTGTGGACGAAGGAGCTGTGCATTCAAAGAACAAACGTTTTGGTCTCCAAACCTGCACAGGCAATGATGTGTGATGAGGAGGCAACATTAAGCAGGCAGGAGAGAGATTCTCCAGCAGAGGTAGACTCAGCTGGTTTGGGATGAAACAAGCCCTACTCTGGGAGGCCAGTAGAGAAAGGAGCCGTGAGGCGTCCCCTGGCTAGGAATGTGTATGAGGGAGGTTCTATGCATGTATATAATATGTATGTAGTGGTCACATACTCTTTGTTATATTGCAGAGGTCAGAGTGACTGAAAATAGGAACTTACTAAACAATGTAAATTAGAAGATAATTACATGCACACAAGCTGAATATTTATCTTTTTGATTTGTTATAAGGTTACCATTAAAAACAAAAATTTTAAAAAATGAGTAATAAGATTTTTGAAACTATTCCATTTCACTGGCAAACAATAATTTTGAATAGTTTTTTATAAATACATCAACAAACTCATGTGAGCATGTGCTTTTTGCTTTCTTTCTTACTGCCAGTACCTTCACACTGACCTACATCTCCAGCCCTTTTTTATTTTTTAGTTTGAGACAGAGGCTTGGTAAGTTGCCAGATTGCCCAGACTGACTTGAATTTGGAATCCTGCTGCCTCACCCTTTCAAAATGATGGGATTTTAAGCCTGTGCCAAAGTGCTCAGCTCCACTTTCTGTCTGGGTAAATTCTTCTGATGTTTATTCTAGCCCATAGGTCAGCAAATTTACTATGTAAAAGATTAAATGAGAGGGGCCGGGGATTTAGCTCCGTGGTTTCGCCGCCTGCTGCACAAGCGCAAGGACCCGAGTTCGATCCCCGCTACCACACACACAAAAAAAGATTAAATAAAAAATATTTATTTACCTACAAGCCATTTGGTATAGCTGTCACATCTTGTCATCTCAGCCATTTTACTATAAATTGCCTAGGCTCTAACTGACAGAGTGGGCAGGACTGTGTTCCAGTAGAGCCTCTTTTGCAAAATCAAGCAGGGCCTCAATTTCCCCTCCAGGCTACAGTTCTACAAACACTTGTCTAGTTCAAGAGATCTTTCTTTCTTCTAATTGGTGTTTGGTGTGAGTTCTTCATTTCACTTACAGTATTTTTCATTTCTAGTGGTTCGTTTTCTTATCTATTGTGTGTTTTTGGTTTCTCTTTTTTTCAAATTTATTTTTTGTTTCTCTAAAGAAAGTGAGAACTGTTCTGTTGTTTACAATATGTGCTGGATGGTCATAACATCTGAAGCTGATTTCTGCTCTTTCTTATCGCTAGTACATTCTTCAATGCTGTGCTTGGTCATTCTTTGTGTGCTTGGTCATCTTTAGACATTGATCAGTGTTCCTGAACAAATGTTTGTGAGGTGCTGCTGCCTGATAGTCTAGGGCGAGAGCATCATCATCCAGTAAAGATTTGCTTTTTTTACTTTGCCTAGGACATAGAGGTCTAGAAATCTAGTGCCTGTTTGCAGTGAAGAATGTTCATTGCTTGGAGTTTTGCGTGTGTGTGTGAATTTTGGGTACAATAACCTCCATGTGTCAGTGTGTAGATGATACTTCTTTGACACGTTTCCTGTTCCTTCTTGCCTCTGTTCTCTCACATTCAAGGCAAGCATTTCCCAAAAATCTTGGTGGTGGAAACAGTGACAGATGTACATCTCATTTGTTCTTGTCCTATTCTAACGTACCAGGGATCTCCTATTGGATGATCTACCATCAATTTCCAAAAACCAACACCAAAATTTTTTAAGGCAAGGTCTCGCTATGTAGTTAAGGCTGGCCTTGAACTCACTATGTAGCCCAGGCTGGCCTTGAATGCTCAGCGATCCTCCTGTCTCAGCCTCTCAAGTGTTGGGATTACAGGCCTGTGCCACCACATCCAGCTACCAATACCAATTTTTGCAACTCAGTTTAGTGATTTGGAGAATTCTTATGGGCAAAAAGCAAAAACAACAACAGCAGCAATAGCAACAACAACAACAAAAAACCCCTGTATTCCTTTCTAACTTCCTACAATCTTGTTAGATTTTTGATGCTTTTACACAGTTTTTAAAATTAATTTTACGGGTACATTTTAGATATACCATTCATCATATGGAATTTGTACCTGTACATAATACATCTTCATTCTTCTTTTTTCCCCTTTCCTTTCCCCCAATCAAATCCTCCTCCTTTCCTTATTTACAAAAGCTTTGTTTCCATTTTTTTCTATTCTCTTTTTTCCATTTCTCTTCCTTCCTTTCCCCTCCCCCTCCCTTTTTCCCTTCCCATTTGAATTTTTTTTCCTATTTTACAATATCTATTATATATTTTAAGTCCTCATTTACACTTTTGGCTTCACATACCAGAGAAATGATTTGGTATTTATACATGTGTCCTATTTATTTCACTTATGAGTATGGTCTCAAGATGCATTTATTTAGCTATAATGTCTCAAATTTATCTTTTTCATGGCCAAGTAGTACTCTATTTTATTTTTTTAAAAAACACATTTTCTTTATCCACTCACCAGTTGATGGGTTTTTGGGCTGTTACCAATATTTACTATTACAGACTGTGCTGCTATAAACATGGGTGTGTGTATGTCATATGATGCTTTTAATTCTTTTGGGAACATACCCAGCAGGGGAATGGCAGGGTCAACTGGGACCTCTAATCCTAGTTTTTTTGTTTTTTGGTTTTTTTGGTACCAGGGATGGAACTCAGGACCTTGTGCTTGCAAGGCAGGCAGCGGAACCACTGAGCTAAATCCCCGGCCCTCTAATCCTGGTTTTTTGAGGAATCTCCACACTGATTTCCACAGTGATTGCAGCAGTCTATACTCCCACTAACAGTGGAAAAGGGTTCCTTCTTCCCTGTAGCTTTGCCAGTATTTGTTATTGGTTGATTTCTTGATAGCAGCCATTCTTTTTGGAGTGAGATGGAATCGCAATATTGTTTTCATCTGCATCTCTCTAATGCAGATGTTGAACATTTTTTCATATGTTTATTTGCTGATTCTACTTCTTTGTCTGAGAAATGTCTGTTCATTTCAGATGCCCATTTTTGAATTGGGTCTTTAAATTTGGGGAGGGGTCTGATTTTTTTAAGTTCTTTATATATTCTAGATAGTAGTCCTTTGTTTGAGGAACAGCAGGTAAAAAATTTTTTCCCACATTGTAGGTTATGTCTTCACTCTGTCGGTGGTTGCTCTGGCTGTGCAGAAGCTTTTTAATATGAAGAGATCCCATCTGTTGATTGTTTGTGCTAGTTCACGGGCAACTGAGGTTTTGTTCATAAAATCTTTTCCTACACCAATGCTTTCAAGAGTTCTACCTAACTTATCTTCCAGCCGGTTTAGTGTTTCTGTTTTAATATTTAGATCTTTGATCCATATTGATTTTAGTTTAGTTCATGGTGATAGGTATGGGTCTAGTTTTAATCTTTGGCAAGTTGAAATCCAGTTTTTCCAGCATCATTTATTAAATAGGCTATCTTTCCTCCAGTGAGGGTGTTTGGCTTCTTTGTCAAAGATGAGGTGGCTGAGTGTGTCTGGAGTTGTTTCTGCATCTTCTAATCTGTTCCACTGATCCTCGAATCTGTCTCTTTGCCAGTACCATGCTGTTTTTATCACAGTAGCTTTGTAGTCTAATTTCAAGTTGGGGATTGTGATACCCCCGGTCATGTCTCTGTTGCCTAGAATTGCTTTTGCTATTGTAGGTCTCTTCTGGTTCCAAATGAAGTTTTGAATTGTTTTCTCTAGTTCTGTGAAATACACTGTTGGGATTTCAATCAGGATTGCAGTGAATCTATACAGCAGTTTTTGAAGTATGGCCATTTTCACTAATATTGGTTCTTCCTACCCAGAAAAAAGGGATGTCTTTCCATTTTCTGATATCCTCTTCAATCTCTTTTTTCAGAGTGCAGTAGTTTTCAAGGTAGAGGTCTTATACTTCCTTCATTAGTTTGATTCCTAAATATTTCATTTTGGGGGGGATGCTATTGTGAAAGAAATTGTTTCCCCAGTTTCTCTCTCAGTGAGTTTGTTATTCATGTATAAGAATGGTATTGATTTTTGAATGTTGACCTTGTATCCAGCTAGCTACTCTACTGAATCTGTCAATTAAGTCTAGAAGTCTTTTGGCAGAGTTTTTGGGGCCTTCTATGTAGAGTACTATGTGATCAACAAAGAATGATAATTTAACTTCTTCCTTTCCTATCCTTATTCCTTTTATTTCTTTCTCTTGTCTAATTGTCGTGGCTAATGTTTCTAGAACTATATTGAACAGGAGTGGTGATAGTGGACATCCTTGTCTTGTTCCTGATTTTATCATGAAAAATTTCAGTTTTTGACCGTTTAGTATGATGTTGGCTGTTGGTTTGTTGTAGATAGCTTTTATCAGGTTGAGATAAAGACCACCTATTCCAATTTTCTGTGGGTTTTTTTTTTTATCATGAATGGACATTGTATTTTGTTGAATGGTTTTTTTGCATCTATTGAGATGATCTTATAATTTTTGTCTTTGACTCGATTAATATAGTGTATTACATTGATTTTTGTGTGTTGAACCATCCCTGCATCCCTGGGATGAATCCAACTTGGTCATGGTGTATAACCTTCTTGATGATTTGCTGCATTCTGTTTGCCAGTATCTTTTTGAGGATTTTTGCATCTATGTTCCTTAGGGAGATTGGCCTGTAGTTCTCTTTTTTGGTTGGATCCTTCTCTGATTTTGGTATCAGGGTAATGCTTGCTTCCAAGAATGAATTTGGGAGTATTGCCTCCCTTTCAATTTCATTAAAGAGTTTGTTATTTTTTAAAACCACTATTTGGTGTAAATTTTTTCATTGTTTCCATGAAGAGAATTGTTCCAAATAATATGGCTTGCCACATCAGAAACTAGAAGTCATTTCTGTACATTTTCTTTCTCAGGGAGGTTAATAATTACCTTCTAAATTCAGAAATAGACATTATATTTTAAAATTTTTTTAATTTTAGATATACATATAATAAAATGAACAAACCTTATGCTCTCAGCTTGATTGACTTCTACCTATGTCTACTCCTGTGTAGCCACCACCTATATTATGAGAGAGAACATTTGCAGCAACCTGGGAGTGCTCAGTATCTCACCCACTAAGATTAACTACTCCTCTAACTACTACATTACTTTTGCCCGAGGGAAAAAAAATCAGAAAGTCTTCCCATATCTAAAATGACCTCCTTGATACCTTAAAGAACTAGGACTGGAAGTCCCATTTGACCCAGCTATTCCCCTGCTGGGTATCTTCCCCAAAGAATTAAAAGAATCATACCACAGTGATATATGTGCACCCATGTTCATAGCAGCACAGTTTGTAATAGCTAAAACTTGGAAACAGCCCAAGTGCCCATCAACTGGAGACTAGATCAAGAAAATGTGTTTTTTTTTATAAAATGGAGTACTACTCAGCCATCAAAAATGAGAAATTAGAGACATTTATTGCTAAATGGATGCACATTGAGATGATACTTTTAAGTGAAATAAACAGGACACACATGTGTAAATACCAAATAGTTTCTTTAGTGTGAGAAACTGAAAGTGTAAATAAGGACTAAAAGGTATAATAGATAATGTGAAATAGGAAGAAAAGGGGCAAAGGGGAAGGGGAACTGGGAGGGGTAGGGGAGGGAAAGGAGGGGAATGGAATTAATATGAGAAAATGAAAAATTGGAAACAAAGTCTTTGTAAATAGGGAGGGATGGAGCTGTTGAAGGGAGGGTAGGGGAAGGGGGAAAAAATAAGAACCAAGAGAGTATGTAAAGGTGCAAGTTTCCAATGATGAATGTCATTATGTTATACACCTAAAATGTACCAATAAAAGGATATACAAAAAAAATAAAATAAATTGACCTCCTTGTTCCTAAATATAGTAGAATTCTTAGACTTTAGTGTGTGATCAATGCCTTCTGCTTGCAATTCCCAAATTACCCTGTTTTGTTAGCTGGCTTCCTTCTTGCCATTCACTAAGTTTAGACAGACACCAATATCCAAGTTGTTAATTTATTGATGTTTCACTTGAAACTCATTTTTTTTTCAATTTTGATATTTTTAATAAGCTGTGCATTAAGTACACTTTGCTTCCACCACTCTGCATTACTCTACAGCTCGGCTTTATCTGTCTGGGCTGAGCTGCTGACCCCACCGTCTCCTTCCGCGCCATTGCTGTCTGCAGGTGTGAAGGACAAGGAAGCCGAATTTGTACAGTATCTTTTGCTGGTTGGGCGAGGTCCATCATCAAAAATGTGCCCAAGATGAGCACAGCACTGAGGGAAGATTAACTACACAGCACCATTTGTGCTTCCTCTCCGGTACACTCAGTCTCCCATAACAGCCTAACATAGCCCAGTTTCCCCGAAAAGTGTGTGAGCACTGAAGGCTCCTCCCTGGGGCGAAAGCACATGGAGCCCATTCTTTCCAGCTTCTAGCCTGGCTCAAGGCTGGAATGATGAATGGAAGATGTCAGTGATGCACTGTTTCCTTACCTGCCTGTGAGCTCTGCCTCTCACCCCAGCCAACTGGCAATGTGTTGGGATCCTTCACACACCTGGTTGTAACTCTCGAAACTTTGTAATACTGGAGCTGGTCTGTGCAAACCAACCTTTTTTCCTGCCTGCATGCTTGCCTGCTTTCCTCCTTTCTTCTCTCTCTCCTGTTTTCTTTCTACTCTTGCTCAGGATCTGGCTTGCTGTATTTTTCTTTCTCAGAGCAGTATTGAAACAAGGCCCTTTATACTGAGCTACATACCCAGCCTTTTCTGTTTTCAATTTTTTTTTTTAGGCAGTGTCCTACTTAGTCCCTAAGTTGCCCAGCCTGGGGTTGACCTTGCTGTCCTCCTGCCTCTGCCTCCCAGATTGCTGGAAGTATAGGCAGGAGCCATCAAGCCTGGCCACAGGAAGCTGACTCTGCATTCTACTCTGCCTCATTGGCACCCGGGGGCTATTTACTCTTGGTTTACATAGTTTATTTTCCTAATGTGATGCCCCTCTGGATTACCTTGGTGTGTGGTTTTTCCTGTGGGTGTTTTCAGTACAGAGGGCTTATTTGCTCAGTTCTACTCAGTAGCTTTCAATCCATTTTCTCCACACTACAGTAGTAGTTGAGACATCTCAGCCCCTCCTCAGAGGTCTGAATCTACACTGGGCTGTGTGGTCTCTTGGAATTTTCTAGAATGTTCTATGTTTGCTCTTTGCTTGGCCACGGAAGCAGAAGGTGCTTTCCTAGGTAGGTATTTGTTGTACTTTTGCTTTCACTATCAACATGTCAGTATTTACCCACTGTTTACCTGAAGAAGAATTGTTTTATTCTCTTTCTTCCTTCCTTAATTCCTTTCTCCCTCCTTCCTTCCCTTTCTTTCTTTGTCTTTTTTCTTTCATTCTCTTGCTTCCTCACTTCTTTCTTTGTCTTCCTCTTTGTCTTTTTTTCCCTTTCTCCCTTTATTCCATCTTTTCTTTCTTTCTTTTCCTTTTATTTCTGCATTTCAGTATAAAATTGTTTTTTCTCTTGGTTGCTCTCATTCTTCTCTCCCTCTCTTTCTTTCTCTTCCATTATCTCTTGATCTCTCTGTTTCTCTACCTCCCTTCTTTCCTTCCCTCAACTTCTTTCTTTCTTTCTTTAGCCCCTTTTCATTAGTGATTTTTTGAGACAGGGTTTCACTATGTTACCCTAGCTGGTCTCAATTTGAGATCTTCATGCCCAACCTCCAGAGTAGCTTGGGTTACAGTTGTGACTTTGGTTCCCACACACCACGGATTTTTTTTTTTCTTTAGTGGGGATGTAACTCCAGGTCCTTCAATCATTGAGCTACAGGCCCAGCTGTTTTTTCTTTTTTATGTTTAGACAGATCTATCAGAGTTTCTCAGGCTGTGCAGGAACTGGAGATCCTCCTGGTTTAACCTTCGTCTCTGCTAGGATTACATTCCTTCACCACCAGCCCTGCTAAAAGTTCTTTAGAATTTTCTCTACTGAGATCACTGGTGTGATTCCTGTTTTCTGACTGGGGCCTGATTCAAAATTTTTTTCCATTAAGTGTATTGGTAGATTTTAGGTATACATTATGATCACATGCATCATTGGGAATTTGTACCTTTACATGATGTATCTTGGTTCTTGTTTTTTCCCGATCCCCTGCCTTCCCTTCAACCCCTCCACCCCTCCCTATTTACAAAAACTTTATTTCGATTTTTCCTTCTTTTTCACATATTTTTCTTTCCCTTATTTCCTTTCCCCACCCCCTTTCCCTATTTCCCCTTCCCTTTTGGACCTTTTCTTCCTATTTTACATTATCTATTATGCATTTTGGTACTTACACTTGCAGTTTCTCACACCAGAGAAACTATTTGGTATTTACACATGTGTGTCCTATTTATTTCACTTAAGAATATGGCCTCAATGTGCATCCATTTGGCCATAAATGTCTCTACTTTATCATTCTTTATGGCTGAGTAGTACTCCATTTTATTAAAAAAAAAACCCACATCTTTATCCAGTCACCAGTTGTTGGGCATTTGGGCTGTTTCCAAGATTTAGCTATTACAGACTGTACCGCTATAAACATGGGTGCACATTCAAATTTTGACTCCTCTTCCCTCCTTTATATCCTTCTTTTATAAAGCACTGCCAAATCCCTCTCATTTTACTTTATATCTGTATCATTACCTAAGATTCCAGGTTAGCACGTTCAGTTGTAAACTGGCTTCGATTTTTTCTATCACTACCTTATCCTTTCCTTATGTTTGTAAAAACCCAGTGCTCTGCACCTGGTATGCAAGTAGTCCTCTCTGAATCTTGAAGAGAAAGGAGGTCGTATCTGTTAAAGGTATTTTATGTTTTCATTCCCTCTCTTGTACAATAGTAATTGTCTCTACCTCTTCTTCCTTCCAATCGACCCTACCAGAAGTCAGCTACTTATTATAGGTGTCCAAATATGCTTCTGATATTCTACTGTATAGTTGACAAAGTTCCTCTCTGATCATCCTCATCCTGCTAAGAAACCTATAGTGGCTCCCCATTTCCTGGTGAATACCAGTGAGACTCCTTTGCCTGATATTGAAGACCCTCCGTGAAACTGAACATACATATACTAAACCACTCAGCTCTATATCTTTGCTCCAGGCAAATTAAGCAACTCACTGTTTTCTTTGCAACTGTGACTTTTTGTTTTAAACCTTTCAGCTTTTGCCTGGAAAAGCCACTTAGAAAATCTAAGAAGTCTTCCCTATGGACCCTCTCATTTTGAAAGAAACCACTGCCTTCTTTTGCTTATCTCTCTAAACACTGCCTGGATTCATTTCAGTATCTACAACTGCATCACAGCATTCAGAGGGTAAAGGATTGGCGGGGGATTTAGCTCAGGCTGGGAATTTAGCTCAGCAGCACCACGCCTGTCTCACAAGTGCAAGGTCCTGAGTTCGATCTCCGGTACCAGAAAAAAAAAAGTTTCAGAGGGTAAAGGATCAATTATACCCAGCAAACTAAGAAGTGATCCCTGAATGTTATCACTGCAGTTCCCTGGAGAGAGCATGCTTGAAGGAAGCTGGAAAGGCAGTTAAACTGGACAAATAAAGGGACTCACAGTTCAGGGACAAGTTAGCATTGAGCCATAGACATAAGCAGAACTGGGAAGTCAGCATGAGTTAGCCCAATAAGTTGGAAGAAGGTAAAGTTCGTAATTGAGCATAAGTTGCACCAGGGCATCAGCAATAATGACATAGTGCCTATGATTAGCAAAACTATGTTGTACAATTCAGAATTTTTTTCAGATGATAAACTGCATTGTCTTCTTATGACAAAAACAAATATAAGGGCTGGGGATTTAGCTCAGCGGTTCTGCCACCTGCCTCACAAGCACAAGGTCCCGATTTTGATCCTGGGTACAAAAAAAAAAAAAAAATATATATATATATATATATAAAGGAACACAGGAACTTTGGCAGTGTTGGGCATGTCTATTCCCTTCTTTTTGGTAATGTCACTGGTGTTTATACATGTCAATAGTCATTAATTTGTATGCATTAAATATGTATACTTCTTTGTAGATCAATTATACTACCTCAGTAAATCTGTTAAAAAGAAGAAAATGAATAAAGTGCTACCTAGTAGCTGAAGTTCTAGGGCAATTCCTAAGTTTACACAAAGGCCTCAGGACAAAGAAAAGATATAATGGAAAAAATTATCAGAATAAAAAATGAGGCAGATTCCAAGATAGAATCCAGTCATAAGCTCAGCAGCCGCTATTAGGAAATTTAGGTTCTAAGCAAGTTTCCAAAAGAGGAAATTGGGTGCAGTGACAAAGTAAGAATCATGGATATAAGAATTAAGAGCAATTATCAAGCCAATTAATGAAGAAAAGTAGCAAGTTGCTTAAGTCTGGCCTTCCAGGGTGTACAGTCTGTTCCATGTTTCCTCCCCTAGGTTAGATTTTTCCTGGAATTCAGATCACTTTTGATTTTGTAAGTATGGCCCAGACCTGACACATTCTTTTATCCCTGATAATTATTTCTGCAATATGTATATCATGTTCTGTGCTTGTTTGCACAGATTTTCAGGGCATGATTTTATCTGGTACATTTTACATCATGCTTAATGTATTCCATTGCCTAGAGTGGAAGAGGTTGGTAAATATTTGTTAAGTGGAGATGAATAGGTCTGGATTACAAAGTAAATACAGAAGAAAAGGAGGCATGTTAGCTAAGAATGATGAAGGAGCTGTGGAGTCAAAGAAAACGTTCTGATCCCCCAAACTTTGACAAGTTCTGATGAGAGATGAGGCACCAACACAAAGGAAGAATGAGAGAGATGCCAGGATGGGGTAGGCTCTGCTGTTTTGGGGTGATACAAATCCTAACTGACAAGGTCACGAGGCAAAGGGAATTGTATGTGGGGGTCCTCTGGCTCAATATGTGTGTGTAGGGCGTTGATGTATTTATGTAAAATATATGTTGTGTTCACGTGCAGTAGAGTACAGATGTCAGACAGTGGGTAAAAATAAAAAGTTCCTAAATAATTAAGAGATAATTACAGGTGCAACAAAGTGATTATTTAACTTAAGTATTTTTATATTGTTATTACTAAAAAACAAGAATAACAAAACACAAGGTCTATTAAGATATTTGAAATTTCATTCTATTTCACTGGCATAATTTTGTGTAGAGTTTTCATAAATATGTCCATAAACTCCTGTGAACATGTGCTTTTTTGTTTTATTTTGTTTGTGACTGAGGATTGAGCCCCCGACTTTCACACTGACCTACATCCCCAGCCCCTTTTTATTGTGATATTGGGTCTTGCCAAGTAGCCAGGTGGCCCAGACTGGCTTTGAACTTTGATCCTCTGTCTCATCCTTCCACAATGATGAGATTATAGGCCCGTGCCAACATGCCCAGCTCCACTTTTTGTTTGGATAAATTCTTCTGATATTTATTCTAGCCCAAGTGTCAGCAAATTTATTCTGTAAAAGATCAATTAAATATTTGTTTACTTACAACCAATGTGACATCTGTCACATATTCTTATCTCTGAGATTTTATTGTAAAAGTAGCCATTGGCTATAAGTAAATGGAAGGATATGACTATGTTCTAGTATAGCTTCTTTTGCAAAAAACAGACGGAGGGCTCAATTTTCTCAGGAGGGTGCAGTTTTTCAATGTCTCTTCTACTTCTATACTTCTTTCTTTTACTGTATTCAATCTGAGCATTTCATTTCAGTTATTGTATTTTGAATTTCTGCAAGCTCTTTTTATTATCTGCTGTGTGTTTTTTGTAGTTTCCTGTTCGTTTTTCTGGAGGTAACTTCAAATGTATTTGTTGTTTCTCCAAAGAAAGTGAGTAGTATTTTTATTTTGCTCCTGGTATATGCCATGTGGTCATAACATCCTGAAGGTGATTTCTGCTCTTTCTTGTTCCTAGTTCCTGGTTTAACTGTGTGCTCGATCATCTTTAACTGGGCGTTGGTTGGTGTGCCTGAGCATTTGTTTGTGTGGGATGCCTGATAGTTACAGATGAAGGCATCACAATCCAGTGAGCATTTGCTTTTTCCCCCACTCCACTAGAGTTAAAAAGTAGTAAAAGTCTAGTACTTGAAGGCACCAAACAATATATTTATATAAAATATTCATTGCCTGGAGCATTCTGTGAATTTGGGTATAATTTCCTGGATGTTTGACTCAGTGGATGACCCCACTTTAAAACATTTCCTACTCTCTATTTACCTCGTGCTGTCTTGTTTAAGGAAAACGTTACTGTAAAATCTTGGTGGTAGAAACAGTGGCAGACGTATTTCTCATTCATTCTCCCATTTTAACTTACCCAGTGTCTCCTACTAAACTCCCCACCCTTTGCATCTAAAACCAGTGACAATTTTTGCAATTCAACTTTAGTGATTTGCAGAATGCCTATGGCCAGAAGCAGGAAAAATAGCCCTCCTTTGTTTTCTAACTTCCTGGTTTCATGTATATTTCAATTTACATGCTTCTAAGGTTTTCAAAGGAATATTTCCACTATAATTTGTGGATTTTTTTCATAAGAGCAATTGTCCCAAATACTATGGCATGCAACATCAGAAACTAGAAGACCTCTCTTTTTTACTTTCTAAATTTACTCATGGAGGTACATTATTTTCTGAATTTAGAAACATATTCTATTTTAATTTTTAAAATATAGATATAAAATGTACTCATTAAAGCAAAGAAACCTTAAGCTCATAGCTTGATTGATTTCTACCTCTGTATTCCTGTGTAAGCCCCACCTTCACCAAGAGATAGACTATTTCCGGCCCTACCAACCAATATCCCATCCTCTAAGAGTAAGTAGAATTCTAAATGCCAGAACTTTAGATTAGTTTTGGCTCGGGGGAAAAAATTAAAAGGAGAAAAACCTCCAGTATCTAAAATCACCTCCTTGTTTCTAAATTAGTTCATTATTGAACTTCAAGGGTTGACTAACACCTTCTGCTTGCAGTTCTATAGTTATCCTGTTTTCATGGTCTGGCGTCCATCCTTCCCATTCATTATGTTTAGATGACACCATTGTCCACGGTGTTAGTTTATTGATGCTCAGCTGGAAACTCACCCTTGTTTTCCCTACTGGGTAATACTGGAACTGGTCTGTGCAAACTGTATTTCCTTCCTTCCTTTCTCTTTTCCTCTCTTCTTCCCTTCCTTCTTTCCCTCCTCTCTCCCTCCCTCCCTTTCCTACTTTTCTCCTTCCCTTTCCTTCCTTCCTCCCCTTCCCCCTCCCCTTCTCCTTCCTCTCCTCTCCTTTCCTTTTTTCTTTCTTCTTAGTATCTCTTTCTGTTTTGCTCCTTTCACTTTTTCTCTCTCGCTCTCTGTTTTCTTGCTCTTGAAACCAGGCCCTCTGCACTGAGCGTCATACCTAGTTACGTTTTCATTTTATTTTTAACAGTGGCACACTAACTCTCTAAGGTTGTTTTGTTTTGCTTTTCCTTTAAGTTGCACAGCCAGAGGTTGACCTTGCAGTCTTCTTGCCTAGGCTCCAGATTGTTGGGAGTATTCCCAAAGCCGACTCCTGTTTATACTCTACCATAGTCAGCACCTGAGGACTTTGTATTCTTCATGTGCATGTTTGTTCTTCCTGCTGTGGTGCCCCTCTGGATTGTCTTGGTGTCCAGGGGTGTTCTCAGTCCAGAGGGCTGATTGCTCAGTTCTACTCAAAGGCTTCCAGTGTATTTCCTCCTCACTGTGGTGGTAATTTGATACACCTCACCCTCTCCACAGAGGTCTGAATCTACCTTGTTCTGTGGGATATCGTCAGAATTTTAGATCGTTTTGTGTTAGCTCTTAGCTCAGCCCTGAAGCCACAGGAGAGCTTCTCAGTAGGTATTTGTTATACTTTTAGTTGACTAAGTACTTTCAGTACTTACCCTTTGTTTGCCTAGGGAAGAATTCTTTCATTCTCTCCCTTCCTTCCTTCCTTCCTTCCTCCCTCCCTTCCTTCTTTCCTTGTTTCCTCCTTCACTCCCTTCCTTTTTGCTTCCCTCCCACCTGTCTTCCTCCCATCCACCCTGTCTGTCTCAGTCTCTTCTTTTAATTTTTTCCTGCTCCTTCCTCTTCCTTTTTAATTTTATTTCTAGTTAATGGAGATGGAAGGACTGCTGAGGAACATATCAGACCATTTTGTTTTGTGATTTTTTGAGACAGAATCTCCCTAAATTGCCCAAGGTGGCTTCAAATTTGAGATCCTCCTGCCTTAGCATCCTGAGTAGCTGGGATTACAAGTTGGTGCCATGATGACCACCCTACCCATGTGGATTTTTTGTTTGTTTGATTTTGGCAGTGGGGTGGAACCCTGACTCATCTATCATTGAGCAACATCCCCAGCCACTATTATTTCCTTTGTTGAGACAGGGTGTCACTAAGATGCCTAGCCTGGTCTGGACTGGAGGTCTTCTTTGCTCAGCCTCCCTCAATGCTGTAATTAAAGTGCTTCTATACCTGGGTAATGATTCTTTAAATTCAGTTTTCTTACTCCAAATCACAGGTGTGAATCCTATTTCCAGGCTAGACCCTGATTCTGATTTTGGATTCACCCTGCTTTATAGCCTTCCTTTATAAATCTTCAAATCTTTGTCATTCTAATTGGTGACTCCATCTTTATTTAAGATTCAGGTTAGTATGATCCTTTGTAAGGTGATACAATATATTCTCTCAGCTCCTTCTCCTGCATTCCTTATGTCTATCGAATACACAGTACCAAACTCCTGGTCCTCATTTAGTTCTCAAGGTAATGAAGTAGGAAGTATCAGGCAATGGCATCTTACCATTTCCTTTCCTCTCCTGTGCAACAGTCTTGTAATTGTGCATTCCCCTCCCTTCCCATTGTGACTGCCTAAGTCAGGTCCCCTTTGTAGCTGTCCAGATATATTTGTCCTCTACTGTGTGCCTGACAAAGTATAGCTCTGGTCAGCCCTGACCCCATCAATAATCTACAGTGGCTTCTTATTTCCAACTGCATGCCATCTGCACTTTTTTGCCTAACATTTAGGGCCATCTATGAAATGTAATAAACCTACTTTACTAAACCAGTGTGTTCTAAGGTCTTTGCTCCAGAGAAATTGAAGGACTCACTGTTTTCTGTGCATCTCTGAAATTTTTTCACCTTTCTGTTTTTGCCGAAAAAGGCATTTGGAACTTCCCAATGCACTTCTCCAGTGCACTCTTTCATCTAGAAAGAAATCCTTGTCTTGTTTTGCTTAACTCTCTAACACTTGATCTACCCATGTTTTCAGTGTGTACATTTATATAACAATATTCATAGTGGGCAGGCGCAGTTATACTCAGATCCCAGGGGAGTGAGCCCTGAAACTAGTTGCTAATGTTTTCTGAGAGTGCTCTCTTGGGGCAGCTGGACAGATAGTTCTGGTGGGAACATGAGGGGACTCTGGATAAGATAATGTTCTGGTTTATATCTAAATATCCCCCTAAAGCCTCATTTGATCATAGGCAGGAAACTTTGGAAGGTAATTGAGGGGCATTATAGCTGACTTTGTGTTAGGCGGTGAGGCCTGGTCAGAAGAGGTGGATCACTGTAAGCAGTGATCCAGAAGGTTTTATCTCCCTTCCTGGCTCCTCCTTTGACTTCTCTGCTTCCTGAATGCCCTATGGTAAGCAGCTTTCCTTGGCGCAAGGAAATCTAGCCTCTACCCTGGAGCCAGCCAGCCATGGACTAAATCCTCTACAAACCATAAGACAATAAAAAATTTCCTCCTTTAAATTTTGGTGTTGGATATTGTGTCCCAGTGGCAATGAAAGTGATTTAAGACAGGGCAAATTATGATTCAGTCATAGCAGATTGGGATGGAGAACTCTAGATGAGATAGCACAACCAGTCACAGGAAGGTGAAGTTTGAAAGTAAAGGTGTGCACTAGTATTAGAGTATCATCACCAATGATATAGTTCATGTAATTAGAAATACTGTGATGTACACTCAAAATTTGTTTAGAGTATAAATATTGTGGTAGGTGTTTCTACCACAAAAACAAGCACAAGGGGACATAACAGTCCTTGGAGGTGCTGGTGTTGGGCATATCTATTACCTTAATTGCGATGATTGAGTCACTGGTGTTTGCATTTGTCCAAAGTTATGAATAAAATATGTGTAGTTTTTTGTTGATCAGTTATACCCCTGATGCTGTTAAAAGGAGGAAATGTGCCAGGGATTTAGCTCAGTGGTTCCACCGCCTGCCTCATAAGTGCAAGGTCCTGAGTTTGATCCCCCGTACCAAAAAAGAGAAGGAAATGAGTGACATGCTATCTAGTAGCTGAAGTTCTGGGGCAATTCTCTAGTTCACACTAGAATGTCAGGCCAAAGAAAAATATATGACTGTGAAAGTTACCAGAACCACAGGAGGGACAGATATCAAGGTAGTGTCGAATCATAAGCTCTGAAGGCCCCAGTAAGAGACTTAGAAGTTAAGCAAGTTTCCAAAATGGAAACATGGGTGCAATGACAACATAATGATCATGTACATAAGAATATAGGTCCCATACAGAATCAGATAAGGAGGAAAGTTAGCTAGTGGTTTATTTCTGACCTTCCAGAGGCTGGAGTCTGTTACATGCTTCTAGGTTAGATTCACCCTCAAATCTGAATCAGTGTTGATTTTATAGGTGTGGGAAAGACCTGACCCATTTCTTTTGTCCCTCATAATTGTTTCTGCAGTATGTATTTGACCTTCTCCACTGCTTTGCAAGTTACTGAAGCCAGGATTTCATCTGGTTCATTTCCGCTCAAAACAAGATCAGTGCATTGCCAAAAATGAAGGGTGTTGGTATCTATTGGTTGAGTCAAGAGAGAATAGGCCTGGATATTGGATTGAAAAAATAAGGACTGGGCCTGCAGTAGTTTGGAATGGAGAATGAAGTGTGGATTCAAAGAGCAAAGTTCTCATTCCCAAAACCCGCAAAGGCAATGAGAGGCGAGGACTCAACACTAAGGAAGAGTGAGAGAGATGCCCAAATGGGAAGGTTGATACAAGCTCTACTCTGGAAGGTCATCAGAGAAAGGGAGTTGGGGAAGGGTATCCTTACTCAGTACGTATATGAGGGAGATTCTGTATATGTATAGAAGTCACATATATATTGTACAGAGTAAAAATTTACTAGATAATGTAAATTAGGAGATCATTACGTGCACAACCCAGTGAATATTTAATGTAGGTTTTGTTACAAGGTTGCTATTAAAAACAAAAAGAACAATATAAAACAATGTCAAGTAAGATATTTGAAATTTGGTTCCCTGCTCATGGCAAAACCCCACTAATTTTGGATAGTTTTCCAGAAATATATGGGACAATCAATATATCAGGTAAATGGTTTAAATTAAAAAATTATGATAGTAAAAGACACAATACCATTAAACCCCCTCAAAATACTCCCCTTCACTTCAGACACACTTACCCCAACCTTTTGCCACTTTCTAAAGCAGTTGTGGAAGTCCTCTTTTGTTTCTTTGTGAGGGGTGATTAAAACCTCTGTGAATGATCTGGTGGGTGCCATCCAAGGGACAGGTTGACTAGTAAGTACATCAGGATGTGTCCTCATCCTCCTCATTGACTGGAACTAGCACCAGGCAACTTCTGGTTCTTCCCTAAAGTCAAAATGACCATGAAATGTAAATGCTTTGAATTGATTCAGGACAGAGAGGCAGCCACGACTCTGCAACTAATTGCCGTGCTTGCAGTTGCAAAGAAATCCTATTTTCTTGCCATTGCCATTGTCTCAGTTTAGATGGGCACAAATGTCCCAGGAGTTTGTTGGTGCTTAGCTCGAAGCTCACCCATCTTTTTCTTACTTTGTAATCTGAAACTGGTATGGGCAATCTATTGTTTCATTTTTTAATTCCTTTTTTCTTTTGTTGGCACAAGAGATTGATACCAAGGCGTTTGCACTGAGCTACGTATACTTTATACTTCATTTTGAGACCGTGTCTCACTAAGTGTCTGCACTGCAAAGGTTGGGCTTGACCTTGAAGTGTCCTGCCTCAGCCTTCCAGAGGGTCAGGATTATAGGCTGGAACCATGAGGTCTTGGGCATAGAAAGTGGACTCCTGCCATAGCAAGTTGTACTGCCATGTAGGGGGCGTTTCCGGACGGACTATTTCCTGTTTGTATGACTATTCTTCCTACTCCATCGCTCCAAGTGGATTGGCTTGGTGTGTGGCCACACCCCTGGGTGTTCTAGGTATAGAGGGCTGATTCCTCAGTTCTGCTGAGCAGCTTCCAGGGCCTTTCCTCCTCAGGATGGTGGTAAGTGATAAACCCAATCCCCTCTTCAAAGATCTGAATGTTGGTCTTGTCGTGGTGGTGGTGGGGGGTCTGCTCAAAGTTTCTAGATGTTCTATGCTAGTGCAAGTTCTGAGTGCTTTCTTCAGTTGGTATTTGCTATACCTTGATATTCCTAACTACATTTCAGCAGCTATCCACCTTGTGCCTCCAGAAGAATTCTTCTTTTCTTTTCTATGGTCCTTTCTGTTACCTTCTTTCTCTATTTCTGTCTGTTTTTGTCTTGCTGTTTCTTTTTTCTTTCTCTCTTCCTTCCTTTTATTTCTTTTTCTTTGTTTCTCTATTTTTCTCTTTCATTCTCTTTTAATCTTTCTTTTTCTCATCTTTTCTTTGCTTTTTAAAAATTTTGTTTCTTATGTGCATCTCTGTTAAATTGTTTTTGTAACCTCTTTCTAGAAGTGCTGATTGTTTACCTCTGTAGATTTTTGTTACAGTTTGAGTTCCCTAACTACATTGTAATCATCACCCATTGTTCTGCCTGGAGAAGAATTCATTCTCTCTCTCTCTCTCTCTCCTTACTGTATTTCTTTTGCTTTCCCTATTTTTTTGTTTTTCTTTATCATTCTCTTTTTTACTTTTGGGGGCTCTTTTCCTACTTTGCTTTTGGTTCTTTCCCTACTTCCTTCCTTTTTCTTTTTTTCCTTTTCCTCTATTTCTGTATATCTTTCTTGCCTCCCTTATTTTCTTGCTGTATCTTTCTCTTGCTTTCTTTTTTTCTTGCCTTCATTCTGTATTTACCTAATTTCTTTTGCTCTCTCTCTCTCCCCCCTTCTCCATCACTTTTTAGTTCTTTTTGTCTTCCTGTATCTCTCATTCTTTCTGCTTTTTCCTTCCTTCTTTTTCTTTCCCTCTGTATAATTACGTATTTCTTTCTCTTTCATGTTCTTCACTTTTTCTTTCTTGCTTTCTCACTTTTTCTCACTCTGTCTCTTTTTTCTTTCCTTCTGTCTTTTTTTTCTGTCTTTCCTTTCTGGATTTTTGTATTTCTTTTTTCTAGTTCTCTTTTGTTAGTGGGATTTGAAGGGATGCCAAGTCATATATACAGCCCCCCCTTTTTTTCCTGATTTTTGACTTGTTCTCACTTATTTGCTCAGGCTGGTCTCAAATTTGAAATTCCTCTGCCTCAGCCTCCCAGATAGCTTGTGTTACAGATGAGAGCCCTGGTGTCCATCCAGCATGACCACTTTTTTTCCAGTACTGATGATGTAACCCAGGGTCCTTTCATCCCTGAGCTACATCCCTAGCTGTTTTTGATTTTTATGTTGAGATAGGGTCCAGTGGACTTGCCCGGGTTCAGCAGAAATTGGTGATCGTCCAGCCTCAGCCTCCCTCACTGCTGGGATTACAGTACTTTGCCAACAAGCCCTGTTAACAATTCTTTATATTGAGTTTACTGATACCACTGTTGTGATTTCTCTTTTATGATTGGAACCTGATTCTGACTCCTCCCCCTTCTCTATATCGTTCCTTTATAAATCTCCTCCACAACCTTGTCTTTACACTTTTATCTTCATTCTAAGATGCCAGATTAGCATGCTCAATTGTAAACCAACTTTGTTCTTTATTCCATCATTTCCATTTATTGGATTTCTTATTTCTGTTTTTTAAAAAGTCACCATCCTCCTGGTTTTCAAATCACAAACCTAAGTCATCTTTGAACCTTGAAGGCAAAGGAGATGGTTGTATCTGTTAATGGTATCTTTTTATCCCATCTCCTGTACAATAGTCTTGTAATTGTCTTTTCCTTTCCCTTCCAATTGAGACTGCCAGAACTTAGGACCCATTGTAGGGCCCAGATAAACTTCTCATATCCTAAGGTATAACTGGGAAAGTGCTGCTCTCATCAAGCCTGTCTTTCTTGGAAACCTATAATTCCATCTATACTCCTTTGCCTAATATTCCAGGCCCTCTCTGAAATGAAAACAACTTAATGTTACTAAACCACTGAACTCTATGCTCTTTACTCTAGCAAATTAAACAACTTTCTATTCTCTATGTATCTCTGAATTTTTTTCACTTTTGTCCTTTACCCTGCAAAGGCCATTTGGAACTTCTCCATGATGTCTTTTCAATGCACTCTCTCATCTAGAAAGATAACCCTGTCTTTTATTGTTTGACTCTGTGTACACTTTACCTACACCGGTTTCAGTGTCTGTAATTACACCACAGTATTCAGCTGGGGCAAGATCAATTATATCCAGCTTCCAGGGAATTGGAACCTGGAACTAGTTGCTACGTTTCTCTTGGGAAAGGTTCCTTATGGAAGCTGGAAGGAAAGTTTGACAGGACAAATAAAAGGACCCAGGGTCAAAGGGTAAATTACCATTGAGTCATAGGCAGAAATGGCATTGGAAATTGTTATGGTTTATGTCTAGATGTCCCTGAAAAGCCTCATGCCCTCATAGGTGGGGTTTTGGGGAATAAGTGGATCATGGGTGTGTGATACTAGATTAGTCCACTGATTGGTTTAGCATAATTCTGGGTATGGATGATGGATTTACTGAAGAGGGAAAACTCATCCTGGATGTGGGTGGCACCAACCAATAGGCTTGTAGCCTGGATGGAGTAAAAAAGGAAAGAAAAAGGAAGTTGCACTGCTTCCTGCCTTCCATGACATGATCTGTTTCTCCTCTGTCATGCCTCCCTGCCTTGGACCCAGCTGACTATAGACTGAAATGTCTACAAATTGTGAGCTAGAATAAATCTCTCCTCCTTCAACTTGTAGGTGTTAGATATTTTGTGCCAGCAATGAGAAAGTAACTAAGTCAGGAACCCAGAATGAGATAGCTCAACCAATCAAAGGAAGGTAATTTTGAAAGTGCAGATATGTACTGGCATCAGAGAATCATCAATAATGACATAGTTCATATCATCAGCAATACTGTGCACTTCAAAATGTGTTCAGAATATAAATTTCATTGTATGTGTTCTTACTACACAAATACACACAAAGGGACATAAGAAACTTTGGAGGTCTTGAACAGGACTATTACCTTAATTATGATAGTGTTTTCACTGGTATTTTCATATTTCCAAACTTAGCATTTTGTATGCATTAAATTTGTATAGTTCTTTGCAGGTGAATTATATCTCAGAGCTGTTACAAAGAAGGAAATGAGCAAAGTGCTATCTAGTAGTTGGCATTTTGAGGCAATTCCCCACTGCACACAAGGATGTCAGGCCAAAGAAAAGGTACAACTGTGAAAGTTACCAGAACTAAAAATGAAAAACAGGGGCCAAGGTAGAAAGAATCCAATTATAAGCTCCAGAACCCCCAGTAGGAGACATAGATGCTAAGCACATTTCTAAAAGAGGAATGTGTGTGCAATGGAAATGTAAGAATCCTAGATATAAGAATTAAAGTACAAATAAAGAGCAAAACAAAGGACTGCCAGAAGGAAATAGGGAGAAAGATCTTTTGCAAATGGGAAGGGTTCTAGGAGACCAAGGGCAAGGGAAGGAGGGAGGAGAAGTAAAAAGATTTAAGATGTGTCATGTTGCGACAGCAAGAAGTCACATATACGTGGCCACAGAAATTTGAGATTCAGATCCCCACAAACAGAGAAGAGCCACACAATGATCTTTAAAAGATAGAGTTCAGTTTATTATAAGAGCACAGCAGAAATGAGTATAGTCCAATATTATATTACCCCATGAGGCAGGGGACAGGACCAAAGATGAAGGGGAATTCTCTGGGGAAGGATCTTGTATGAGACTGGATCCTTGGGCAGGCAAGAGAAGAAAACACCACGCCACACCCAGTTTCTCCATTCCTTAAGGACTGTGTTCAAACAAAAGTGCCTTGGTGCCAATAGGACTGTGTGGCTGGAAAGACCATTCCCAGCCTTGGCTAGACTCTGGGAGCAATCAGTCCTTCATGTGGTAACAGTTATCTCCATATACTCCTTTCCCAGGAGATAGCCAGCCTCCCTGCAGAAAGGCACGCAGCCTAGGGCCAGGGATTTAGCTCAATGGTTCCATCGCCTGCCTTGAAAGTGCAAAGGTCCCGAGTTCGATCCATGGTACCAAAAACAAAAACAAATGAGAAAGGCACGCAGCCCAGGTCACTTCAGTGAACACGCACATTCCAGATGACTCTCATCATTTTAACCCTTTTCCTGGCACATGTACATTTATCTAAAACCAACAGTGAATATAAACTTTATATGTCATAAACATGAGCTAAAATAATAATAGTAACAATGATAATGAAAATGGGGAAAGGGGATTTATAGATGGAGGGAAGTCCATGCGGAGGGGGATTAAAAAAGAATCAAAATGTAGTGTGTACACGTTCCTACTCCCTAAGAGGACAAACATGTACTAATAAAATAAAATTTAAAAAAGAATTAATGTTCTAAATGAGAGTCAAAAAAGAAAGTAGGTATTTGTTTAGATCTGGACTTCCAAGGGCTGAAGCCTGTTATGTATTTCCTTGCCCTAGGTTAGATTTAGATCACTGTTGATTTTACAGGTGTGGGCCAGACCTTCCATATTGCTTTTGTCTCTGACAATTATTTCTGCTGTATGTATGTTGCTTTCTCCATTGGTTTGCAAGTTTCTCAGTGCAGGTTTTTGTCTGATTGTACCTGATTCAGTGCATGGCCTGGAATGAAAGTGGCTGCTTAGTATTTGTTGAGTGAAGAGAGGAATAGCCCTGGATCTTGGATTGAAAAAGTAAGGAATGGGGATATGATAGTTGCGGATGAAGAAAAAGCTGTGGATTCAAGTAGCAAAGTTCTGGTCCTCCAAATCTACATGGGCAGTGATGAGAGGTGAGGAGCCAACACTAAAGAAGAGGGAGGCTGATACCACACTGGGGTAGGCTCAACTGGATTAAAGCAGTTGAAGTCCTAACCTGGCAAGGTCAGCAGAGAAAGGGTGTTGTTGTGAGGTCCCTTGGCTAGGTATGTGTGGGAGGGACACTTGGAGGTCACTTATATATTGTAGAGAGTAGAGGTCAGAGTGTGGCTGAAAATACAGACTTGCTAAACAGTTTAGGCAATAATTACATGCACAAGCCAGTGAATATTTAATATAGAGCTTCTTATAAATTGCTATTAAAAACAATTATGGAGAGGAAGGGAAAGGAAAAATTATGAGATATGGAAACAAATTCTTTGTAAATAGGGAAGGGTGGAGGGGGTGAAGGGAGCATGGGGAATGGGGAAAAAATAAGAACCAAGCTACATCATGTACAGGTGCAAGCACCAAATGATAAATGTAAATGTATTGTATATCTAAAATGTACCAATAAAAGAATTTAAGCAAAAAAAATTATGAACATAATCAGTGTCTATTAAGGTATTTGAAATGTGATTGCATTCCACTGGCAAAGAACCACTAATTCTGTGACCCGTTTTTCAGAAATACAAGTGGTGATTTTATACCTAAAATGTACCAATAAAGTTAATGGGGGTTAAAAAAAAAGAAATACAAGTGGTGACCAATATACAAACTGAATATTTAAATAATAATATTTATGACAGTGTAAAGCACCATGGCATTAATTCCCCCCTCCACACACACAAAAAAATAATTCCCTTTTGCTTGCTTGGCACACCCTTATCCCATCCCACCCCACTGTTTTTTATCACTTTCTGAAAGACCTATGGAAGTCCTCTTTGTGAATATCTTTGAAAGTTATGACTAAAAATATGCTGGACCAAGGATTTAACTCAGTAGCACCACACCTGCCTCATAAGCACAAGGTCCTGGGTTTGATCCCTGGTACCGAAAAAATAAAAAAATAAAAATAAAAATATGGTGAATGCTGCTGCCAAGTGATATCCAAGGAAAGGAAGGGTTGTAAGAACAGTACAGTGTGACTTCTTCCATCTTACTCACTGGACCTAGAATATTTAGACTTTTGACTCTTCCCCAAAGTCAAAATGACCATAAAGCTAAACTTTGAATGGATTTAGAACATCAGGGAGCCAAGAAAGCTCAACTAAAGACACTCATGATTGAGGACTTCCAGAACTGTTTCAAAGTGCCGAGAATGATGGGGTGAGTGTATCTGAAGTTAGAGTATTTTGAGGAGAATCGTGACAGTATGTCTTTTAGTCTAGTAAATATTTTAAAATTTACACATACACCATATTTTTTTATCTGATTCACTCCCTAAATCCACAATCTTTTTTCATGCAACACTGGTGATTGAAGCTAGGATCTTCACATTGAGCAAATCCCTATCCCCTTTTTAATCTTTGAGACAGGGTCTTGCTAATATCCTAAATTAGCCAAATTGGGCTGGAATTTACTATCCTCCTGCCTCAGCCTCCCAGAGTGTTGGGATTACAATTGTCCACTAACAGTTGGAATTGGACTTCGTGTTACAATCTGCCAATGAGGGTGCTGGAGGACTGTAATTCTTGTTTGCATATTTCTTCATAGTATGTCACCCAGCTACATTGTCTTGCTGAGTGGCTGGTCCCCTTGGGGTTCTTGGTACAGTGGGCTGATTGCTCAGTTCTACTGAAGGGCTTCCCCTGTGTTTCTACCTCTCCGTGGTGGTAGTTGATATACCTCACCATCACCTCAGAGGTCTGAATCTTAGCTTTGTGGGGTGGAAGCCTTCTCAAAATTTCTAGGTCTTTTAAAGTCCATTCTTCACTCAGCTCTGTAAGTAGCTAGTGCTTTCTGCAGTAGCTGTTTGTTGGATTTTGAGTTGGCTAAGTACATTTTAGTACTTAGCCAGAATAATTTTTTGCTTTTTTCCTTTTTATATTGTTAGTTCTTTTCTTTTCTTTTTTCGTCTTAAAGTACTAGAGATTAAAAGGGCACTGAGGGGCACATTCCCAGCCTTTTTTTTATTTTGTAATTTTTAAAGATAGGGTCTTGTTAGTTGCTCAGGCTGGCTTGGAATTTGTGATCCTCCTGCCTCAGCCTCCGAAGTAGCTGGGCTTACAGATGCACAACACCATGCCCACCCACTGTGAACAGGCCCTTTTTTTTTTTTTCTTTTCTAGAACCAGAGTTAGAACCAAGGGTTCCTCCACCACTGAAGTCCTTCTTATTTTTATTTATTTACATTTTGGTTTTTTTTTTGAGACAGAGTCTTGCTATGTAGTTCAGGCTGGTTTCTAACTCACTATGTAGCCCAGGCTGGCCTCAAATGGCGATCCTCCTGCCTCCACCTCCCAACTGCTGGGATTACAGGCATGCGCCACCAAGCCTGGCTTTATTTTTTATTTTGAGACAGGAATTCCCTGAGTTGCTAAGGCTGGGCTGGAACTGGCAATCCTGCCTCAGTCTCCCTCACTGCTGGTATTACGTGGGTGCACCATCATGTCTGGCTAGTAATTCCTTATATTCAATTTTCTCTATTGAGATCACTGGTGGATTCCTGTTTCCTGACTGGAAACCTGACAGAGATTTTTACTCCCTATCCTTTATCTATACCTTTATTTATAAAATTTCCCCCATGTCATTGTCTTTCTAATTTTTCTGTCCATCCTTATCTACAATTCCAGGTTAACAGGCTCCATTTTAAGTCTGTTTGCACTTTTTCCCATCATTTCCTTCTCTTGCATTTCTTATTTCCATCAAATACACAGTACCATGTTCCTGGTTTGCAAGTCTCAAACCTAAGTCATCTTTGAATCCTAAAGACAGGAAAGGAGAATATATCAGTTATTGGCGTCTTATTTTTTCATTCTCTTCCTGTAAGAAGAAGAGTCTTGTAAATGCTTCTTCTTATCCTTTACCCTTTTGACTTTAGGAGACAGGTATCCATTGTAGGTGTCCAGATATAGTTCTGATATCCTAGCATATACCTGGCAAAGTACAGCTGTGATTTTGCCTGGCCTCAGAGACCGATAGTGGCTCCCTATTTCCTAGTGAATACTATCCAAATTCCTTTGCTCACATTCTGGGGCAGTTCCCCACTTTGTGCAAGGCTGTCAGGCCAAAGATAGGGCAAAACTGTGAAAGTTGCCAGAATAAAAAATCAGAAGCCCTGAAGGCCCCAGGGAGACTTAGATGCTAAGCACATTTCTAAAAGAGGAACATGTGTGGAGTAGAAAAGTAAGAGTCTTGGATGTAAGTATTAATGTTCCATATGAGAATCAAAGAATGAGAAAATGTAAGCAGTTGCTTACATCTGGACTTTCAGGGACTGGAATCTGTTACATGTTTCCTGCCATAGGTTGGATTCATCCTGGAATATAGATCACTGTTGATTTTATAGGTGTGGGCAAGATCTGACATACTTTTTTTGCTGATTATTTTTTTATATGTCTCACCTTCTCCACTGGTTTTCAGGTTATCGATGGCAGGATTTTATCTGGCTCATTTCCCATGGTACCTAATCCACTGCATTCATAGAGTAAAAGGGATTAATATTTGTTGACTGAAGAGAAGAGTAGGCCTGTATCTTGGATTGAAAACATAAGGAATAGAAATATGGTGTTGAGTTTTAAGGAAGAGCTGCGATTCAAAGGGCAAAGTTCTGCTTCCTAAAACTTGCACAGGCAACACTGGAAACTCCTCAGCCAGCACTAAGGAAGACTGAGATGCCAGAATAGGGTAGGCTCAGCTGGGTTGAGACAATGCATGTCCTAACTTTGACAAGGTCGGCTGAGAATGGGAGTTGTGGGCTGTTCCCTGGCTAGGTATGTGTATGACAGAGATTCTACGTATGTATATAATACATGTGTAAAGGTCACCTCTACATTGTACAGTAGGAGTCAGAGAAGGACTACAAACAGAAGGTTACTAAATAAGGTAAATTAGAAGATAATTATATCTACAACACAGTATATATTTAACTTAGAGATTTGTTGTAAGTTTGCTATAATAAAAAGCAATGAAAATCAATGTCTAGTAACATATTTGAAATTTGCTTTATTGCACTGGTTAAAAGCAATAATTTTGTGGAATAGATCCACAAGCTCATGTAAGCACGTGGGTTTTGGTATTTTTGTTGTTGTTGTTACTGGGTTGAACCCAGGACCTTCATCCTGACCTATATCCCTGGCATCTTCAGCCCTTTTGTAATGTTGAGACAGGATCTTGCTAAGTTGCCAAGTTGTCCATACTGGTCTCTGTTTTTGGCAGCGATTTAACTATTGCATCTTTATTTTTTTTAGTCCATGTTTGCAGTACATAATAATCACATTCATCTTGGGGAGTTGGTACATGTATATAACATATCTTGATTTCTTTTACTTCCTCTTCCCCTCTCCTCCCTCCCCACTCCCTCCATCTCTTGGTCCCCTCCACATTTGCAAAAGATCTGTTTCCCATTATCTGCCTTTTATTTTGCTCTTTAAATTATTTATATTTTGGGTTTCTCATGTAAGAGAAACCATGTAATATTTAAGCTTGTACGTCGGATTTATTTTACTTAACAACCCCTACCATTTTAAATTTTTGAAACAAGGTCTTGCTAAATTTCCATATTGCCCAAGATGGGCTCAATCTTGTGATACTCCTGCATTAGGCTCTAGTGTTCTGAAACTACATGCATGGGCCACCATCCCCTGCCCCATTTTTTAGTTTTAGTTGTTTTTATCTTTTTTGAAAAAGGCAGCAAGTGTGGGCCAGGGATTCAGCTCAATGGTTCCACCACCTGCCATGCAAGTGCAAGGTCCCAAGTTCAACCCCGGTACAAAAAACCCCTCAAAAACCCGGCACCAAGTGGGTTGGGGATGTAGGTCAGTGGCACCATGCCTGCCTGGCAAGTGCAAGGTTCTGAGTTCGATCGCTGGTACCCAGGGGGGAGGGAGGTAGCAAGTTGTGTGGAATATTTACGGACTTCTTGTACATAATACTGTCTTGCGGAGATTCATCCCTAGTGGGGTGTGGTGCTGTAGTTTATTCGTTTCAACTTCAAATATAATATTCTATTATATGCATATAGTACAGGGCATTAATTTACTCTTCTGTCAATTGATATTTGTATTGTTTTCAGAGTTTTGCTATTGAAGACAATGCTACTATGACCATATGTACATACCTTCTAGGATATATGTGTGAGAGTTTCTCTGGGGTATATTGGAGAGGTACAATTATTGTATCATAGTCTATGAATGTTTGATTTCATGATAGAAGTAAGGTTAAATTATTTTCTCAAGGGACTATATCAATTTACAGTCCTAACAGCAATGTGCACCAAAAGAAAAAGAAATGATTCTGTTGATCTGCATTCTTTTTTTTTTTTGGTCCCAGGGATCGAACTCAGGACCTTGTGCTTGTGAGGCAGGCATGGTACCACTGAGCTAAATCCTGGGCTCCCGATCTGTATTCTTGTCAGCACTTTATATTGTCAGACTTCACAGTTTTGCCAATTAAGGAGTGTAAATAGCATCTCATTATGGTTTTGATTTGAATTACTCTGGTTGTTAATGATATTGAACATCTTTTTACATGTTTGTTGGCTATAAGTTTTCTCTTCTGTGGAATGTCTCTTCATCCCTTGTACCCATTTTTTATTTGGTTGCTTGGGATTTTCTTATTTATGCGTAGGAGTTGATTATATATTCTAGTTATGTGGTTTGCAAATGTTTTCTCCCAGTTTGCAATTTGGGAAGAGGACTATTTCTACTGTCACTGCTCTGTTCTCGTACCATATACTGTATTGTTCTAATTACTAAAGCTGTGTAATTAGTCCTGAAGTCTGGGAGACCAAGTTGGTTTTCTGCTTCAAAATTGTTTTGACTTTTTGATCCTTTCCCTTTAAAAGTATAATTCTGTGTGTCTCATCTGGGAGTGATTGATATTATCCTCACCCATGACATCAGAATATCTGGCTATATCTCTAGTCATTTGTGGTTGTGACAACTTGGTTGAAGAGGGATTCTAGCTGTCATATACCATAGTAAGTAGAAGCCAGGGGTGCTGCAAAGTATCCTACAATGTTCAGGGCAATCTCCCAGAACAAAAAATTATTTGACTGAATAACAGAACTGTCAAAGGTGAGAAACCCTGATATAAATTTTAGAATCAGTTTATTGGGGGTTTTGAAAAATGCCATTGAAATTTTTATTGGAATTGCACTGTATCTACAGATTAATCTGGGAAATATTGAATACGCTAATCCTTTATAGTTTATTGTGTGTGTGAACCAACTTTCAGCTTTGCCAGTCTCTGTTCTACCTGAATTTTCCATTTCATTGATAGTTTCACTTGCTTTTATTTTGTCTTTCATTCTACTGTACTTTCCTTTGGTTGATTCTTTTCCACCTTTTTAAGTTAGCTTATTAATTTTAAGCTTTTCTTATTCTCTAAGTATCTAGGACCATAAAATTTAAGTTGTAAGGAGCATAATAAAAATACCTGAGAACTAAGCACCTATCTTTTGTTTTCTGATTCTGAACACATACCTTGTATCTTTTCCTTATTAGGAACCTTTTTTGCTACTTCTTTTTTTGTTATGTTTATAGGACTGTTATTTCCTCATAGGTGAGTAGTCTTTTTTTTTTCCCCTGTGGGGTCCTTTGCTGGTGCTGATGCTGCTGCTATTGTTGAAATACTAAGACTTTGTTTTATCTGGGTCTCATGATTGTTTAGGTTGAGTCAACAAGTACATGTTTTTGGGAACGAGTTTTGGGTCCAAAAAATTAGGAAACCTCATCCTCAAGAAACTAATCAGTTTACTCAGAAAACCAAGATGTAAAAAATAGGCAAAACCGGGCTGGGGTTTTAGCTCAGTGGCGCCATGCCTGCCTTGCAAGTGCAAGGTCCTGAGTTCAATCCCCAGTACCAATAATAATAATAATAACTCATACATTAGTATTTTTTGTCTTAAAAGAAAAACACAACAACAGAGCTTTCAGTGATACAGCTTTTTATTTAAAGGTGAAAGTTTGTATTTGGTGTGTTTTTGCACAATCAACGTGATCTTTGCTGTTGAACTATCAACTGTGCTATCCTTTGTTACCCCTTCACATCTTATCTTCTCAGGTGTTGCACACAGGTCATAGAATTTATTTTTCCAGATAGAGCTTTCTTGAAATTCCAGTAGCTCCCATTTCCAGATTTCCAAAATCCAACCAGTGTAAGCAGGAGAGATCAAGTTCTTCAAATTTGGCTTTCTCTGGAGAAGTAGGAAAACAGAAGATTGTCTCCATCTTACAAATTCTGTGTAAGTTTCCAACTGCCCTTGCATGATTTGAGTAAATGATTTTGTTGGTGCACCATCAACTGGCATAGAAGCCCAAGCCCTCCACAGGAGGTCCTCTGGCTGGTGAAAGAGTAACGCTGGGCAACAGGCCTGCCTGCTTAAATCCGAAAAGTCACCTGTGCTCGATAACATATCAATAGTAACTTCTCTCGACTGAGCATCTCCCTGAGCATTTTTATGAGCCTGTTCCCTGATTAAAGAACACAGTTCCACCTCAAAGTGGAGATACTGAGCGGGGGACAGGCACGTTTTTGCAAGGTGAAAAACATCATGTGGAACCAGAGAATAAGTCTGAAGTACATTGTCCAACAAACCCATTGTATAGGGGCTTTGGACACCATTAGTTAGCACGCTCTGCCTGAGGTCCTTTAGGATGTTAAAATCAAATGAGGCATGAACATACATGTCCACCTCTGAGCTGTCAGGGTCAGGCAAAATCGAGACAGGAAAGCACAAAGGGTCTCCAACCCCCTAGCTCGATGTAACAGCCTTTTGCAGGGTACGGGGACAGGGAGTGGCCCCAGAAGTGGGCTTCACAAGAGGGGCAGCTAGACCTTTGCGAGATGGCTGAGGGGCTAGAGAATTAGGGTCTTCCTCAGCACGCTGTGTCGGCGGAGCAGAAGCCGCAGTGAGATGAAAGCAAACTGGAGAAGAAGCCGAACAAGCGGAAGCCTGGACAGAAGGGTTGGTGGGGGGAGGGGTACCCGAGGTCTCCTGATTTCACCCAAGCAGGCTACATATCTCTTTGGGACTCATACTCTGCTCAGCCACTGGACATTACTGTACATAAATAAAGGATTAATACTATGGCAGTGATTCCCAGCTGGGGTTCCTCTTGAATGTGCTGACCACCAATTTAAGGGGGCAATGTTCCACTGACCACCAGCTTTTGACCTGCTCTGAAAAAGGAATCTGAGTATATTTTCTACCTTGTGGTGTCTTCTGCTAAAATCACAGCCAGTCCAAGCAAAAAAAAAAAATCTATCTATCTATCTATCTATCTATCTATCTATCTATCTATCTATATATCCTTGCTTTTGTTTTCATACATTCTTCACAAACAACTAAATATGATGCTGCAGTTTTAAATACTCCAGGAGGACAGCACAACATTAAAAGAATTTCAGTCTCTTAATTAGAATATCTCCTTGCTAAATTTTAGACATTAAATTTCAGTTTTTCATGAGAAAACTCAAAGCTAAAATCTTGTCATATATATATGTATAACCGGCCATGGCCATGCAAAAGCTCAGAAAAGTTGCAGCTAATGAGTTATGGCTCGTGGCATCATTGCCTGGTGCTGTTCCTCATTTCCACCTCCTCTAACCAGGCTTCACCTCCCAAATCACACTAACTATAAATTCATCAGTAAACCAATGCACTGATGAATATCATGCCCCCATGATCCAATCACATCCCCAAAGCCCCAAAGCCACACCTATGAGGTCATGAGACTTTGAGGGGACATCTAGATATGAACCCTAACACACAGGGTCTCACTAAGCTGCTTAGGCTGATCTCAAACTTGAACTTGTGATCTTCCTGCCTCAGAAGTACCTGAGATTACAGGCATGCACCACTGCACCCAGTTTAGATCCTAGTTCTTTTGAAGATCTTAAAACATCTGTTTTTCTGACTATCTTTCCTCTGAGTGTAAACTCCTGGACCATTCAAATCATCTTATTCATGGTATCTTATTCTTGGTGTCCTTACTTCTAGCAGAGTGTGGCATACAATGAGCATTCAATGAATCACTGTTTGAATGAAGGACTGAGTAAATCAATAATGGACAAACACTGTGTAATATGGTATTCACTGAGGTTATGCCACTTTTTACAGCCTATCAAATACTTAACTTGGCCAAAGTCAACTTAGATGTGTGACTATTTTTTGGGTAAAAGACTAAGTTATCTATTTTTTTTTTAAAGTATGGGGATCTGTTAAGACTGTAGTTTTTATTGATTTGAATTGACATGTCATCTGTGACATAAGTAGCAGATTTCATTGTCCTCATTTAAAGAAAAGAACTTGAGGTATGGAATGATTCTAAAGGAGATATAGTTAATTGATAATGGCTTCTATTCCAGATAAGCATTCACGGCTCCTGTTGCAGCCATGTCCTCCTTTTGTGTCAATCTATAGCCATCTGTTTGGTTAGCTTCTTAGGCTTCCTATCACAGATTTCACTTCTTAATATTTTTCCAGGGAAGTTACTATTTTGAAGTTAGGAAAAGAGGTTTAACAAAAAATACTAATGCCAATTTATATCTTACTGATATGCACTCTTGGTTTCATGAGGAAAAAAAGTTAGAAACATGGATCTGAAGATGTTTATAAACCCAGTTACTATCTTAATTAATTTATTAGTTATTTAACACCTACTATATGAATTTTTTTCATTAAGATGAAAATACAAATAGTGTTTACTAGTTACACATTAGCTCTTTAGTCAACCAGGCTTTGCTAGGCTTCTGTGTTTTAGGAAGAAAGTATGAAAACTAGAGGGAGTGTTCCCTAATCCTATGACATTAATTTTATTATGCAAATAATATTATTTCAGTATAAGCATGTATATTGATAAAAATTAGATTGAATTTTCTTTTCTGGGAAAGATTATCTTTTTTCATTGTGCTTCACTAATATTAAACTCTAAAGAAAGGTACAAAAGGAAATAATCATACACACTTGAGATACAGGAGGATTTTGAATTGGACTTGGACTGGGTAGGGTAACATATCTTAAGGTTGCACAGATCTTGGGCTCAGTCAAGAGAACTATAGGAGCAAATTAGCAGGAGCAAATCTGAGGCTTGCCTGAAAAAGAAATCATGGTTCAAAGAATTGCCTTACTTTTGGTTTTCTGGGCAAAATTTGTGGAACTTCATAATGAAAGATATTCATCCAGTTTCTCATTTACCAAGTATACATTAAATTCCTTTTATGTATAAGAACTTTTATATAATATAAAAGAATTAGTGATGTTTTGTTCAGAGTCCTTGCCCATGCCTATGTCTTCAAGAGTTATCTATTTTATCTTCTAGCAGGTTGTTTCTGTTTTAATATTTAGATCCATTCTGATTGTTTTTTGTACTGGGGATCGAACTCGGGTCCTTGGGCTTGCGCAGCAGGCGGCGAAACCACTGAGCTAAATCCCCAGCCAATTCTGATTTTTATTTAGTACTTGATGAGAGATATGGGTGTAGATTCAATCTTCTGTATGTGTATATCCAATTTTCCCAGCACAATTTGTTATGTAGGCTGTCTTTCCTCCATGTTTGTTTTTGGCCCGTTGGTCAGCTGAATGTACCTGGGGTGGTTTCTGTATCCTCTTTTCTTTTTTGGGGGCGGTGGGTGGGTTAAATGAGCCTTTATTAGAACGCTGGCCGTCGAAGTTGTCTGGAGAGTGTCCTACAGAACGAGGGTTTTAAATTAAAGTCCCTAATCGCATCAGTAGGGAAACGGGGCTGGAACGGAACCAGGAGCGGCGCCCCCACTTCACTCAGGTGCGCTGCGGCAGACACAGCAGCTCTGCCTTTCCTCACGGAACCCATTTTTAAAGAGTGGGAGGGGAAAGAAACAAAACTAAAAGCAGACCTGATCCTTTAAAAAACCTTTCTGTAGACTCTCTCTCAAGGGGCGGAAAAAGTCGGAAAGCAAACCCTGACAGCAGCACAGCCTGAGGGATGGGTTTTAGCTACGCTCAAGTACGTGAGCTCCTCAAGTCTGGGGCGCAGCCTGCTCCACGCCTGCACTTGCACCTGCGCGGCGCCTCGGCAGGGGCAGCTTGAAATTGTGTTCATCAAAATGAGTAGAAAGGAAAAATTTAATAAAATAAACCACCACCACACTGCCCCGCCCAGCCGCCCGCGCTTCTTTCGGGTCGGGCTCCACGCCGCGGCTGCGGACGGCTCTCTCCACTTTCTCCTCCTGCCCGTGGAGGCCGGCTTCTGAACCCTGGGTCCTGGGCGGCACCTGGCCACGTTGTGTTCTTCTGCTGAGTGTGGGGGATCCGGGGGCCCCAAAAGAGCAGCAATGAGGCTTCCGGCAGGAGCTCGACTGGCGTCCTTGTGTCCGAGAGCCACTTGGGCCTGGCCGGCCACTGCCAGGGCTGTGCACCTCGGTGCCTTCTCCAGGCGAGGGGCCACGCGGTTTACTCTCAACTCCATCATCATGAGGTGATTCAAGAAAAACCAAAACTTTCAACCTATAGATTGGCATGAAGGGAAGCAAAGATCGGGGGCCTAAGACAGGGAGAAGCATAAAGAAACAAGGCGCCCGGCTCAGCTTCCGGGGCCCCGGCGCCAGCACTGCCGGGCGGTCAGTGTCCAGGGTGAGCCGAGCCGGCGCCGGCCGGAAGAAGGCTGGGACCAGAGCCGGCCCTGGGGTCCACATTTCTACTGGTGTCGGGCAATCTAAAGGCAAAGAGGAGGGACGGAAGCCCAGGGGAAGGTCCCTCGGCTCTGACCCTTGTCCACGGGGGTGGCCCCTTGCGACCAGACTGCAGCCCAGGAAGGGGTCTGCTGCCGTTGGCAAGCGCACGTGAGTCTTCGAGTCTTCGGCAGCGGCGTGCTCCGGGCTGGGCCTGGCCGGGCAGGGTGGGGAGGGCGCCTGTCCTCCACTGGGCCCGGCTCTCACTGTTTCCACGAAGTTTCCATGAGGCCGACTGGGGAATGGAGCGCGGCGGGATCATGTATCCTCTTTTCTGTTACATTGATCCACATGTTTGTTTTTGTGCCAGTATCAGAACTGTGGTTTTAAAAGTACATTATACTCTTCTATACATTAAGTTAAGGAAATCATGTATGCAAAACTTACCCCTAGATTTGGAAAGAATTGTAGTCAGAGAAGGCCTGCCAATAGTTTACTTTTGACTAACAGCTCATCCTATTATTTTTGAAGCAAACGTTTGGAATCTGTTTATACCCAAATTTACAAGTCTGAGTGTTTTTCCTTGGTTTTCCGTTTGCTGTGTTTTGTGCAAACAATCGCGGGCCATTTTAAGGCTATTTTCCGTCCTGCTCCCTCTTGATGTGACCTTCACCTGCGCTCTGGGCTCTGCTCTGGGCAGAGAGAGGATCGAGGATCTGACTCAGCAGGGTTCCCCCCACGACCCCCCCCCCAACACGTACTCCCAGGGATGCTCCTGATAATGCTCAAGTCCGTGAATGAAAAATTTCACCCTTCGGGTTAATCGAGTATGTTAGCTCAATCCTGGGTTGAGAGGAACAAGGAAATCCAGAAAGTAGAATTGCACGGGAATTGCGTGGCAAAAAATCATGAGGAAAAAATGAAAGCTGTTTCAAGGAATATGCTGCGACCTGGAAAGGAGTGGCTTTGCTGAAATTGCTGTAAGGAACTGTTTTTTCCCCCTGCTCCTCGAACTCGCTTGAATTTCTACGAAAGCGGCTGCTTTTGGGGTCAGTGGCCAGGGTGGGCGGTGACCGGGAGTCGAATGCGATGGCGAAGGGGAGCGAGTTCCCAGGATGAAACTTGGTGGGCTTTGGATGAATGGGCTGTGTGTGTGGGGGGTTGTGGTTGGAGGTAATGAGGGAAAACTGCCTGCGGTTTCCCGGGCTCGCAGGGTCTCGCTGTCGCCCTCTGCCTGCGCGTGCGCTAGCGCAGTGCTGGTCCGGGACCCGCACGCGGCAGCAGTAGAAGGGAGTGCTCGCTGCAACCGCGGAGCGAATGGACCGGCCTGGAGGGGCGGGGCCGCGGTGGCGGTTGCGGGGCATGCGCGGCTCGGCGCGCGCGGCTTCTTAAATATGGCGGCGGCGGTGTAAAGTCCGTTCCTGGCTCACGGGACCAGCGGGACAGAATTTCATTGCTCTTGCCGACAGGACCCAAGGTGCGTAGTAACTCCGAGCCCCGAGAGGAGCGGAGCATGGGGTTGTGGCGGTCGGGCCCTTATCGTCCGTAGGGCGGACGGCGTGGTGGCTTTGCAGCGGGTCCCATGTGAGGAACGCCCCCTCGCCGCTGAGCTGGTGTACCGCCTAGGCTTGGCCCCGCATCCTTGCAGGTCTACCCCGGCGGCTTCACCCCCAAGACCTTTGCTTCCCTGCCCTACCTAGTCTTCTCCGCGGACCCTCCTCAGCCTCAGCGCGCCGCCCCTCACTTCCCCGGATCCCCTTCGCCGGGCGCGGGCCCATCTTGCCTCGGGGCGTTCCAGCGCTGGGCCGCGGTTCCTCAGCTGCCCCTTTGCAGGCTGCGCGGACAGCGCCCTCCTGTGCAGCCTCCCTTGGGTAGGTGGGACCGGGCTGGGGTCTGGGGACATTGCGGGTAGTTGGGTAGTTGATGGGGCCGAGGGGCAGGGATGACTTCAAGTGGTCTGAGATCAGATGGACCCGAGCCCCTTCCGGGGACTTGGGTAACTTGGATTTTGGGAAGGAACGTCCGCCCGAAAGGATGCGCCCGTGGCGGGGAGCAGGCGCATCTGTGCCAGGTGCGCTCCGCAGGGCTCCTGGCGGGGACCAAGGACGCCGGTAGCTCGCCTTCAGGGCGAAACGGATCCGGAGGACGGGGGCCCGTCCTTGGCGGGCGGGAAGGCGAGAGGGGCTCCAAGTTTCTCAAAGTGCCACTAGGCGGTCGCCGCGCCATCACGGTTTAAGTCTAGGGACCAATGCAGCCTTCATTTAGAAACAGTCATGAAATGGGGATTGTGATATCCCCTACCTTGTCGTTATTGCCTAGAATTGCTTTTGCTATTCTAGGTCTCTTCTTGTTCCAAATGAATTTTTGGATTGATTTTTCAAGGTCTGAAGTACTCGGCTGGGATTTCAGTCGGGATTGCATTGAATCTATATAGCAGTTTTGGAAGTAGGGCCATTTTCACTATGTTGATTCTTCCTACCCAGGAGCAAGGGATGTCTTTCCATGAAATGGTTCTTTTCTCACTTTTTTTCTTTGGATAGACTTTGTGTTCCATCTGAGTGTGAAGAGCCAGAGGGAAAATGAGTATAGGAAAATTTGATCGATTTTATACGTTGAGTTATATACCTAGCTTCAAGGGCTGAACCGTGATTGTCCCCTCCACTGAAATGTTTGGGCAGCCCCAGGTAGGTATTCACTTACAGCTTGCTGTTTAAGAGTATTGATTTTTTGGAAAAGGTTGTTAAACTTTGATTATACATCACGAAGTGGGTTACAACTGAATAGTTGTCTCCGTTTTGAAGAATTAGATTAACGATTATGGCTGACCTGTAGAGTGACTTTGGACTATCCGAGGAACAGAGGCAGGAAAGTAACTTATGATCATGTGATTTTCGGAATTATTAGAGATTCTCCTCCCCTCCAGAATAAGGTAGCTTTAGATGCTGTTGCGTTTTTAATGCTTCCAACATTATGCCTATTTCGGTTTTAATGGAAGAGTATTATAAGATGTACATTTATGGAGTACAACTTCCTACTGCAAGCGACTTTATTATAAGAATAACTCGTAGACACAGTTAATTGCTTGAAACTTTCTTCAATAATGATAATTTCCTTCCTTGCCATTCTTTTTTTTTTTTTTTTTTTTTGATACCGGGGATCGAACTTAGGACCTTTTCTCTCGCAAGGCAGGGGACAGAACCATTGAGCTAAATCCCCGGCCCTTTGCCATTCTTTATTACTTATTATTAACATTTCCAGTGATGGATGTTCTTTCAGGTTGTTTGTGGCTTTGTATGTTCAATAGGAGGACTGTGAAAATAAGCTTTTGGAAGTTAGTCCTATTGGGATTTTGAGAAAGGAAACACACCTGATGCCTTGTATTTGTTCTGCTATATAGCCTTATCCATAACCTTGAAACAGTCTGATTTAAAAAAAAAAAGACTTAACATGGGTTTGAAATTTTTGAATAAACTTCATATATATCTTCTTGCAGCCTTCTAGGCTTCATAATAGTGTATGTACCTGTTAACCCCAAAGAACCTGATTTGTTTTGGAATTGATAGCTTAGGAAAAAAGATTAATGTGAACAGTACTGCATTATGTGTGAGGATACTGGAAAACTAATGGTGTCATAAGTGTACAAAGAACTTTGGGATCAATCTTTGTTTTTTTTTTTTTTGGTAGGGGGGATGGAACTCAGGTCTTTGAGTTTGAGCAGCAGGGGGCGGAACCACTGAGCTAATCCCCAGCCCTTTTGGGGTCAATCTTAAAGAGATGGTAGGCCGGGATTTAGCTCAGTGTTTCCAGCGCCTGCCTCACTAGCACAACGTCCTGAGTTCGATCCCTGGTACCAAAAAAAAGAGGTGATACCTCAAAAGTGTAACAGCATCTCATGAGACGATTGGTCAGTCCTTTTGATTTATGATTCCGTCGACATACCTTTATTGAGCACTTGGCTATCTTTTGTATGGAGTTCAATTGAAGGCACCTTTATCCGGAGCCCACTGTAAGTGCTAATTTCTGGATACTTAAGGCTTCCCATGAATAGTTTATTCCTGAATATTTTAAGGTTATAGTTAAGAAAATCATTATGAGTGTAGAACAAGTACTTGTTTTCCTTAAAGGCCAAACTCATTCAGTGTTTTAATAATTCTCTAAGCAAAATTCTGGTTGTAAATGCAAATTACTTTTGACACGTTGAGTTTTGTGCTTTTCTGGTACAATTGTATAAAGTTATACATTTTTATGAAGATTATTTTCTGGATAAAACATAATATACTACTCTTGAGGCTTGAAGGAAAAATGTTGTTGGTATAAAATGAAATCAGTATGTGAGCTGGAGATTGGATATTTCAAAATCTAAGCAGCTACACTTTTATGACCAAATAATATAGACTGTAGCTATACTTTAACTTACTGATATTTTAAAGCACTTTTCCCATAAAATATTTTATAAATCTCTCTCAATTCAAAAACAACAAGGTTTATGATGGTCAGATGTGACTTTCATTTTCTTGTGGGTTTGTTCCTTTCTAGCTGCCTGCCTGTTCCTCCCAGATGCTTCCTATCATCCCTCTTCCTGCTCGTGTTCTTTGCTGTTGGTGTCTGTTTCTGCATCAGTGAAATGGTTATGGTAATCCTGTGCTGTCTCACTGAGAAATAATTGATGATGCTAAAGTGCCTTGAAAAGGCCGAGTAAATACTAAGTTTTTTCAATGAAAAGACTCTTCCATGTAAGGAAGATCCAAACCCCATTTTTAGTTTGAGCTCTTGGGGGAGGGGTTTCACTTGAGTATCTTAAGGTTACTTTCCTTGGGTTAATAGAAATCACTATTGTGACTTTAGTAAATCCACACTGGTGGTGGATGCAAGGGATTTGTTTGAATTATTAGTCACTTCTAGTCCTTTTTTGCTGGGTTATCTTGTCTGCCTTCTTTCTCCCTTTATGCCAGCTGTGTTCCACTTGCGCATAGAAATCGAAGCTCATTTTTTTCTTTTAGCTCCCCTCCCGGGGAATCCTATGTCTCATATTCCTGGTTTTTAGGACATAAAAGAACAAAGTTAGCCCTACCAGCTATCAGAGTTAGCGCTGTGTTATGGAATTTGGTCTAGCATTGCCAGGAGATGCTTTGTGGTTTGGTGTGAGCAAGTCAAGCACCACCCCTAAGAGTTTTAGAATCATCATAGTATTAATGCCTGAAAATTAGGACATAATGTCTTAGAATTTGAAGTGACTGTTGATTGCAGTAACCAAAAACCTGGAAATACTGAAAATGGCCAGTGTTGGTGTTTTTGAAAGTTTACTTTCCCTGGCTTGGAGTCTTAATACTCATTATCCTTTTATCTTAGATTAAAATGGTATTATATAAATACTAGTATAATTTAGTACTAAATATGTTTACCAGACGCTAACTAGTCTGGATTTTGGTTACTTTCAGCACAGAAATGCCTTTACTGTAGTAACATCTCAGTAAATGATAGCAGAGCTGTTGGTTCTTAAAGCAGGATAACTAAAAAAATTTCAGAAACCATCTAAGATTAGAAATGAGTATATGTTCTTTGGTTTTCATGAATAAGAAATTTTTGGTTATTTTGCCTTTATGTTGTCTAATATAAGTAAACTTGGCAGCCATAGACATAATAATACTGGTGGTTTTTATGGTGCTGTTTCTACTAAACATGTTCCTAAACCTCTTCTTTTTGGTATATGATTTTAACATAAGAAATGGCGCAATCTCATTGTGTGAAAAGTGAAGGATTTTGGGCTCTGATGGTAGTTTGTTTGATGGTATTTTTCCTTTTAATTTTATTACGTAGGCTAGATGAATTCTTTAAAGAGTTAAAAAAATAAAATAAGCTTGTTAAGTCTTTGTATGAGTAAAGAGCTGGGGAAATTTGAAGATAGCATGTGACTACCTACTATCCATGCCTGTGTTTATGACTATGGCTCTGCCCCTTCCTAAGTTTATAGGAGCAAATTGTTGTAAGGGCGGAAAGAGTGCCCACCTTTTGTGGTAACATGCCATTGTAAACTTCAGACGGGACAAATATATTGCCATTCTAGGGCATACCTTGAGGATGCATTCTTCTCTCAGGGAAAAGTTGGTTAGTCTTTCTGCTTTTTGTCTTTAGAATACACATTTGATTTTACTCATCCTCTGTTTCTCAGAAGGATTAACTGGTGCAGAAGTCCAGACATAAATAGCTCTGTTTGGTATCTATCTTGTAACTATGTCATAGTTACTTAAGCATGTGTATTTGAAAAATCCTTATTTTTTAATATTTGGCCACTTCCTGACTTTTATTAGTTTTAGCAGATTTAAGATTTTGATTTTGGGTTTTTTCCCTCAATATTGGAGACTGAACCCAGGGCCTTTGCACTGAGCTCTATCCTCACTTATTATTATGAGATAGGGTCTTTCTAAGCTGGGCTCAAACTTCAAATTTTTCTACCTCAGCCTCCTAAAGGGCTAGGATTACAGGCGTGTGCCACCACACTCAGTGATTATACATTCATTTTAAATAAATCAAATGTATTTCATCTTTTCAATTCCATTACCTTTCTGAATACTGTTGGAAGCAAGCCATTTGCTGTTGTCTTTTTTTTCCCTCGAAACATTTAAAAAGTGTTATTTGGAAGTTTTCCAAAATACTTTAAAGTTTTGAAAGTAGTAAGTAGTGTTAACTTTTAACCAGCTTTTTAGAGTTTCATAAATCTGATTAAATGAAAGTCTTTGATGGTCATTGAGATGTAGTATTCAATAAGTATATTTACACATTGCTTGGTCTTAGTTTATTTTAGAAACTATAGTTTGAGATTTTGGGTGTGTATGTATGTTGAGGTTTTGAAAAGTTACAGAAATACTTAAATGAGTAATTTGCTGACACCTGCCTCATAGTTGAAGTATTGTCAAGGATGTTTAGTTTTGGGGTTACTCTAGATTGTGGTTTATTGCATGCTTTTCTGCAGTCTGTTGTCTAGCAGGGATTGTTGTCATCATTTCCATTATTTCTTGTAGGGCTGGTGCTAGAAACCATAAATCTAGACTGTGGTGATAATAGGAACAGGCTGTAACCCGATCCAGTTCTTTTGTCAAAATGGCCCACCGTGAGCTGTCTGTAGTAAATTGACATGCCCTGCCATTAACTCCAGTCCTCCACAGATGTCTCTGGGTAACAGATCTTTGGGCAATTAGCCTGTGACTGTGCTTTAAAACCTTAGGAATTTACAACTACACACTGGGATTTTAGCAACCCTTGTCTTTCATTATCTGTTTTCTGACATCTTTCTTAACCAAGTACATAGGTTTCACATAAATCACTTAAAATTGCTAGTGGTGGGCCAGGGATGTAGCTCAGTGGTTTCGCCGCCTGCTGCACAAGCACAAGGACACAAGTTCGATCCCCGGTACCAAAAAAAAAAAAAAAAAAAAAATTGCTAGTGGCTAATTGTTTTAG